>SJOL01006376.1:279571-467945 GCA_004794785.1 Opisthorchis felineus | reverse complement strand
GCTTTTTGTGACCCTGGCCATGAGTCCGACAGTCCAAGGCCACGAAGCCTCAGCGGTGGTTTTAGGTTTAGTTCAGTTTGACTGGCTGGATGATGCCAACTCCGCTGCTTCACCAGATCTGATGTACTGGTTCCTCATTTTCCGCAGTTTACACTTCTCTTGTCATGTGACAGGCATAAAGCCTCTTGTTTTGCCCTCCCTTGTTTCGTTTTTGCCCGCCACCTGCAAATTCTACCGATCTGATCTTGCTCGATGTTCTCTCCAAAAAAAGCATAGTAACTGTGCCTCCTTGCTCGTGCCGGCTTAGTCCTGACCACGTCTGCATCGGATGACGCCCCCCGCCTATGACGCCTGTGACCCCTGTACCCACAATCCCCGCCAGTCATGCCTTTATTTAGACTGTAACCTGATGATCACGCCTGCTGGCATACCACCCACAAGTTGGGAGTAAACATTATTATTATTATTGTTATTATTATTAATAAAAACTGCCACAATGTACCCGTGATGCTAAATTGCTTGCAGCCTTAAAAACGGATGAACTGACGAACGATATGAGAACCAGTGAACTCGCCATCACACAGAAGAGCTTAAAATTGTGGATGCAAGGCAAGTGATATGCAGGCGCCCATAGTGTTTGTCTCCACGCTGTGTGCATGGGAGATCGTGAAGCCAGAAATATGCTGTACATTTTGGTTGAAGTTGGCCGCACTGGTTGCGAAATTACCATCCACATCGTTCAAACAGTCATCATTCTGTCCCAAAGAAATCATAATTGTGAGTCTACAACAAAAGGGCAAGCACGGAACTTGAGCTTTGCTTTCACGAGGACGTATCTGCGGAGCGTATCCTTCTCCGTGCCCGAACTCTGAGGTACGAAGCAAGCGCGTAACCACCAGTTCACCAGCGTGAACTGAGCGCACCCGAATTATAACGCCAATGGTTTTCACCCTGTTCACTTTCGTTTGACGGGATACGGTTGCTCGATGCATCAAACGACAACCGAGTAATTGTGCTGGCAGTTTTGGGTCAAGCTCCCACAAGTACATAACTTGAGTTCATCCTCTATCCTACCTAATATGGGCTCACTAGTATGATGTCACTAGGACGGGAGGACGGTTGGTAAAGCGGTAGTGGTATGAATGTGAATTCCGCAAACTTCGCAAACGCATCCATCTAATCACTCTGAAAAGCCCTGCAAGTTTACGGCCCTCTTGGCGTTAACCAGCCGGAGGATCATGAAAGATGGGTTAATTGATTGACGCAACCACGAGAGTTTCTTGTTCTTCGTTCGAAGGGCCGGATAAGCCGACTGCATAGCCATATTTTTGTTGGCAAGGCATGATCCAGGAAAGAGAAGATTTCAAACACTTTCAAGCGCTCAATCTTGTAGCTGGAATGGGATCGCCAGGTAACAGTTTGCATCGATTTCTTGAGGACACCGGTGGAGAGAACAAATAATCACTAGACCACTTGTTTACTAACTGTTGCTTCTTGTAAAAATATGTTGGCGAGTTCAGTTTCGCAAAAGTGGATAGAACAGGTATGTCGGCTTATTCAGGCCGCACGCTTTAAGACTTGGGTCTGCTTTGAGGCATGCGCAAGCCATCCATCCAAATTTTAATAATCCTAGAATAAGTGCAGGCCAAGTTGCTCATTGAAGAAACCTATTTAAGTACGGCTAATAAATTGAGAGTAGCTGCATTGAGCTTTATCTGGCGGATGGCTCCTCGGCAAATTGAATTCCCCCGAAGTATAGGACACCTCACGAAATACCACTCTAGTTGCAGATGACTAAATTAACTACAGAGTTTGCAAGAATCATTTTGCGGAGATTAAAACCCTCGTGGGGGAAAACGAGTTCCCCATCAGTAAACTCCCAAAAATACTGGTTGGCTTACCTGGTAAGTCGTATCAGAGAAGGGGGGGAATTCCTCTCCGCATGGCACGCCTGCGAACTTTTGCAGGAAAGCTAAGAGTAGAACCACCAAGCAAGAAAATTATCGGTCAACTACTAAGGTCTTAAAAGACCTCTACATGGAATCCAAAGCTGTGGAGAACGTCATATTTTCTTAGGATGACGCACCGCCCCAACTCGGACGAAGCTCTGTCAGGCTTCCTGAGAATCTCTTAAAGCGCACCTATGGGCCGGCTTCCAGCCTTCTCAGAAAGTCCTCAGGCTCTTGCTGTTTTCCGTTTGAGTGAAAGGCAACAACAGGGATAATACGGGAAAGAGCGTGACAGGATCCGTCAAGTAACAGACTAGGGAGTTACGAATCCCTAGTCTGCAAGGTGACGGAAAGGTTCAGCAAGCATGCGAATGTTTCCATCCTCAGAACATCAAACAAACTTTGGCCATCAGTCCAAAGAGGGTGTGAGAATGGCGCACCATCTGGTTCCATGCTGCTGTGAATTCATTCTATTGGTTTCTTAAACCAGACTGATCTCATGCATGCAGGATTAAGCAAAAGTTTTTCTACCTTAACCACATGCCAACTCCTTTGTAAGCTAGCACAGTGGAGCAAAATAAGCGTGTGGATAGAATGTTTTGACAGGCGCTCACTTTGCCTCAGTGTTGATGAAAAACTCTAGGTTAGGGTTGCTCCAGCAGGGGAAATCATCTATTGAACAAGAAATGCTCACAATTTACGCACACATCCCACTAGCTAAAAGGAAATATCGCAGCCTTATGCTGGTTGGCGGCCCCCATACATACCGTAATCAGTGAGAAACCTCACCGAGTGGCTCTTTAATTTGGCACAGTAACGGAATCCATTCATCGGAAGTGGAAAATGTTGAGCGCCGCTGAAATGACTTTCTCAAACCTTCACTGTTGCAGCATTCCTGGTTTCCTGTTTAAGAACACTACTTCGGGGAGAGACCAAAGAGATCTGGCGAAGGAATGCCCCAAATCTTTTGAACGTACCAAGAAAGATAATCGACGCCTCTAGGTTCACTTAGGCGAGTAACGGGTTATTTGTGCAAATATCCCATGTGATATTCGCCCTCTTCGGTGCCTACGTCAGACCACACTTGGAGCACGGACTGTCTGCTAGTCTTATACTCACCAAAAAGGATGTCAACACTGTAGAGCGGGCCCAGATTGGGGAACGTAGGTCATTCATTGGCACCACGAAATTATGCGGCAGCAAAGCGCAGGTGTTATCATCCGGTATTGCTTTAAAAGATTATGAAGATCGGCAACTTAATGTACTCTGTGAGGTGGAAACGGTTGGATAAATTTCTCTGCGACATCACCGAGTATGAGCTGTTCTTATTTAGGCTTGAGTATACTGCCTCCACACACAGTGGAGGCACGACAATAATAATAATAATAATAATAGCACCACACTCGGGGACACACTTCATATCCTCAGGCGAAGGAATCTGAGATTTTCGCTTCCGGACATTTTATCGTCGAGCTCCGTTACCTTTCGCAAAATTCTGCCTGAGAACCTTCGAAAAATCCATGAGAAAGAAGTGTGCTGAATGTCGTACGTTTAGCTGCGCGTCGAATCTTGCTGAGCGCACGGCACAGTGTTGAGGTCAACTTTCCGTTGGATGGCCGCTGAGTGATGAAGCTCACAAAGGATCTCCAAATGCATTTTACCATGGTGGAGTGTCCAACCGATACCTGTCGAGCTCACGAATTCAGGGAGAATTCGGGCAGTGTGACTGCCCTGGAACAGTGTACTCCGGTTCCCCTCCGTTTACTGGGAGCGAGGTTAGCAGGCGCGGCGTCGCTTTTGAACAGAGTTAACACAAGCTGACAGTCTTCCAGTGGCACCTTCCGTACCGAAAGCAGTCCATTTGGAGAGACTGATTACACCTTTATTGTTTGGATTCACCAAGCAGCCTATTTTTGAATGCACTCACCGCGGTGTGGAATTCAAATACTTATGCACATATTTCGCGCACCTCGATGTGAATGTGAATTGACTGTACTAACAACTGGCAAAAGCATCGCTCCCATCACGTGATAGAATAAGGACCTATAAAGCTCGCGTGGAATTTAACAGACGAGTGATTCACTGAGTAAGTTTGCCAGAAATCGGGCTCAAAAATACCCAATGAAATTCCGTAATATAAACCCGTTACCACTATTTTTGACCAAAGTCTCTCTATTATTATAGAACAGTCTATGTACGTATGGGAAACTAGTTATAATACGCAAAGTAATCCAAGGTTGACAGGGTCGAGAATGTCTTTGGAATTACTTATATCACTACTGTTGCTTGTGCTGCCACCAACGATGCATACGTCAAGCAGAGACAACCGTCAATTTTCTTAACACACGGTTTCCAAAAGTGGTTTGTAATTGTGTGATTTAGTTGGATTTTGCGATATTTCAACCTCTGTAACTTAGTCTCCTGGTATATCGAAAATGTCTTGGAGACACATTCTCTTCTCGTGTTTTCTAATGCAGTGAAACGTCTTGAGCCCATTAAAAGATATCACTTCACGTTCGTTCCGCTGTTGAACCAGGGGTTTCACAAAAACGATGAACAATATAAGCCCCACTGTCACTTCATTGGGTGTCCCATTACCCGCAGTTAGTCACTCTGAAAATTTTCCATTATATTCACCTTATGGTGGTGGCTTCGCAAAAATTCAACTGCGCTTTATGGGGAAGGTAGAGGAGAATCGCTTTTTTGTGATAAAGGGGTGAGTATTTTGATGCACATATCAAGTGCTTTGTGGAACAATTTTGCTGCTACCTGGTCACTCTAACCAGCTAACCTCACTCAAAATTCAAGTGTCGGCAACAGCTTTGCAACACAGGGTCGATTTGGCATAGATCCATTTTGAACCCTGCTTGCAAGGCGTCTGTCCTACTTGCCCCGTACCTTTTATTCATCAACTAAAGGCTAGCTGATCTTTAGCTGTTCGGATCATGCACATCCCCAAATTATAGACAGCTTGATGATGAAATTTGTCTGCGATCTCAGACAATGAGTACTATAAGAACTGAGGCTGAGTCACAAGTTGATGAGGTACTCACAGACAGAATTCATCCTTTCCAAGAACTTGCCGCTCTTTATTTGTTGCAGTATCTGAGCTTCTTTAGCCACAATGTGAATTTACTCATGTTTTTTTCACTGCCATTATCAGATGCACGAGTTTTGCGGTGCTGAATCACAGTTGAATGAGAAGTAATTATGGCGTAGCAGTGATTCTTGCGCTAGCTTGACAGTACCACTACGATTGTCTCATTCATCAACTTAGTTTGGCAGCCCGCTTTCTCTGGTGTTTGGCCGATGTGGAAGCTGGCGCTGCGGACGTTCCTTTAAATTTCCACTCAATCAGAAATCTCGGAGCATTTTATAGATCTCCGTCAAAGTACCCTTATTATAGATATAATGCCGAGCTCAAATACCTGCTTTTACTTGGTCAGTGAAAATATAAAATATAACAATGAGTGGGCAATCAACCGACCATACTTAAAGTCTTGTAAATATTGCTAAACGTTGCTGCCCAAAACACACTGTCCAATATTTGATCGGTACTCAGAGTTTGATTTGGACAGCTTGGCTTTCTACCGTGTTTTTTAGCTTTTATTGCACGCAACTGGCATAAAAGTCATTATACCAAGTGGGGCAAACTATACTCCGGAACAAGCCATACAGTTGACTGGAAACCAATAATACAAGCAAGCAAGAACCGGACCTGCCCTTAGCAATAAGAATGTAAATGCATGTACGCATACGTGTATGTGTAAGAGTAATGAGCAAGTGCGTGGGCGGACATTTGTAAAAGCTGCAAAACGTTACAAGATATATAATGACCTGGTAGAAAGTACAGGTGAGGTATTGCACAGTGTACGCCTGAGCATAATGCGCTTAAACGTCTCCAGCGCTTCATTGGCTAATAAGCCACAAAGATATACAGGCATATGCAGCACCCTCAGATTTAGTGTAAGCCATACTTTCTAACTACTTTGTCTGCGGGTACAACAAAAGACTGGCCATAGATTTAAGTCTACTAATCCCATCGTAAAACGCCACAGTATTACGTTGCTGTCAACTGATTGTCACACGTGGGGCGTAGAAAGATAGGTCATAAATGGTCATACAGAGCGTTTGTACGAAATGATTTGCTTCCAGCAAACAGGGGCCAGGCAACAAGGAGCGGCATTGGCCCACAACGACAATTTTGGTGCCAAGGATCGTTGGTAGCTCACAAGTTGTTTTACGCGTTGTGAAATAAGTTAGATTTACAAAAAACGATGTCATACACACTGGCACTATCATATAATTTGTTAAACAGTCTCAAGAATTCGACATTTGGAGTAAGAAACAGGCAAAATACTCTCATTGAAAAAATGCCAATGCTTCTTCTCAGTCAGTTAAGGTAACCATTTCCAAAATTTAGGTCAATGCAGCTGCTGGCGTTGGATTTCTAGAAGCTTATTTTTCCCCGTCAAATGTGTCCGCGACGCCTGAAGAAACGAAACCGTGAAGATGCTTCACTAAGTTGATCCGTGTCCTCAGGTAGGACAGCCTGAAAATAAAATATCCAAAATTAATTTTTTGAGTAACTGCCTCACATTTTAGGTTTTTTTAATGGCGGATAATCGAAGGATTAAATCTATGCGTCGTTGCCTGAGGACAGCATAAGGCACTCCAAACTTGGTCATCTGGTAGATGACTCGCCAAGAGTAATCAGGAATCATGACACATGGCAGGGCGACAACAGGTTTGATCTTCCCTAAAGTGTTTACTGTCAATTAAAATTAGGGTGTACGGTGTTGCCTAAGATTTATTTCTGTCTACAGCATACGATTCAGTATTTGGTGCTGATTACCAAAAGTCTTGAAGTATTCAATAGTACAACTGACATCTGACAGATTCTGGTCAGTTAAAATTAGACAAAGTTGTATACAGTAAAAAGCCCCTCTGGCCTATGACTATTACCACCTTGTATTTATCAGCGTCAGTGAGTCCACATAAAGCTTGAAAATTAGGAAGTTCCACCACCTTTCAACACCACCTTTCAACAGTATAGATCCTATAATGTAGCACGTAGGAAACTATACTAGTCAGATTAACGATGAAAAGGAAAGCGTTGCTCATTTAAGTTGACGTTTTTTGACCTAGCAAAAATTGCGAATTCAATAATGAACATGTTTTGCATGGTCATGTTGCCAAAACATTCACTAAAGTTTTGCCAAATTGCCCGCAAAATACCGGCAGTATCATCCCATAGCCAAATTAGAGCACCTAAAGAATACACTAATATTTCCTTGGCACCATCAAGTTTGAAGCACAGAAGCCTGCTTTTCGAAATTTTTGCTATGGTTTGGATTTGAAGCCTGGTATAGGTGGATGTAATTGCAAGGGCACTGAACACACTTTATTTCGTTAACCTATGTACCACTTATGTTTAGTTGAACTGCGATATGTTTCGCTAAGCAATAAATTTTTCGACTGGGCTTTCAGCTAACCAGAACGTGCCTGTGCTGTTAATTTAATTTTACAATTTTATCGAGGGACATTGGGCTTTTGGGATGTGACAAGTACTAGTGGAAAATATCTCCTGAAAAATTTGTGCTGGTTACTGCTGAGTACCTTACTCACATGAAAGAATTGTCCAAATGTCAAGTGCTACTAAACATTTTGTCATGTTTGCCAAAACGACATAAGTTTTGTGGATTCTGCTGATCATTTTATTTTACTACTAGGTGGACGGTTGGTTATCATAATTTGGTTAAGTACACGATAAAATCAATGCCTATGTTCAGAGAAATTTTGGACTCACAGGCACCAGCGGCAACTGCTTTCATGGTGAATTACTCAGGACCGACATTAATTATAGTGTAAAATCCAAAGCGTGATGTATTTGTTTGTTCCATAATGTAGACGTTGGTATCCTGGCAATCTGAAAACTTTGACTAGTAAAGTATGTGTTTCTTACTTTTAATGGTATCGTGTCACGTTTGTGTTAATTGTAGGGAAGTCGAACACAATACATCCTATGATGTGTTTTGGCACACAACTGAGCCATAGCTGAGTGTGTATTACAGCCTATTTGAAGCAGATACAATGGTCAGTCAAAACTGTTCATAAAACCCCATATTTTTTCATAAAAAACGTTACCCAATTCCAGTGAAAAAGTATGTATATAAATGTATATAAAAAATCCATATTTATTGTGTGCTAAGGCCACCGTGAGTGCAATACTTCATTGTGCAAATCTGAATTAAATGTGGATTATTAATAAACGTTGGCTCAAACGTGGTTATTATGAATAGGAAACTACCCGGAAATTTCAGAATATATTCGACAAGCAGTATATACCGAGGTGCTATTCCGAAAAGTTTGGAGTGACAGTAATTACGTAACTATTGTGGTTTTCTTTCAGAAGTTGAACCCAGGTAAGGAAGATACTGATTTATTTTTTGGTAGGGGATTGAAAAATCCTTTTGCCAGGTTATTCATCGACTATATTTCATTACGTGCAACAGACATCGTCAGTTCATTGAAACCCTTTATTGTGGAAAATTAGATCAGTCACCTGAAAACATTTGTCATTAACCCTTCTTCCGTGCGTATCTACGATCCCTGCGTCCGCTGAAGTTTGCATTGTAGGTGTGCCAATCAGTTGTAGTTAGCAATGCGCTACGGAGCTGCCGAAGCCAACAAAAAGAAACAAGCCGCCGTAGATGCGAGTAAAAGGTGGCTCAAATCTGACAGAGGTGATATGACCCGGGCCGTAATCCAAACGGATACAACGTCTTTCTTCGACCTGTGCGGGCAAACCCAGAGATTGTGTGACCTGATAGGGCAGTGGTTGCACAGAATTGCCAATGGAAGAGATACCTTGGATGAGCCGCCGGAGATCAAAAATACGCACAAAACTATCGGCAAAAGCCAGCGCAATACGGCGAGCTCCATCCAATGGATGAATGTCCCCGGCCGTCACGAGGAAATGGAGTTTCATACGTAGACATCCGGCGTGACACCCTTTTGTATTCGATGGGCTGACAGATGAATCACGGTAGTAACACCGCTGACTGCAGGGAATGAGCAGAGACACCGGCTGTCTTGTGTCGAAGATGATAGCAGACTGATCGTTCGACAGAGTGATGAAGCACGCTGGGTGATCTGAAAGAGTGAGAACGTCATAAACCGCATAATTATGGCAATAGATCGTCTCAATCATTTACTCTGAAGACCGATCAGTAAAAACACGAAGTACACAAACGCACTTGAAGCCAACTAAAACCTGCCCACCACTTCTCTGCGGTAAACACTTGGCGATGAAAATATTACCTTCTGCAGGAAAGTTCTGGAAATATGCCGGCTTGACAAACGCATCCTCCAGAAAGGCAGATGTAATACAGGTATGTCAATCATCCGAACCTGACAGCAAATAGTTTCCTGTTTCGTCCCAAAATACAGTGTTGACACATCCGTCATGCACAAAAATATTATTGGTCACTTGCAGCGAAGTAAAAAAGTGGTGGTTATCTCGCCAGCAACTATCGTCTTCAAGGTGACCGATGTACTCAAAGGCGAAGTGGTTTTTTGCATGTGATTTGAAATTTTATGGCACAATGCGACAGCCACTGATCCGCTCCAACACCCTGGATCTCGCAATGAACACCACATTTAACCCACCGGCCAGACTCGACAGGTGCACAAGGTTGGGTAAACCCACTTCGGCATGCACTAATATACATGACAGAGAACCGTGCCGAACAGTTGTTGTTAGCAATGCGCTTAAGGTATTTAGGCGTGGTGCGTCTGTATGTTGTTTGTGTGAATAAGCCTGCGTAAAACCAAATATTCGAGACTAATAAATCAAAAATGCTTGTTTTTAGCCAGCATTTGATGAATGACTACACATTCTCTCATAATGTGGCTTTGAGACTTCAAGAGCATATTGTGACAGTATACTACGAGGCTGGTATGACAAAACAGCGCATATCTGTGCTTTTTTGCTGTGCCGCTACGCAAGCCACAAAGCTCTGGCGGTTTATTATTGCAAAACGGCTTGTGGATTCAGTCAAAGTTAAACGGGTTCATCCCTAAAGCTGCTAAGAGGTGGGAACGACGGCTAGCTTCTTCTGGTGATGTGATTACCTAATTAATAGTGATAAAACAGAGCATGTCATGCTTGTCATAAAAAAGCCAAAAATATTAAACAGGTATTTATGCCAGTGGCTATTTAATAAATGACCTGCGACAAAGTTGCCAATAAATCTAACAAGGCGTTTATCAGATAGTGAATACTTCTGATAGCTATACGTCGCTTTCAAAAGCAGGAAACCGTCGATTGGACAGTTAAAAAACAGCTGTGTATCCGCCAACCATTTTAATGAGCTTTGACATGATACTGGATACCAAAGATATGAAATTTACCAAAACAATGTTTGAATGGTTTACCTAATGGTTAAACAGATAATTTGGTGACTGCACGTAAGGTGAAAACGCCCACAAAATTGGGATGTTTTGAAAGCACTATCTAGTTTGGTTTGGGTTTCTACACGGTGCATAACATACGATGTGAGACTAGTCCTAGCCAATGCAATCATATGTTGATTGAATGAAAGGAAGAATAAGCTGACTGTAAAGCCGTAAGGGTACCTGTATTATCAATTTAGTTTTCCACTACTCATAAACTATTATTAAGGATGGGATAAGACAACCTCTGTTTAGAGAAAATGACTGGTCTTTAACGGCATTTTCAACCGCATACCTAATCATCACTATGTCTTAGTGCAAACAAGATCAGCTCCCAACAGAGCTTTTGTGGTTGAACAATGTTTCTGAACCCCGTTTTTATGTTACAAAATAACCACCTAGGATACACGTGAGCATGCAAGACAGCAGTTCACTAACACATAAGATTCGTTCCACGTGATTGGAAAATTAATTAACTACTAATTATTCTAGCATAAACTCATTTGTGACACCCAATAATTGCCAAAATATTGTCCACCACGAACACAACCAAAGATGCTAAAAGCTACTGGTTGAACACCGAGGAAAGCCACTATCACGAACTGTGTTATACCAATGAGGAAGGGTGTTTAAAAGCACTTCTTGGGTAAACAGCTAATTTGCTATTTACTTCTCTTAACGTTCTTTAAAAAATCCCTGTGCCTTTATTGTGAGTTTGAAAAACTAGTCGCAAACAAGAGAAACTTGCTATCGGCGGATTGGTGGAGCTATTGAACTGACAACAAGCTAAAGGAACTTGAACATAGTGACGTAAAAACCCTTCGAGTTATTCACGGGGTGTGGCGTGGGTGATTGATTTCATTGAAGAACGTGCTTTGCTGCGCTTGCATTTGGCTGAAATGTGTTTTTTACTTCTGCACAATGGTTCCGTCTTTTATATTTGCCATTTTGCTAGTGTTTACTGGAGTAACCACCGTGATAATACAGCAAGGTGAAAACGGCTACAAATGGGAAGACGCTTCACATGTCATTCACCTTCCGTACCCGTTTTCCTTAAATTATTACCATACCACTGTGACCTCGCATGTATAAAAAGGCCTTGGGACAATTTAGTTCTAGCGCAAAACACGTCACATTGACGTGCATCAGCATGCCAGCGCCATTTGCCTGACTATGTACCAGCTGAAGCAACATGAACAACATGCTTTAAAGCGCCATTAGTTATCCAGTTCATCCCAGAGAAGGTCACGTTCTCGATAAGACCATGTTTAGACGGTTGCCGCTGATGTTTTCTTTGGAGAGGTACAAACACAGATACTTTGATGTCCACGAACTGTCTCAAGAGGGTAGAACTGTTGTGCGCTGCTTACCGAGAAAGAACAGGTTCCTGTGCACATTAAATTTTGTAAAAATATTCAGCTTTTCAGCCACGAATTCAGCATTGTGCGAAAGTACATCACATAATAATTCGGCCACCGAATTAATGCCCCAACGTATAAAACTAAGTTTTCAGATATTATATGTCAGTCTATTCTGAAATGGTCTGTTTTACAACAAATGCGATTGATTATGTTCCAGAGTGATGATGGAGAGCAGGCTAAAATAGCCGGTGCATTCTTGCTAGTATTAATTCCCTGAAAGTCCAGGGAAAGCAACAGATTAGTTTTTTCAACGAATAGAGTTGGACGCTTCATTTTATGTTACTTTGGATAGCTGAGGTAGAAAATTCCGTCCACAGAGGAAACGGATATTTTGAATACAGAATACCACAACCGTATGAGTTAGGCTGTGTTCTTTTTTAGAAGAAAGCCATACATATATATGCATGGATCTATCTAGCGCGGTTAACGGGCCACAGAGGCCAAATAATTCAGAGCATTTCTCAAAGAATTCCTTCAAACGAACATCATTGTTGTAGCCGTAAGAGCAAAGGCAGAGCTTAAAAAGTCTCTGATAAGCTGCACTCGGCCAGTAAAGAGTAATAGTTTATGGGCCTTGCAGTTTTCCGGAAGAAACACCTTTACTAAGCTTAGATGGCTCAAAAATATCGATGAAATGAATAACATTTTAAACTTGAGGAGAAGAAGTTGAATTTTTAAATAAGCCCACTGGTTTTTTAATGTAAATGTTGGGTATATGACGCCTTGTCAAGTGACCCAACAGGCTGCTTTCCGGGAAGCTGGCAAAAATCACAAGTGGCTAATTTGCTAAGGCTGTATATTACTACCATCAGCTTTCGTAATGCCAGCAACTTACTCTGAAGTAGCTGTTCCACAACAGCAGTGTATTTTCGCCATCACTGCCCGAGTTTAGCCATCCCCCTGTTTGTCCGTAGAAGCAATGGAAATTACGCAACACCAGAGTTATCACATAATCTCCGTCAACTAACACTGATTTAACATGTAGGCACCTACATTTAACATGTGCGTGCCGAAATGGGCACAAAACCAGCTCTAGTTCTGATGAGCTCATCCACCAATACCTACTAAAGTAATTAAGCAAAAGTGGAAGTTATGGGATTGGTTTTCTATTGGAGCAGAATGGACAGAATGGTTTGCAGTGTGTACTAATTCTGTTGGTACTTGGGTAAGCTGGTAGCTGCATGCTGGTTCTTTTAATGCAATAAGCTCTGAAGCTTTTAGTCTTTCGAACTCTTCAATGTTGAGGCTTATCGTTCGGAAGAGACGCATTTTATCGAAGGAAAAGTAGGTGAGCCAGTCTGTAGATTCGTTTCATGAAGCGTCAGCTGTTTGTGGTGGACTTTATCTATAATATATACCCAGCACAGTACTTGCTTAGTAACATGAAGTGAGCAGCAGTGGAAAGTTTAAAAAATAAGGTTGACGAAAATGTGAGATTGTGTCAAGTTGATGAGCGACACAATTATTGAGCTGTTGTAGCGTTATAACAGCTTTCTTGGTTGCGATATGTTAGGAAAACTTTAGGAAATTATCAGCTTAAAAATTATTCTGGCGTGCTTTACCAACTGGGAACCCAACAGAAGATACAACCGGTGAAGTCTTATAATGGCATGGAAAATGCGCTTCAAAAAATTATGGGAGCTGACCAACCGTTGTGTCCAGAAAACAGAGAATTTGACTGTGTTATATGGGCTAAAACGGGGACATAGATTCTCTTCAGTTTTATACCTCTACTACGTTACACAATGGAGTCCTGTTTGTTTGTTCGTAGTTGCATTAGGGCAGTGGAAACAGACTTTCAAAAATGTAACAAGCACAAAGCAGACACACCTTGTCTCGCGTTAATACAGATAAAAAGGATATAAAGTGTACGGGAGCAAGGTTATATGGGGAATAAGTGATTGCCAGGACATGAATGCTAGACACAAGTTGGAGAGAAAATGAAAAGAAGCCAGAAGCACTTAACTCTTGTAAAACTTGATTTAGAGACATCTTTTGTCCTCTGGTATGCAGAAAACGACGACCGAACAAAGCAAACGAAACATAATAAATCACACATTTACCATTAACCATATACAAAGCAGAGGAAATATTCAAATGTTTTTAGCCGTAAAGATAAGATAAACTAATGAATATGAGGCTGCGGCCTCAGATGATTAGATAAAAAACTGTTAGTTGCATTTCAAGCAGACAGCATCAAGTAATTTGCACCAGGACTAGTATGATACACTAATAGTTAGCCCTTTTTATGGCTACGACTGAGATGTAAATGACCATACAATGAACAACTGTCTTGTCTCTTCGGGTAGTGGCACCGGCAACTGTGACAATGGAGCACTAAAAAATGAAACCATGTTCATTTTTCAAGACGAGTTTCCTGTATAGCCGACCCTGATATCGGCTGTATCCGAATGATTGATGTTCCTTAACCTATAAAAATTGGACGGTCAGTGACTGGGTACAACTGATAAGTGAACTGAAATTACTTACCTGTGTTAACTTGGAAACATCTTTTCGTTCGTTGCAATTTTGGAGGCAGGTAATGCACTCCAGGCTCCGCCTAACTAAAACGGTTGGGATCAATTCTCATCTGGGATGACTGATTTCAAAGGAATATTCTAATATAATGGGGATAAAACCCTGTGGCAAATGTACCATGGGTCTTCAAAACCAAGCTGGAAAAAATTTAGTTTTTGAGAAGATGCATTAACTACCGCTTTAAATTGCACGACGATCTTAATATGAGCACGCAACTACCCTGGGCTTAGCTACGGAAGAATGTGCAGGATGACAGATGGGAATGTTTTGGAACAAGAGTTTTGTTTATGGATTTGACTTTAGATGGGGTTTACACAAAAGAAAAAGTTCCAGTTGACAAATCTTGCACCAGTAGTGACTGTTCATTTTGAAGCCAAATGCGCGGTAAAGATTTACTATATATGCTGTGACCTCTTCCCAATGTGTGTGAAGTCACAGTAAAAGAGGACAAGCTTCTTTGTTCCTGATCTTTTCACTATTGAATTCAAATTGAGCTGATACCCCGCGCAAGATGATTTTGAGCATAACATCGGATAATACCGAAACGCATAATATGGATTTTCTCACCGTCTAAATTCTGGTGGGATCAGAATTATATGAGCACTTCATAAAATGACTATTTACTAGTCAGACAAACAAAAGCAACAACAATACCAGGGCCACCTTAGTTGTTTCTCAGCCACGACCCCCGGATGCAGGAGTCATCCATACCTGACCAATTTTCCGAGGCCATGATGGCCTAGTACCGACAGACACTGAGTCACACTTAATATCCAACTGTTCTGTTAATTACTCCTGTTCTAATGCGACTAGCTTATCAACCCAAGCAGCGGTCGTGTTATTCGAATGTGGCCACTATTCCTACGTCGGTAACGCCCGCTGAGTAACGATGTTACTGCAAATTAGTCAGGAGCAGCCAGCTGATCACTAAAGCAAAACGGAAACAAACATTCCGATGTTTATTAAAGACCTTGCGGACAGGTCCAAACCAAATTACAACAACGCCTGGTCAGCCAGATCCATTAAATGCAAATCTTCGCACTTGTATGGACTCGTCAACTAAAGGAAAAGTGTTTCCCCCGGGTAGATAAAATTCACGAACAACAGAAAAAACCAAGAGGTAATCTCCAGATGAATTCACATAATCTTGGCCAAGAGTACTGAATCCAATTTGCTATCCAGCCTCGTAAATGTTTGATCTATTGAAGAACCACTACAGTGTCAAGACTGTACTTTATTTATTAGTTATTATTAGCTATGTAGTAGAATAGTACGCAGATTTTTTACGTCAATAAGTATTGCAGTCGTTTGTCGCGCAATTGACGGCACACTTTAGCTGCCGAATGCTCAGTTTTCACTTGACAGACACATGATAAATATGTACTGATCTACTCTTTTGTTTGCGAGAGTTCCACAAACCGTGTGATACTTGCGACAGGAGGCCTATCCTATCGGCTGAGCATACGCTATCCTGCAGGAGTCCTAATAAGTCAAACTAAGTGACTCATATAAGTTCAGCTCACCCAATCGACATCAGTCACTGGATTTACGTGGCGAAATCGTTCACGGTGGCCTATCAGGTCCCGCCAAATTACCGTAGGTTCGTTGGATAAAATGCACTTGAAATGTCTGGTGTAACTGTAACTTCTTACCAAAAGCGTCGTGTGATGTCCCTGGGTCTGTCTCGATATACCAACTTCTTAGGTGAAAGTACCCCTAGTAGTGAAACATAAGTGATTCTCCAATTTGCAAACATCACTGACTGGTGTTATTGACCGATTCTATTGCAAATAGCCCTTACCTCAAGTCGTTATGTTGCCCATATGAGTACTTACCAGATGGCACTATAACAGTCATATGATTTCCGTAGTTGTTTCTCACTGCTGATTTGCCACCTAGATCTGGAATCACCTTTCGGTCATCAACTAAATTAAATTAGTCGCAACTTTAAACTGACATGAATTTCTGGCTTACTTTTCCGGTCAAGAGCCTGCTACTTTGAAGGTCAATCAGAAAAGTACTTCCAGATTATTCATTACTGGAAGTAGTTGTGAATGACGACCATCAATAAACCACAAGGCATTTCTACCATTTGGGGTGTTGTTCTCCAAGTCCCATCATAATTTACTTACTGTATGTGATAGATATGGTTGGAAGTTTTGTCCGGCAGCCATTCATGCTAAAGTAGGTGTTCTGTTTTTGAGCAACACGAACGGGATACTATCTGCTCATTTCGCTAATCTCTCTATTTACCCACGTTGGACTCTTGAAGAAAAATGATCAGAGAATTTCATGCTTAAATAGTTTACTTTTTATCCTGTGGAGGAACTAAAACTGTTTTACAAACGCCTACACTGCCTGCTACCATCTACTTGTTTTACTTAATTGCACTTATCAAGTTGATGTTAATATTAGTACTAATAGAAATAACTGCAGTTTATCCGTATTCTCTTTTTAGACGAAGGTTTGCTGGTTTTGTTCGTCACATAGCTCTGAAACAAAATTTGGTATATCAGCTCTAAGGGTTATCAGATTAAGTTATCTAGGTTTTACGGTGATTCCTTTTCATAGGAGACGCTGGTGGGACCAAATAAAATTGTTTTACTAATCAGCAATTTCTCCCCAAAGGTAGTTCAGTTTCGGCTTCTCGAGAATTTTGATTAAACGCTTTCACCGAGTTGTTCTGGATTGTTTGCACGATGCACAGGCCGCCGTTGTATTTGAGTGACTCTGAAATGCTTTGTAGGTTGGTCTAGTTTGTCAGGACTAATCCGGTCCATGTGCTTGCACGTACTGGACAGGAACAAGCTTTGTCACAGTTTTATCTGGGGGACTTGTTTGATGCTTACCAACGATACAATTTCGTGAAATTTGTTAGCGCTTTCGTTGGGCTCAGAACTGTTACCTAAAAGCCCGGCTATTGAATTTATGGAAAGCCACCAAAGGCGACAGATTCTGTCAGCAAATGTTCTTTTATTCGTGGCGCCACGCGACAGATCTCTCTTCGTTGTTGTATATGTACAGTTGGAAATAAAGGGTAGAGGTGAGGAGCGTAGTCGTTTGCACTCAGACCAATGTGCGATATTTCACAATTGGCTAGTTGCCAGCGCAGCACATTTGGGTGAATACAGATTACTTAACAAAGTTATTTGGCTTCAGAATGGCATGAAATAACAGCCATCTATGGCAAAGAAAATGGCATCTCACTGACACAGCTGCTTAACCTCAAATAGAGATCCTACTCCTCTGATCCTGATCAACACAAATGACAAAATCGTCGCATAATAATGCTCCGTTCATAAAGCGTGGGCTGTCGGTGAAAATCCATGGCTGACCCTGTACTTATGGTTGTGTCTCTCCAGACTGCTGCTGTGTATTGAGAATGGCCAGGGAATTCACGTATCAAAAATTTCCATAGTATGCACCACTTCTATAAGCTGATTTTTGTGCGCATGTGGTACTGCCTCTAGCAGAAAATATATACAGTAATCTCAACCACAACCCCAAGAGGCCTCACACTAGTGACCGGACAATTTTCGAGGCATAGGGTTTATCCTGTTACAACAGTCTCTCAGAGGACAAATCCACAGAATGTGAAAAGGAGGACCAACTTTAGTCCACCAAATGGTCAATTTACACTTTGCAACCCGCCATATGTTCCTGATCCGGATGACCTGGTCGACTGTTACGGGGGAACGTACATCACGGAGAGAGCTAACAAACTAAGCGGTCGCACAGTTGATCTCCTCTTGAATGAACTCAAACAGATGAGTTAAACTTAAACATCGGCAGGAAACCAGTGGCTGAAACACTTGGGATACAAACTGAGGGCAACAAAACCGATGTATGCCGATATTCCGAATCTATGCCCCTAAGCTAACTTACATTGCGCACATCCCTCATTCTTTGTGACGGTTGAATGTTTGAACTTATTATAACGGCAGCCGAAATTCAGCAGTACGCTGCGTAGTACCGTTCAAGGATGACAGAATGGCTTAACAATTAATGCTGCACGGCAAAGCAATGTATATACGATTTATCGGGAGGCACTGCCTCATCTGAAGCCATATTTAAAGTCACATTTGCTCCATTTCAAGCAATGTTTGCACTGCAAAGTAATAAGCGTTCTGTTTGTCTAAATCTTTCCTATTTCAGCACGACTGTCCGCGGGAATTCTGCAAAAAATCGGATACTTTCATAATAAAAATTTGCAATTAGCCTGGAATGTAGAATTTAGACCTCAACAGAACATGGATATCTTTGTAATAAATTGTGCCGATTTTGTTCTCATTTCGGCTTAGCTAGTCGGACCGAATGGTTCGTTAGGTACCACAAGACGGGGATTAGTGACTATTGTGCAGGCCCATAGTTTTGCTTCAAGATTTTTCAGTCACAAATTGCAAGATTCCCGAATATTTCGAACAGTTGCTTGATAGGTAACGGAACTTTTCATGCCAACTCCACGAAAGTTGTTGAAAACAAGAATGCAGGTAGAGTTTTGACGCCTTATTGGAAAAGCTGTGCAATAGGATTGTAGTTGTTCAACACATGGTGAAGAATCACTCCTGTCTGGGGGTCTGTAATCTTTAGGAAGGAAAAAATTGTAAACTAGAGGAGTATAGGAATCTGTCAAATGGGAGAAGAATTACTCTGTGAAGGGAAGTCACCTTATACTTGTGGCTTATTAGTCACCCAATTTGGACTTGGTGAAGCCTTAGTTGCTCAAATTCGCGAAACACCGAAAGGTAAAACAAGTGTGATTGTCTACTCTTATCACAGTCCGTTTGACTGAATTGCCACTTTGTTCTGCTAGATTTCAGCAACTCTCCATTTTTAGCGCACCAGTATAGTCCGCTGTAAAGTATTTTTGAAGATTAAGCGAGTAAAGATGTGCTTTCCGAAACCATAAAAGATCATTTCCTCACTTATGTGGAATGCCTGTTGATTGGGGCTCTAGTGTTTCTAGTATGTGGATACTTCGTGGAGGAGGTCTATAATTTAAAAGGTGAAACAAAAGCCTGGTTTTATAGGAGTGGTCAGGAGTTCATAGAGCTGATTGACGAAAAAAGGTATCTGTTCACTTCTACTGTACAGTATTTTCTTACCATTTGATATGGCTAAGTTATACGCATTAAGTTGCGCTCATGGTTAAGGAAAATGAGTCTGTCATTCCAGAAAGGTTTTCAGGCACTGCTGCGTGGGGATTCATACAAATCGCTTGTCATTAACCAAACACAGATTAATAACACGACTTTTTGCAATTCGAACTCTACCAGCACGTGGTATTTTCTGGGTAAACTTCAAGCGCAGCGCGATTTTTCTGTGGAACGTATTTTAGAGAGGTCAAAGTTTTGTGCGTTTTCCGTTTATTGATCTGTACATAAGGGGCTTCATCTGCTTTTTTCGAGTTGAGGAACCATCTATTACTGGCGTCAGTGTTTTGCTTCCAAACTCGTGGGTGGTCGGCTACGGCAGTCGTCACACTGAGACGTACATGATCTACGCGTTTGCCATCAGGAAACCACAAAAGAACAGCCACGTCTTTCAGTATTTCTCTACAATAATGCAACCCTTTTACTCGGTTGCTTTAATGTCATCGCGTTTGTTCGGTCACGTCCCCACAGGTCTTCTCATGTTAGCTGAACAATGAGTACTTTGTCCCTGAAAAGGGGGGAATATTCTCTGTTACGAGGTGGACAATTATGAATTTGAAAAATCACGGATGAAGCAACAGATATGTAAATGAATCATTTATCTCACAAATACTGTGAATTTTTCTGAGCACTGGCTGAAACAGCTAGACCAATTACCTTTTAATCCAGGTCTATTGTGTGTAAATTGACTAGTTACAATATGTGCAGACAACAGAATCAACACGGTAATTTTAGTCGTCGACCCCATCATTTTGTAGCGGGAATATGCATCTACAGAAAACCATGAAGGCAATTTTGGATTAGAATACTGGCTTGGAAAGTCTGAACTGAAATCAATGTCTACGCCAAGAAGGGTTCGTTTCCCCTGATTTCTGGAACAAATGCTCACTGCCGGAGGGTGCCGGTGTCAAAATGGATAAGATTCTTTGGAAGTTTTTGAGGGGTTCCGACTGATACTTCAGCTTAAAGCATGCAAGCACGCAATATGGTGAATGGTTTAGAAAAACGTCATCATTTGGAGGGAAACTTGGAGGACTAGCAGGCCTATTTTAGGGGTAAAGTGCTGGAATACACTTTCATGCGTCAACGGTGAAAACACTATCGTTCTTCATGAAAGTGTGGAAGAATTTTATCATTAGGCCAGTTTTTTGAAAAGATTTAAGGGAGATCGTCACTGATTCGCGTGGTAGCCAAAGATAGCACAAAACAATTTTGTTATTCAGTCTAAGTATGCCACGTTCCACTCTACGTGCAGCTGGAAGAGAGAGCCGAAATGCTTTTGGCAGAAGAAAGTCCGTCTTCCTGATCTTGAGTTCTTAACTTGCTGTGTATTCAAAGATACAGTGAATATCAATAATTAATGAAGTTTGCTTGACTTTTAATTTACTGACGCTAACTGTCCACTAATGGGTTGTACATCCCTGCAATCTCCGGCACTACACTATCTTACAGCAAAACGTTCAGATATTTGATAGCCTTGTAAGTATCCAGTCAAGTAAATATCAAGGCCTGCTTTATGCGTTTTATCTCAACCAATCATTACAGTTGTAGCTTTTTCGGACACAAATGCGAATGGAATGATGGAAGGAGGGTGATTTGAGCATGCCAACTAATATTATTGTGCCATGCACTAAAATACGGTTTGCTCGCCACTTTTTCTGGTTTTGGCTAATCTTATACTTCCTGCGACTCATCTATCTGGCCACACTGCTTTTCGTCTGGGCAATCACAATTTTTACCTTGTAGACGTAAGCTTTATCCATGAAAGAACACAGCAAATAAAGTCATTAATAGAAAGCTCATTAGTCGAGGTGTTATAAAAAGCCATCAATTGTCATCAATTCGATAATTCGGCCGCAGTATGGTTGTCCCGAATCACATGTCTGATGTGGTGGAATAGTCTCACGGTGATAGCCTGTACCGCTTCCAGTGACATGACGGTACCATTCACAACATCTGATAAAGAATGTAATATTTGGCAAAATATTCTACCACCATTTTCCACCATTTTTAAAGGTCCCATTTGAGGGTAAATTCTGAAGGGATGAACCCCAATAAAAAGATGTCACTAAGGTCTCATTTTTACCATCCAAAAACGTAGTATTTGCGCGTCTAACATTTGTGGTTAAATGTAGGGATTGAACGATTTACACTAGAACAAATTGCGTTTTTGTTTGTTCTCCGTATGGACCAAATTAATTATAAATATCAAGCACTTCCTATGGGCGCCCTGTTTTAATCAGAGAATAAAATGGAGAGACCCTAGAAGTGGAACATTTTCTAACATGTTTTTCCTTCTAAACACAGTGCTAAACAATGAAGACTGCAAGTTAATAATCATTTCAGACCGCTTGTAGCTTGACGCAAATCCAAAGGACGAGGAAGGCTCCCAAACGCTGTTCGCTCTTAAAGGGAATCTTTTTATCCTTCAACAGAACTAGAAACAAAAAGTCCTCTTTCGTTTGTTCTGGAGAAGAACTTGTCTGATATAGATGTTACAGAAATTTTTTAGGCTTACTTGTTCAGAAAAAATTATAATATCTGCTGGAACAAGAATTTCAATTGTTCAGTTATTTTTTACTGTTCCATGGGTTGCCCTCATGAATGGAAATTGCTATTCATCAGTAACAGACTTGTGATTCACATACGAGTTGAGCAGTGAGTTTGGGTATCAGAATATAAAGCCCGATGAGTCCTACCTCCATCAGTTCTACTCGGATGTTCTAGTTCAATAAATCTTAACTGAAAACTAGAACAAAATAGGGAAAATTCGGACACTTTTTAGAGCGTATGCGGTTGGAAACAGTCGAGATTTGTAAGAATATTTTTTCAGTTAAATTTATTAGTATGAAGAACTTTTTTGATGAACTTACATTAGGCGTCCAACAGATTTACGATTTTTGGACCGTCGTTTGCTATTGGGCGTTAAATGAAAGCGCACGTCAAGGCCGATTCAGCGCACCACCAAATTCATGAAAATGATAGTGGGTAGTAAGTTACGAGTTAGCACTGCTGAATATTCAGTTAGATGATCGATGTTGACTGAAATCCAGCCAACAGTTTTTCGATGTTGTGATTATCTGTCGGCAAGCCACTGAGACTTCATGCAAACTGAGTACAACTGACCTGATTATCTTAATAAAACCGCTGTACCCTTTGTTCTTCTACGGTACAGAGCCCATAAAGAAGCGGTTTAAATTTTTATGCGATGACTCTTTTGTATCTGGGAGAATTTGCACAGAATTTATTTGAAAAGTTCTAGTTAATTAGATAATTAATAATTAATTAAATAATATAATTTGATCAGGGTGATTCGAAAAAAGGTCAAAGGCTATTTTCGAGATACACTTGTATAATATGCAGGTGG
Organism: Opisthorchis felineus; assembly: GCA_004794785.1. Classification (NCBI taxonomy): domain Eukaryota; kingdom Metazoa; phylum Platyhelminthes; class Trematoda; order Opisthorchiida; family Opisthorchiidae; genus Opisthorchis; species Opisthorchis felineus. The sequence goes on along the minus strand of SJOL01006376.1, from coordinate 445,060 downwards.
TATATTAACTCTTGTTTTTTTTATGTCAGGATTCCCTGGAAAACTTCAACGACTATGAACAAAGCTAAGCAACCGGATTACAGTAAGTCTGTTGAAAAAAACTGAGTGAAAATTGACTACTCTTGTTGCATAACTGTTTTAATTCTTTCTTCGGAAACACAAAACAATCTGTGGAATAATGCGTCAAAGTAATACTGTTTTGAGGGGCACTTTTTCTTGAAGAAGAAATGTCTTTTAAACTGTCCCCTCAAAAAGGTCTTATAAAATTTGGTAATTCCAGTTTGACGGATAATGGAGGTCCCAAATTTTTCATCAGGTTTTTATGCTATATCACCTTTTACTTATACCAAGTTATCACTCACACGATGTAAAACACTAGTTCTTCTGTTGGCTTAGGAATTATGCGGTCCGGAACCTTTATAATTTCCGCAAATGTTCACTTGGGATTTTGAGAGAAGTCAGGTATACTGCTTACTGCACAACAGCAAATATTTACTCATTCTGACACATTTGTTCGCCGAGTGGAATGCTTGAGTGCCCTTTTGTTTCTACACCTGTGAAAAAGTATTTTACATTAATTTGTAGGAAAACAGAATCATAAAAAATAATAAAATAAAAATAATCGTTCAACTGTAACACCCTCCGCTACTTAACTGCTATGACACCCGAAGGAAGCATGAAGGCTATAATACTGCAATATTTTCCAAACCTAGACAGGAGCAGCCGAGATGCTGAGGTTTGGTTCGAACTGCGAACCTTTTGATCAGTAAGCTCGCGCTACTGAGATATCTCGAGCTCTGCAATACCACGGTACAAGGCGACAATATGTTATCAGGAAGAAGTAAATGAGAATCAGTTAAGCGTTGTGTTTTTAGACCAATTACAAAACGGCGGTAAAATTTTGTATACTGCCCTTTTTGCTAGCGCACATTCCAACAATCTGGATGAATATAGTTTCCCACCAGTGCGGATCAATTGAAACGCTACGGGAAAAATGTTCTTGAAGTTTTCAGGTCGACTAATAGCTTAAACTGATACGAGGACTGTTGATGATATGCATTCATTCACAACAAGTTAGTGTGAATGGGTAAATTGAACAAAGTTACATTTCAGGACGTTGCTTTTCAAACTCCTATCGCATACAAAGGACGATCGTAATGATTGATATTGTCAAGAACAATAGTTTTCGAAACGTTTGCAAGCCTACTTTTATTTTCGCCGGCAAAACCGTTTGTTTCCTAACTTGGCCCAATAGTTCCGAGTTCGTTTAAAATAGAGTAAAATCCGGAGAGGTTCCAGAGTCCGACTGATTTCCAATTAATGTGTACTTTTTTCTACTTGATGAGAGTTACGAGATTTAGTGTAAAAAACGAAACTAATCTTCGACACTTCTTTTTGAGGTAGAAATCTAGTTCATCTACTTAAGGGAGTTTTCCAATCCTTCCCCTTCTCTGTTCACACAAAAAGCAGCACTTTTTGACAACTGATGAATAGAAGGCAAACATTATCTGTCATATGACTATCACAAGCTTGTTCTTCCCACTAATAACGCGGAAATGAAAATTTCCCAAAACTAGAACGAAAGTTGCTCTACTAAGAAGGATTAGTGAACAACTTTAGGCCATTAATCTTCGTCGGATTGGACCAACGAATCAAAATGTTTAAGGCTTAAGCAAACATTTAAGGTAATGACTCTGACGACAAAGAGTACAAGATTATTCGTTGTATGATATTCGTTGTGTGATAAATGCACGTTTAATGCGTTACTTAGACTAAGAACACACTACTCTTTATCGTGCGCTTGGTAGAAACCTGAACAACGGCGGTTGATAACTGCCACCGTTGTATGGCTGTCGACTTGAAGCAACGGACTGACGGGATGGCGATAAACAAAGTAGACTGGTACAATCATTCATCACGCAGACTCTATGGTTTTACCAAAACTATGGGCTACCACCTCGTGTTATCGTCATATAGGAACAAGACTATTTTTGTCACACTTTTGATGTGAACAAACGACATGTGTAAAAATATTGATCCCCTAACAATAGCTTTACCGTAGAGGAATTGTATGTGAGTAAAGCTCATTAAGTGGGCGTCGCCCTAGATATTGCCTTTCTTAATGCCTTCGTTCCAGCACAGCACATGCTCTTTGTATATGGTCGATGAATTTATCTGGGACGGATACCAAGGGATTTGTTGGGCAGTAGCAACATATAAATAACTTAGATAAGAGAGGTCTTGCGGATAAATCAAAGGTCTCTGAGAGGTTTTTGGGTGCTGGTGTTATGACGATAAACGTACCTCTTCGTAAAAATTAACTCGAACAGAAGTTCAGTCCAAGGCATCACGTTTGCAATGGAGTAAAACAGGTCATGTCTGCCATTATCCATCCAGAGACAAAACTATAGAAGTGGATTGTAATTTCAAGATTTTACAGTTGTTTAAGACAGTTTTTTAGACACTGGGCCGTATGAATTCTAGAAGATAGTTGAAAAACGTCTGTCGTACGTTACAACTGGGCGAGTGACAAACCAACCTTGCCAGATCATTTATAATTACTTTCAGAATAGAAGACACCCAGATGCTGTCCTTGCTCTATATAGACGATGCAAATTCTTCTGGGTTACCGGTGAAGGCAGAGAACATCGCTGGAAACAGTTCATTGTATACTTTGGTGAGCCGTTAATGATGAAAACTTGAAGAATGGACAAGGGTTAACTTTTGTTCCACATTGTCCGATGGAATTGCACTTCTTCATTCGGCCCTGCATGCCATTTATAAGCTGATCTGAAAGGGATTTTTGTAAACAGTTTTCTGTAGCTTTCCTATGCCAAATCTAGATGTAACTCAGTAACAAAGAGACTGCCTGTTTATTGCTGCCAGTGTGGTGATAAAAGATCGGAAGAACACGCATATAGATTATTGAAGGGTAAAACTTATACCTTTAGGGAGACAACTATTTAATCTCCTTTAAATACTGACAAGCTTTTGCCTTTCCCGGCAAACTTACTATAAAGGTAAGAATTCCGTGAACATATGCTAGGATGAACCGTTTGGTCAAATGTCCTTAAAAAACGTTTGGTTCATAGCGACATTTAAAAATATCCTATTCTACGAGACATTTAATAGACCGAGACAAAAACATCTGCCGTCAGTTCGCTTTAGAATAAAAATCGGCGTATTAATATCAGTAGTAAAAACTACTCAATAAGTTTTGCAATGGGTTCTGGTAGGTACGATCATGCACATTATGGAAGCGAATTAAAAAATCTAGACAAGGTGACTCAAAAAATTGACAGCTCGTAGAAAAGCACACAAAGATGACAGTCGGTCACAAATAGCTCGCACCTTTGAGGTACGCACATATTTCATCTACACTGCCACAATGCAACTGATAATAAATCAACCTTTTAAAAGCAGGAAAGAAAATTCAGCAGGTGAAGATTTCTGAATCATGTGATAGGCTTGCATGTCAAACTACCTAAAAAGTAACGCTTGTTTGTCACTAATAGCCGTATCTGGCAAAACGTTTGCTGTATTCCTACCCTGGAACGGAAATTTGGGGACATAAAATCTCGGCCTTCTGAAAGGTTTCATAATGTTCCTAAAAGTGGTAAGCGCTGTCTGACTGTCAATCCCTGTTCATCAAGTTTATGTTTTTTGGACATTCAAGGATGTTTGGTTGGTTGCTGTCTAATTTGACGCGATCCTAACGCAGATTAGTGGTGCAAGCAATTTCCTTTTAAGACCATGGTTTGATTTCCAATCCCTCCCCAAAGCTACACTTTCTGTTTATCCTTCTGTCCACTCTTCTCATATTGGTTCTGTGCAGGCCAGGCAATACTGTCCAGCACTGAGGTATTGTTGCTTATGCTGATGGTGACGATGATGTTTCTACCATTGATGATAACAATAGTGAAAATAAGGGCACTTACAAAAATAGTGATCACGGCACTGCTTAACATGAGTAGGAAGCCGCGCGGCACTGGACAGAAACTGACAGAAAACACCACGTAAAATGTTCCGCGAGAAAACTAGGATGTGTTGAATTGTTCAACTAATGCATACGCCCGTTGTTTTGAAGATGATTTCCGGTCATTTTTTATCTAATAGTAAACTTAGGCAAAGCAAACCTAGCTCATGTCGGTCGATAGTTGCCAGCAAACGCTGCGGAGAATAACATCAGCGGACCTTGTGTTACTGCGCAGCTAAATATGTAAATATAGATTCTCCGTTTCCTGCATGTTGATATATGCCTCACTGATCCTTTTGCCTTATAATTTGTTTGTATTGCCATAAAATCACATCCGTCCCGATGTACACTGGCGATTAAGGATGACTCATTAAGAGGATTAGAAAATAGACGTGAGCTCTACCGAGGTAACAATTCAGTGAATTGGTGGATTGTTAAATGCATATGGTGATTCACCAAATGAGGGATAGCTTAACACAAGTGAGCATTTCACCGGATGTAGAGGCTTGCGAATGGTACACATTTAAGTTTTTATTTGTTCACCAAAGTGACCATATTAGTTAGCAGGACAATTAGACAACATATTTTCTGAACGGCAACGAGTGCTGGGAAAAGTGGACCTCAGTATTTGACCGTGAAGCAGTGATTCATATGTTAACCCAAGCGATCTAAGTGATATGACCCCGCTTGTTGGACAGTATTAGATAGAGCGATAGCTTCATTTGACTTTTATTTTGTGAACCCAGATAAAAACCTGCTAAAGGATTGACACTGTCTGGTGAGGTACTGAGTAAGTGCATGATATCAGGCGACCGCGAATAGAGAGGATTTGGTTCCCATTAGCAAACTATAAGTTCTCTGCCTTGAGTTAGGTGCAAAATATTCTTAAAAGGGATGCAATGCTATGAAATCAACATATAAAAATGAACGATGCTTGGAGAAAAGCTGATGGGTTGTAACTGCTTCAATAGATCTAACATCCCAGGTGAGCTCAATAAAAATAGCCTTGTCAAATAGCAATGTGAACCACAAAGACTGTAACCGCTTTGTTGCGGTAAGGAAGCTTTCATGCTGATCATTGATATGAGTCTATCGGCTTAGTGTCTAGCACCACACATTTCTATTATCAAGATCCGTGTTTGAATTGAAAATGGGAGCCTTTAGATGGGCTATCCTGTTTATAATGGGATGTTGTCCACATGTTGTTTCATCAGTGAACATTCTTTTGTATCATGCTACAGATTCCAATAGTGAAAACGATAAGGTGCACTTGAGAAACGTCTGAAGAATATGTGAGCAGTACTGAAAGTATTTTGGTGAAAAAGACGGCTTCGACGCGTTTACGTCAATTAAGACTGAATAAACTTCGGACAATCCGCTGCACGCGACAGTGAATCTGGTTGCCTAAACAGCACTACTTTACAGTGACAAGTTGCTAGTACAAGTAAAGTGAGGAAGACAAAAGTAAAAAGTGAAAATAAAACGTCATTTTTAATTTATTCAAAAATTAATACGGTAAGGATCCAGCGTTTTGGCAGAAAGTACTGATCATGAAAAGATGAGGGAGATGTCCACTTTGGACGTAAATAGCACATACTTTGACAGAGAAGACAAAAATCGTAATGGGCAAAACAAACCTCACTTTTGTGGAGGTATGATACGGTGAGAATTATGCTTATCTAGCGAGAAGCAGACTGTTAAAGCTTACGAGATGCACCCGCCTCTTCTACATGACGGACTTTACCCGTCCAACCAGTACGGGGGATTGCACACCCCAGAATAGTCTCCACAACGGTGCAGCCGTTCAACCCAACTAATAAATGAACCTTTTTTAATAGAAAAATAGCCCGGGTCCTAATAAACGTAAGCATTCAGTTTTGTTTAGGATAACAGCATTCTGTTGCCAAACTTGCACCATCAACACCTTGCTTACGTTAGTCTGTTAACTTTTTAGGGCCGGACTGAATGTCCAGTAGAGCTTCTGACATTGTGGTTGTTTCTGAAACCTAACTGTTCGCAGCTTGCAAATTAAGAGATAAAAACAGTCAGAGTTTGTAATCATTTTGCAGTCTTTTTGAGACCGGCGGTCAAAAAATCCGCTAAACAGTTTGCATTTTCCGAGCATCATTAACCCGTTATGCATGAATAGTATTTGGCACGCTGCTATACGAACCAGATGAGTTTGCGCTATCCTAAAAAACAGCCGGTGTTGAAGTTTCATTGCCTAGACATTTTACGTTTACCTCAGTGGGTATCATTGTTAACGTCTCTTAACCTTATTTTTTAAAAGTAATCCATGATTTTCTCATGTTTACCAACCGACCTTCAACAGTAAATGATGGTATGGCCGCGCAAAACTCCAATTGTCATGTCAAATAGAGATGGTTTAGTTTTGATACAGTCTGTAGCAAGGTACATTCTCTAACAAAGCGGGAGGAAGCTAATTGATATTGTCTTAGATCATTAGAGAAACAGATGACTTTCATGCATCATTAATGCGCTAGCTTGCTATTAATTTCCACTGAGGGCAGATAATCATTTCGCTTTGGTAGCCAATTACCACAATCCTGGTACACACTGCGAATTTAGACAAATCTAATTTCCTGGCCAAAATTCATCAACCTCATCAGACGTTGTAAGCTAGCATCAATGGAGAGATGAAATTTTGGCTTGTAGAAAACATTCTCCTAATGTTTCTATACCTAGGAGTAATGGCAAACATCTTCAGGCGAAACTATCTTATAGTTTACAGCATGGGATTTCCAAAGGTTGTTTGATTCATGCCTCAAACAAAGATATATATAAGCTATGATGGGCTAACCCATCACTGTGAAGCATACCTCACTCGGTAATTATATGAGCTTTCCTATAAGAACGTTGTGTGTGTCCCAGTTTTGGGAGATGTTCACTTCCTTGTAATTAGTTGCAACGACAAGTTTGCCTTGACAGCCTGTGATTTTCGTGTGTCAGCTAATGTTTACTTTCTGTTCATCATCATCTGTCAGAAGTTGTCGTTTCTTGTGCATAGGAAGAAAGCGGAGTAGCAGAACTAAAGACTTCACTGTAACCTAGATTGTTTTTTTCAGAGATTGCGTGGAAATTTGTATTTGCTACTTGTGCTGCCTAGCGGTAAGCATGGGTTTGTCAAAACGTTTTTGTCTAACTCATCAGATCATTGAAACACTTCACTTTTAAAGTAAGAAAAATGAAAGTTGCTGAAAATTCTTCGACAGCCCACGGCCGATTTCGCCCTTCTTGGGGCTCATCAGGTAGGCGCAGTCCCCGAGTTTTCGTCAACCTTATGTTCTACTTGAAACCAAATTGCACGAAATTAGCGAACTAAGCTCATTCGCAAACAAATTTGTTTTTGCGAGAGACTCACCTGAAACCCAGCTGAATCTCTCGTTTGTGATGTTTCCAGGCAACTGAATGTGCTGCACCAGGCCGCCTCATTTTTCAGTTGCTACGATATTCGAGATATCGCGATACATGTATATTCGTAATGCACTAGCACGCCACGCTTTTCCACACCGAGGATGGTGAACTCCGAACTCCGTAACCTTAATAATAGAAGCCGGAAAGCTGAAGAATTGTGAATATCGTCTGTTTATGTCAGCGACTTGCCTGGATGTCCTAAACTACAACTTATCTCCACTATTTTCATTGGGGGCATCAGTAGCTCATCTACCGTATTTCCGTTTCCCGTATTGTAATTCTAATGGCAATACACAAATTCAGAGACCGCTTGTTTGCGGACGACAAAAATCCCATTCACACTGGATTCCTCTCATTTTTCTACTCTCAATCTGTTTCATGGGTTCTGTAATTTAGCCCCACAATTACGTAAGAATAAACTGAAAACTCATACTTTAAAAAGATTTCGGGTATGCTTAGTTGTATCACAAAAAATACAATTCGATATTAGTAAGTTTTAATAAAAGCATTTGAATCAGATGGAACACAAGGAGTTATCAGCAAAAATACACATATCGTAAAGGAAAAAGCCTCGGAGAAATGAAGAAGTTTACTTGTATATTCGTCATGCACTACTCATAAGGTTGCTGAAAATTATTCGACAGCCCACGACCGGTTTCGTCCTTCTTGGGACTCATCAGTTAGTCGAAGAATTTTCAGCAACCTTACGAATATATTACGAATATACATGTATCGTGATATCTCAAATATCGTAGCAACTGAAACATGAGGCGGCCTGGTGCAGCACATTCAGTTGCCTGGAAACATCACAAACGAGAGATTCAGCTGGGTTTCAGGTGAGTCTCTCGCAAAAACAAATTTGTTTGCGAATGAGCTTAGTTCGCTAATTTCGTGCAATTTGGTTTCAAGTAGAACATAAGGTTGACGAAAACTCGGGGACTGCGCCTACCTGATGAGCCCCAAGAAGGGCGAAACCGGTCGTGGGCTGTCGGAGACTTTTCAGCAACCTTAGGAGTAGTGCATTACGAAGATAAATGAACATCTTCAAGCACCCTAAAAACAAACATTGAGTAAAGCAGGACAGAAAAAGGGCATCCAGAGTGTTACGAATCCAAAGTAAGCGTCTCGCTTTTTACCGTCCCGTCGTCCGCGTAGCAACTTCACGTCAGCGCCGTTAATAGGTCGGGCCTCCAGCGGCCGATTCACTGGTAGATTTGGACAATAATCCACGGCCTTTCGTGGCATATTGTTTTTCATTAGAATACAGTTTTGCTCCTGTTTTCTTCTCTTGTCTATTCGTATAGAGGAAGTCAGCTCATTCATATCCCAACTGATCCTTCATTTGATAATGAACTAGTGATCATGTGGAATTTAGCACTGAGCTAGTCATACACGCGCTCGATTTTCGCTCACCAATTTTGATGACCAACTTCTATTGGACACTGTTTTTCGGCATCCCGTCCCAATTCACCTTTTTGTTTTGACTTATGACTGGTTCATCCTTATCCTGGCTAACTTGCTTGAGTCTACTTAAAGTGTTTCAATGTTAGTGATTCGAATTTTCTAATAAACAAAAAATCACAGTTTACTTGTTTCAGAAAAGCGTCTTCTACATTTTTCCCGTCGTTTTTTTAATTGCTAACGAAGAGAACAGTTTGAATAAAAAGAAGGCGTACCTAGAAGACTGCTGAGTAACAGCATTCAAGAAGTTCAATGAACTTAGTATTAGAGGCTAGACTACGTTAATCACCACAGTTGAATTTGGCTGAGCAGACATACATTCCTTAATAAAACCCTGCGACGCATCAGCCTGCGCCGTTTGAAAATGGAGATAATCCCAGGTAATACGTCATAACATCCAGTTGCTCGTCGTGTACAAAGATTTTTGCCAAAGTATTTGTTATAGTTTTTTATTTTGGACCAGCTTCTATTACGTAAGCTGATGTTTAGGCAATTAATCCATCATGCGTAGTATATGTGTGTTTTGACGCCAAGTTTGTGCTCCAGCTGCACCTGGCTAAGTGTTTTGTCTTTTTATGTGTCCAAGTAGTAGGGGGGGGGCAGAAATGGTATCCGTATTTTGGAGTAACTCACTCTAGAGAAGAAGGACTCCACCAACAATATTACAGTCACCCTTTGAAGAATGCGCTCTGTGAAATCTATGAGATATTTAATGGACTAAAACAGCCAAAAATGTTAGCTCGTATCCAACGCATACTGTGTGTGTCACTCCAATAATTAGGGTCTCACTACAGTATATTGATCAACAGATTTCATTAGGAACGAACACATGGTCAAATCTACAGGAAAGATCAATTATTAGGACAGAACACCTTCCCAATTATTGTGAGAATTTATTCAACTTTTCAACCGCAGGCGTTTCAATCATTCAAACAGCAAAAAATTCCTTCAGCCAGTAAAAAGGGGTCAATCTACAACAGTAGCGCTGAGCACAATTCACCGGATGGCAACGTGTAAATGGTCAGATCCGACTATGTGTGAAATTGAGTTGTGAGGCTCCTGTTCTTCAGTCATCTGAGCCTAGCCCGCTTTTCGAATTTCTCAGTGTGCAACTGAACATCACCCAGAAGCCTTTTCATCACATGCCTTGAAATGACCAGGGCTTGGTAGAAAGAGGGCTAGCTGGGCAAACTAATGGAAAGTAAAGGCCTCGTATTAGGTTTAAGTGAAATCTGTTGTAACCATTTTTAATGCACTCAAGCAGTCATTAGATAGTGGTTCAATAAGTTGTGCTAAAATGTCACAAAAATACACAGAAATAATTGTATGACGGTTCATAGCCACTGACTGCACGAGTGACCGGAAGACAATGGAGTTCGAAAACTGAAGCACCTTTATTGGGACCTATCTCTAAGGAGCCATTCTCGCTAGGCGCAAGATAATACTATGGTTCTTTAGGAAACAGTTCACATTTTGATGTTGGCTGCGCAAAGGCTGACCATTACAACAGGCGATAACCGATGACCATTTGCGGTGTGAAACGTGAAAATATTTACTTCTTAAATATGAGCAATTTAAATGCCCCGGATGACAAACACACGAACTCGTGCACACTAAAGAAATGATATTATTTTCGTAAATGCGAACTCATGCGGTTAAATCCAGCCTTTTGCGGCATGCGAGTAAGTTTGTAAGTATTTAAGTTTTGTGCTCACAGCAATGAAAAGCCTTCTTTTAAGGTAATCCAACCTCAAGGATTATTCTACGCTACAAAGACCGTATCGACTATAAATTAAGGAAAAGGCGCGCAGGTTTTAATAAAAAAATGACAAAAAATCACCATTCAGTTTGACTCATGTAGAGCAATAATGGGTTCCCAATTTACCAAAAATCTGACTTGATTATGAATAAAGTTTTGATCTCGGAGCTCAAGGAATGTAGTGAAAACGTTCAGAATAGGGTTGTGTGCTAAAAACCGTTGTGGCAAACAGGGTATGTGTGGTAATATGCGTGCAACCTGCGAGTTTGACTAGGAGGGTTGTAGTAAGCTCACCACACCGAAATATAGAGCTAGGGGTCACAATAGGAAAACACCACGTCTCTCTCTTAACTCAAGAACAAGATGGATAAGCGGAAAATGAAAACAGTCAGATGTTAGAAAGAACAAAATTTACTTGAACCAAGGGCGGATAGGTAATTCAATTCCTCGTTTCGCTGACTAAAATTCAAACAGACTGAAACTGGGTAACGTTGTGTTTAACAACAATGTCTAGCCACTAAATGGAGAAAGTTCAAAGGACCACACAATTGTTTGCAGGAAAACGTTACCTTATAAACACAATTTAACGAAAGAAAAGGGATACACTTGCTGCAAACTACAGTGGTTCATGCATGGCCTTGAAGATAAAGTAACAATATAGTTAACCTAACATATATATATACATATATATATATATATATATATATATACATATATATATGTACTCAGAGTCTTTGCAAGACTGAAAACAAAGTAAGCGTAGCAGAGAAATTCATAAGGCAATAGACGTACCCAGAAAGGACTTTTCAGCTGAGAATAGTGACGGCTTTCCTTCCAGCTGGTTCTTACAGCGAACGCCATTTATAAACCTCAGTGTGTAACCTGTCTTTTGGGGCGACGCTCTTGGGCACCACTGAATTTAGCCACTATACTGATGATTCCTCTTTAAATGATTGCACTTCAGATTGGGGTGTAAAACGAATGTCTTTGTAGTTTCTCTGAATTTATTTTTCCCTTCACAGATTTAATGATTTTATAGTAAACCCGTGAACGTAATCTAATTCCACAATATTGTATGGAGGAAACCGAACTTACGCTCTCATCTGCTACCATTTGGGAGGCAATAACTGTACTTTTCTCGAATGGAAATCCTCTTGAAAGGGTGAGCATTTGGTAAACGTGATAGTTATTAATCGAATGCAACTAGAATGATCCTCAGCACTAAGATGGTATGTCTGGAGTTTGATCTACCTAATAAACTATGACAGGCATAAATTGGATGTAACAGACATAACAGTGTTGCATAATATCGATTGTTATCAGCATTGTACAAAAAAGGATGTTTGTACAAAATTTCTGAGCAGCCAATATGACATTACGTTTTTCCCAACGCTAACTCACAGTGAACTTGGTATTACGATGAATGTAGGGTGGCAGATTAGGCAATCTCGTAGAAGCGTAAAAATGTTTCAGTAGAACTACAAGTCTTTTTCGGCACTTTTGAGCATATTCAGTTTTAATGTGTCTATTCAGGAAGACGCCAACAAAAAAATAATCAAATTAGCAATAGCGCTGAGGGTGGGTTGAATTATAACTTATGACTCCAACCTAATTTTTAACACTTTAATGCTAACCTCGAACGTCAAACATTCCACATTTTAAAATGTAGGCAAAAGATTGGAACTTCTAGTGAGCGACGCAATACATATTTGTCAACCATTCCCAGCCGATTTCACCGACACCTACTCTAAAAGTTTTTCGGACACAAGATTTTTTTGGGCGACAAATGCCGTGACAGCTCAATCACGAGATGAGATCACCTCGGATACCGATATTCCGTAACGTCCAGCAACCAGACAAATTTCAGTATGCTGCATTCGTTCAAGTATTCGAAATAAATTCAACATCACAGTTTTAGGGTTGAGCATTCTGGTTTAACAGCTTGTCTATCATATCGAGAGAAAACATATTACTCTTTGTGAGGTGGATGTTTAGGCAAGTGGTTTTACTCTGGTTCAAAGGGACAGACAGGCAGTTCAACGTCTGACTCTAGTGCAGACTGTGAGCTGCGGGACTTATCTGCACGTCGAAGTGACTATCGAAATAATTAACAAAACGAACGATATATTCAACTCAAGAATAAAGGTGTCCCAACATAATGTTAGGATAAGGCAAGCCAAAATAATGATTTATTTGATGAAAATCATGGTGAAACTGGGATACCTCAATTACAAGATCCAATTTCTTCCATACTGTCCTTCCTTCATTAGATTTTCCAGCAAAACGTTTCTCTCTTGTGTCCGTAGGACAAAAGTTCGTAGGAATTGTCTCCTTCAGGTATACTAACTCATGTATATTGCTTAACGTGGACGGCTGGTGAGTGAAATAAAAGAAATTTATCGTCGAGGATTGGTTCCAGATACAGGATGGGTGCAGCTACATTAGTGCGAAAGGTTTGACTCAGTTTACGAAAATTAAACGAGAAAAATGTTTAGTAAGGTGAGCGGCTTGTCGTTTTATCTGTTAATAGAAAGTACAATTCAGTTTTATCTTGAGATAAATGTTGGGGTCAATAGTGCCTTAAGTCATGGGTACTAAGTCACCCGTTTGATAAGTTTCAGACGACGTCAGGGAGGGTTTGTTATAAAACACTTGATCAATCCCGAAATGAGCCAGTAGTAGTTTCAGTTTGGTGATGGCATTAAGGATGACACCGCAGGGGAGTTGTTTTAATTCGTTTAAATATGGGTAATTTCTGTTTGGAAGTGTTTTCCGCACTTTAACTTTCAATTCAAACGCACACGTTTTGAATGTGAAATCAACCCTAATACATCCTTTAGTGGCAGGTTTTTACACCATCCCTACCAAGGATATTTTTCAAACGAAAGTATAACCCAGAAATCATCTTTTCCTTGATTAACACTTGCACCACTAAGCTTTGGATTCATTTCTGCCGTACATTGACTGGAGCGCAGATATTTGTCCTAGAAACTTACGAGAGGTTCCATCTGGTGCATTTTTACAGACTAATATACACATTAAAATGATACCAGAACAGTCAACTATGTTTGCCCTAATTGATGTCAGTCTTAGTCACTGTTTCACGCATAATCTTGTACTCGTTGTTTAAGCCCCTCTGGTTCACACTTACCTAAATTTATTGCGCAAACGTTTCTTTGGAGAAAAACAAAGAAACATTTTGGGCCGAGCGACAAGACGTAGACGGTTACCCGATATAACAAAGCGAACGTTTGTACGCTGCTTCCTTGGTAATGATCTTCGGCTTTCTGTAAGTAGTGCAGTTAAATCTTTGGTGTCAATGGAGTTGCTTCACTAAAAGGTTAGAAGGTCAATGGGATATGGCTGAGAGGTACTCAAAATATTCCTGTTCTACCAGGATCTTTATAACTAGAAAGAGCAAAAGCATTTGCAGTGGACAGTGGAAAAAGAACTTAAAGGAAACTGTAAGACACGGCGATGTACATTAGCCTAGCCAAAAATGGATTACTTTTCATCACTGGCCTTCACATCTACAATGTATGCGGTGCCTTAGGGATTGGCCGGAGAACCAAGAAAAAAGGCGTTTTCTCAAATAGGTATTTTCTACTTACAAATGCGTGCATGATCACAACCGGTGATTTTGGGGTCCAGAGCTGATCTTCACTGAGCAAGTGAAGTGATTTTAAAGCGCAAGGCTTCAAAATGCTGACACTTGTTCATCCCAGTTGTGAATTAACAGCATTGGGAATCTCTGGAAGTTCTGAATATATTCCACTTCAAAATCTTCTGGAGAAAGATTAGACAGTACACACCACTCAGCCATAAAAATGTCGTTCAGTTGTAGCACCCTTTCAGTGCCTAACTGCCATGCCACCCAAAGGAAGCACGAGGGTTGGGATACTGTCAGGTTGCCCAAGCCTAGACAGGGGAAGTCGAGAGCAGAGGTCGGTTTCAAACAACAAACCTTCTGGTCAGTAATTTCGTGCTATAACCAATGAGCCCTCTTGACTTCAGTCAAAAGTGGCTGATCAGTTTGCCGATTAGGTTACGTTTAAAAAGGATATGGTGCAACCTATCTTTTATCCATAAGCTTACTTCACACGGGCTGGTACTGAGTGGATTCTCACACGGAAGGCCCACGTGGATTGTAGAAGTAGAGGTTGTTTACCATCGGTCCATGAGCTGCTGGTCAGTAGTGTGCTCAACGTGCAGCTGGACAGGTACGAGGTAATCAAAAACGGATTCTACAGCATAAAATTCTCCAATTAAGCGCTAATCGGATTTTTTTGCCAGAAATATGTTAGCAACTGTTCCTAATGCAAGGTAGTGACGATCAGCTCAACAGAGTTTGCTATTACATATGAAAGAGAGGACTCATAATCATGGTCTAGAGAATTGACGGTTTGTTTACTGAATGTCGTTACCGTAGCATATGGCTTATCAGCATACTTGGTGCACGTCAGTAAGTGAGTGGCAACCATAGATCCATGGCCGTGTGACTTCTGGTAAACAAGGATTCTGTCGTTTTGTTTGTTACCTGGCTAATTTAATCGCAGTTGCGGAATACTGCCAGCCGAATGCTACATGGGGTTACAAGAAACAAAATAGTAAACAAAAAGCCTGGCTTCCTCGAAATACTGGTTCATATACCTAGTAATGACGGTCGCCTTCAGGGCGAGTTTTAAGAGAGTTCGTGGTTTTGGGCAAAAGCAACATGGCAATCGTGCATATGTACAAGAATATTAACAATATGAATCCTTCATCTATAACACTCTTTCAGTGCCTAGCTACAATGCCATCCGAGGGGAGCATGATACCTGAGACACTGGCAGGTTTCCCAAGTCTAGGCGGGAGCAGTCGAGATGCCGGGATCGGGTTCGGATCACGAACCTTTCGGTCAGTAAGTTTGCGCCTTAACCACTGCACTATGTCTAGCACAAGGATACAGCATATGGAAAGTTAGCGTTGCTGGTACTTTGGCCATGATGCGTGAAGGTGTCTGCGGGGATGACATAATAAAAATGGGACGACATAAATACGAAAGATAGGTCTTCCGTTTAAGTTATTGTGCATCTTAACAGGAAGAATCGCGACATGTCAAGTTGTAGTGCGAGGGGACGGAAAACTCACCTCAGAAGTACAATGTCCTGTGTATCGTAAGCCAAAAGCTTTACTGAGCGCATCACATCTCAAACAGGCAGAAAATCGTGCCAATTTACCTCATTGACGGAAAGTAACGTCTTTTATTTCAAGAATTTAGTCACACCTGGAGGTATGCGGCGGCTGTAGGTTTTGTTGCATCGCCCTTAAACATTGTAAGCTGAGTTACTCATATGACCGAATTTTCGCCGAACACAGCAATGACGAGTCCACTTGCTTGGAATATTACCTAGGAAGGTCACTTGGCTGTATCAGTAAGTTCGTAAGGATAATCCCCATAGGCCTCATATAATAAACAGCTAAGTATACATTTTTCATCCCTTTTCAACTCCTACGAAGGAATTCAATTCCTCCTAAACAGTGTCGCATCAAACCACACAAGCAAATAATTACCAGCGTAAAGGTGTATGGTACTGATGGAACATACTAGAAGTCTTTGGTTAAGTATCAAAGCTCCGTCCCAGCGTTTGATGCTAGGTTAGCACGGAAAATTTTGCCCCTTGTTGCAGTGCTTGTTTATTATTGTTTAAAAGTGAAAGCATGGGGGGTGGGGGTATGATTCAAGAGGACACTTGGGAATGTTCATTCTCCAAAAATTCTGTGTTTGCTTTTTTGTTTGATAGCGTGTAACCGCTTAGCTCGTGTCGGTGAATAAAGAACTCCACAATGAAAAGCGTTGTTCATTTCACCCGTATCGGCTAGATGCTTGCCTCCTGGTTTGCATTTTCTAGCTCTCATGTTGCCAGTTAACCTAGCATAATCGACCATTTGGTAAGATATGAATCACCTCAATAAGTCGGACACAACACTCAGTCAAAAAACAATGTTTTAATCAGCAGAATGATCCTTCGAACTAAAGATTTTCTTTAGATTCTGAAGTTGATACGGTTTAGAGTGAATGGCTGCATGAGGAGACAATCAGCCAAACTTAGATTTGCTTAAGATAGGGTTTTGTTGGCTCAGATATGATAGATATAGAATCGATGAAAAGGTCAGGGCAAATCATATTTCAAGGTATGAATGTTTGCCTCAGAAAATCTCGGTATGCAGTAGGTTTCGCTGAGCACAGCCGACCATTCGACGAGATGCTTAGCTAATCTCACTCTGTAGGATAAACACAACCCGGAAGTTTTCCACTTCTCCCACGTTCTTGAAAAAATACCCTAGATGTCTCTCAGGCCACCTCCAAATCCCAACAAATTTTCGAATAGCTGTTTATCTCAACAGAGTACCTGTTACTGATTAAGGATAGGCTCGGTATTGAGACCCATTGATGAACAGCTAGAGTTAGATATGCAGGTATGCAAAATTTAAAAGAGTACTTGCCGAATAATTACTTCAGTAATGGTGGTACTACAAATCTATCAACTTGGAATGTAGACTTTGATCAAATCATGGCGAAAGTCGTGAGGATTCCGAAGAACCAGAATCACAACAATCCGACCAATATCATACTAGTGCAGATGCAATTTATATCAGCCGGTTTACGTAAACATGCACGTTTGCTTTAACAGCACAATACAGAAATGGAGGTAAAATTAACCTAAACTGATGACTTTGAAGCAGCATCAAGGGATAGAGTAGGCGATTATAATTTCCTCTGCATGTAAATAATGAACACATAGTCCGAACCAAAAAGCGAATTCCAAAAGCCGGGAACAAACCAGTGGCACCTGTGTTTTTAAAAGGTCGCTTTAAGGGCTGAGCTACCTAAGCCACACTTAATTTATCAAGCATTGACCCAATCGTGTTGACAGTCGAATAAATTTAGCACCCACGGTAGGTCTCTAAGTGAATGCACAATATGTCGGGCGCTATTTTCGTCCGGAAGGCTTAGACATGTAGAAAGAACCAGGGTTAATTTTGACTGATGAGCCTGATTCTATAGGGTACAGAAGACAAATTCGACAAAAAGAAATAAATCATTTACCTTAAGTTTGATGGATAGGTAATATAGTAGTTGAGGTCCCAAGGATATCTTCCGTGGAGTGTCCATATGAATGGCCGTTCTATATATATATATATATATATATCGAATAAGCATTGGTTCAGAAGAGTCCCTCAGACTTATTGGGACACCGAATAGGATTTAAAGAATAACTTCATAGATATTGGACTCAAGCAGCGTTTTCACGTGGACAACTTGGTTCGTCACCGCATTAAAGAACAGAGGAAATTACTTTTAGTAAATTCTATTTTGTATCGATATGCTCCGGAGAATCAGGCCTTTCATAACTGTTCTGGTTGAACAACACCCGAAAGCATTTCACTTTTAGTCAAAACAAAGCAAAACGCTCTGCCTTAACAATTAGCCAAAGCCCAAAAAATTTCCCATTTCCAATAGATCCCTGAGAAGATTTAGCAAGGTTAAACTTCCGCAAATTTCGGAAGTGCTTAGAAGTGATCTCCTTAAGAGTTCACTTCTGGTTGTCAAGGTAATGTACTTTTAGCCCACTGTATAAATTCAGTTCACATGTTCTTTTTCACGTGACCATTTATCGATCACCAGGATACACTTTCAAAACCATATCCGGATTCGGATGGTTTCTCAACTGTCCAAGCCACCTGCCGAACATTGAATTTTGCTGCTTGATAACCCAACAGCAAACGTGACTAAGACGGGTATGTTTTGACAAAAACTGAGAATGTTGCACAAAGTAAGATAACGTAAGACAAAGCGTTATATGATTAGCACCGTCTTCTCTTGTATATGTTCCCTGGAGTGACGGTTTTTGAAAGGATCGCCTCCAGAGAAGGAAAGTCTAGTTCAAGTAATGCACTTACTTGGTCCATCAATGAAAATTCTAATGATACTCAACCTTTGTGTGCATAAATGGACCCATTAAGGGTAATTTTAATCTTGTTTGTTCTGGCATTTTTGTTAACCAAATTACTTCTAATTTCGCAATCGATTTTCAAATCATGCCTCCTTTTGCCAACGACATATCCCAGTTTACCCACTTACGAGGTTAACGCAGTCAGGCTATGCTGTAAATTCACATGAAAGCGACAGGTTTTCCGTTTTGCTTAATACAGAAAGCTAATAAATTGGAGACATGCGCAAGGGTCCCAATAAGGCAACGATGCTTTGAACTTAATAGTGTCTGTTACAGTTCACCTGAAATTGTTTGTTTACTCTAAACATGACACCATTGGATCACTATCGTGATTCATGGTAAAACGCAGTCATCATAAATGTGAAGCACTTTAGCGAAAAGTTTTAGTTGGAGCAAAATTTTTCCACCTATGCTTATTGGAGTTCAGAAAGGTCTAAATGTCTAAAGGTCGAACAAAATAAAAGAGTTGAGGACATCTAAAACTATTTTGAATATCGGACGCCTCATTCCGAAAACCTCCGCATTTAAAGCTACAATATTTGATTTTATAATTTTGTTTAAGCTTATTTTCTTTAACAAACGAAACACACATGGGTTTCTGAAAAAATGTTGAATGCTACTCTCAGAAATAATCAGTGATTGTAAAATGGTTTAGGATTGGTTCACTGCCTTTATACTCAACTGTTCTTGTAATGACGGTGATTCCGATTCTTGTATTATTAGGTTCATTTTGGAAAGCAGAGTCAAGGTATGCAAGAACTGTTTAGCAGCTGTTCATCTTTATTGTGAATGAGTACTGATGCGGCTCTCACGAATCTATGGGGGATCCAACAACATGTTTGACGCAAGAGGACAATTTGCTTAAAGCACGGACAACTAGTAACTAACTGTTAAATTACAGAGAGTTGGTTGAAAGTGATACACAAAAACGCCCTTACTGGCCACTTCAAACCTTACGAATGGCCTAACATAGCAGATATAATGACCGATCAAATGGGTATAGAACTAGGGAGTAGGCAGTAAAGTTGTATTGAGCTAAAAGATTACTGGAAGTGCACATTTTAACAGGTGCTGTCACTAATGACCTAAAAGTTCCAATGAAGGTACACTCCAGTGAATGAATTTTCAGAAAAAAACTCAAAAAAGTTGTACACTTGCAGTCATGTGCCCATTTTGTTCTTTTTGTAGTTTCAGCCTTGCTAACCTATCGAAAAAGTTCAAAGCTGACTAATGTCATTTGCTATGAATGTAAGATATCGAAACTTGTTCTGCCGAGTCCGAATGCTAGATGCGGTGGAGCTCGGTAGAAGAAAGCATACCAATAGGGCAAATGTGTATTTTAGAGGTAAAATGATTAAAACAAATACTAGGACTGGCTTCTTCGTCATAGTTTGCGGCTTCTTAAGAGCATCTGTTCCTTCCTTATCCTTTTGATGGTGAAAAACAGAAAGTCAGAAATCTCCTTTACACTGAACCTCGTAAGGCCCGCGTTAATGAAAACTGAGATTGTAGTTGTTCGTGGGGAGTTTTGTTTCACACATCCAGCCCTTTTCAGCTTCCATATTTAATTATTCTCTTTCGCGGCTGTAAGTAAGACAAGTAATCCTTCTTTGTTCTCCAGCCGGATTGACCGACACTCAAATTTCTTGTCTATCATGCAGACTTCCCCAAAGACTTGTAATCCGTTCCTTCTATGACGATGGCCCTGAAGCGGACAGGAGTGTCTGGTTCACAGCCGCTCACTGACTAAGTTTGATAGCCAGAAAACGGAGACGAAAAGGGAACGGAATGCATTCATCTCTGGCTAGCATAGCGTAATATGGGACATAGCCAGCAGACAATCAGACATATGTCGTGATGGTTGAGTGTTTATTTCAGTCGACGACGGATGGATTTCGTTATCTTCTGGTTATATTAAAAAAATACAGGAAGACGGGCGGAGAGGAACTCAGGATAGTATGATTCGGGCGTGGAGGATTGCAAGAGGCAGCCGCTTAGCCACAGTGGGTCCAAAATCTAGAACGCCCAATAGATACCCGTTGTCGCTGTTTGTCACCAAAATGAATGGGTTTTGCTCCTTTCAGGCAGTCGCTCCCCCTGAACTTCATTTACCTGTCAGCCCGAAAACATGTGAATCCACCTCCGTTAGGCGCAAACAACGACGATTTGGTTAGCAACGTTGGTTGATTACGTCGAACTACCATCGAAGTGGGCTTATATGATTGTTTTGTACCCAAAACCCTGTCGGATTACATGTCTGAATGGCTCATTGTTTTGATCGTTCTTTTCTTCTACCCCAATAATTTGATGAAATTAACCTCTCGTAAATAAGATCTTTCATTGAACTGCAATCTTTTCCAAGTGAAGAAAATGCGGCTGTGGACAAGCCACGTGCCAGGCGACCTCCCTCCTTCCTCAGCATTCCTAAATGACCAGACGACAAACGTGAAGAGTGAAATAATATTTCTTTTTCCGATAGACATACGTATTTGCGTATCAATTTGGCTTTAACGGGATACATACATAAACCTGTGGTTTGTGATATTCTTCGTTTTGCTTGTGTGTATTGCACCTTGCTGCGCTTACGTTTTTCCTACTACGTTAGCTGTCAGCCACGAAGTAATCTATGCCACTGCAAAAATGGCTCACATAATTCCTCAAAATTAATATGGAGATGAGACGACCACTTGACAAAAACAGTAACCTAGTACAGTATGTCAGAATCTATCAAAAATACTCATCAAGGGGCTTTAAAAAGGGATCAAAAGTGAGGCAACACATCTAACACAATATTCTAATTAGAGGAATAGTTTTAATTTCAATACTGTTTTTGCCCAAAACTCAAGCATACGAGTAAAAAACATACGGTGGAGCTAAAAATAGACAAGCAAACATCCGAAAAAGGCGTGGGTGGCATGCAATACTTTTTGAGTGCGGATTTTAGACAAGAGCGTAAACTAAATTACCGAAAGAAGGGTCGAGTTATTGGCGCCGTGGCTGAGTTTGGTTAGACTAAGAAGAAGACACTGCGACTTGTTGGTCCTGGCACCCAATGGTCTGTTAAACAGACCGTGCTTCTTCATGACAGCTTCTCTAAAATCAGCCTCGCAACAACATAATCTGACGGTCATATCGATGGAACACAGATGTCACTCGACGTTAGCGCTTGTTGTGTTCTCCCAAGCCGCCAGTCACCGAGTATACAACTTGCGCATAAAAAGGAGCCTGATGTAACCTGAACACTTCGGGTTTAAAAGACAGAAAAGCTAGTTTTATGGGCGTAAGTTTAAAACCAATACCCAGATGTAAGGAAACAACATGATTTTTGAAAAATACGAAAAAATGTACAAGAGAGCTGATTGATAATTGCGGTTGTGTCATTACCAAGTTGATAAAATTTAGTGGGAATGAAACTCTGAACAATTTTAGTTTGTTTGCATAACGTCTTACACAGCCAAATCTATCTGAACCCGACCTATACACAGTAGTAACTTGAAGTGCTAATCATTACTGTGTGTTTCACCGATGAATCGTCAAAGCATTAATTAAGGTCTTTTTTTCAGGAGAGCGAAGCGTTTTTTTGCCAAGGATAGGTTTGATTGTATCAATTTCATGGCGTACAAACAGTTCGTTCGTTTAAGATCGTCGAGTTAACTGGCCACGTTTCTCTGAAAACAAATTTTGGTTACTCAGCCTCCTACTCACTATTACCTCAGTTTTTCTTCAGCTGAAAAAAATGAGTTAAATTCCGGTGTCATCAACTAATGCTTTTTCCAGACGTCAGTTAACTCAAGCTAAATTTAATTTTTGAGCACCAAAAATAGAGAGCTAACTGAAGTATGCAACCGAGGCAACAGATCATTTGAAAATTACAATCGCACCCTTTGAACTTTCAGCCACTCAATCAGTCAAGAAAGTTTCACTGGAATAGTCATGGATGCTGACTTGTCTTGAGCATTCATGACCGGAATGCAGATTCTTTCTGCCTGGTGGCGACCTATCAGGCGTAGCGGGTGATATGTTGACTGGCTTTGCACCATCCAGCCACCGTATTCAACTGTTTCCTCCAGTACTTAGCGGAATGCGGAATGAGGAATGCTTATGTAGAGATACCAATGTCACCTTTCCCGACCAACCTGTGTTGATGAAGTATCAACTTTCCTGAGGTTTTTAGACGCTAAGGACAATGACAAATTTCCGATGGTGTAACTATGGCTACCTGAGTTTAATGGCTTCATAAACTACGTAGACGAATAAAGCGCAATAATGCTTCTTGTCTCGTGAGAAAACTGAATAATTAGTTGCTAAGTTCCACAAGTGGTTTTCAGTTACTACCCATACCTTCATTAATACAGGTAAGTGATGGTCAGGTTAGCATAATTTAGTAAATTTGCCACGAGAAGCTATGTTAAAAACATCGAAACGAACTAGAAAAGCGATGCATTTTCTCTTTGTTTCTTAATGTTACAGCACCAATCGCCAAGCGTCCTAGTTCAGAATACGCTATTGGTAAGTCTTTTAAGCGATTACCCTTATGTGGAGTACTTCAGATGAATTATATGCAAAGTTTTGAGAGTTGCTCAGTCGAATGCCCAGTAATATCCGTTTAAAATCAACCCTCACTAAATTAGTTATCTTGCAAAAGATCTTTTACAATGTTCCCCTGAATTATACTGATAAACGGATAGGTAGGTGAAAGAATTTTTTCCTTTGGTTTTGAGCTATGCCTTGTTAATAGAATCCAAAAATGTTGATTTTACCTCCTAAAGGCAGATGTGTACCAACACATGAGTGAGTGGACAAAACTTGCAGCCAGAACTGAGGTTAAGACGGGCACATTATGGACCTATAGGTTAAAAAATAAAAGGGATTAAGCAAAGTCTAAATCAAGCCACATTGTTCTTCACAAAACCGCTGGATTATCTATTTTTTCCAATGTCAAATGCGAATCAGAATTATGTAGATTACTGTAATGCGCAGGTGCTGTCTGACCAAAGGATTACCAAAAACTCCTCCCTTACACTCCAGATCAAAAAGTGTTGAGTCCAAAGTTTTCGCAGGTTATACAACAAACGAGCAAGAGTACCAGCGGAAAGATGTTAGTCGTGGCATCGTAAAATATTGCAGTTAAAGCCAAACAGTGGATAAGCGAATTTGCGGAGAAAGGCAATCTCTGATGGAAAAAATTTGCCGGCTGAGACAGGAGGCTCAGATGATACAATGTCTGACACGTGAGAAAACCTGGACTCGCAAACTGTAAGGAAGTTTTAGGTCTCAATCCTATTAACTTAGTCTTGAAACAGTTCGTGCTGAAACAAAACCTGGGTTTTTTGCTGTGCCGTGCGTGACCAGACTTTTTAGCAGTGCACTAATCCAAGTCATACGGTTAATTTGAACCTGCGTCCTTTGACTGAGGAGTCGAAATTTTATTGAGGGGACGGCGCGGCTGTATTTTTTGCTTTTATGTCCTACAGATTGTGCTGTCATCTATCCTGGAGGGCAGAGATAATTCCAAAACAATTCGTTCCTCAACACTTAAATGCGTCTAGCTATCCAATCTGGATTTCGCTATACGTGTCAACACAATATAACCCACTGGTATATGTGTAAAATTCCACAGTTTTCGGAAATATTCCTGCAAACGTTGGCCGTTTTCATCGAGCGCTTTCTAAACTAGAAATAATACATCCTTACTCATTGTGTAGAATAGAATACCATGAGTAGTTTGGACTTTTGTGAAAAACGCCTTACTCACAGTAGCCAAATAACCTATGTCATGAAGCAGTCAATTTTGCCCAATTCCTCAGACTTTCTCCCATAGATAACGTATTTGTCTTCATAATCTAATGACTCCAGCTGACGGGATTTTAATAAAAAAAGTATTACAGACATCGTTTTGGACTAATGGCTCTGAATAGGTTGTCTTTTGATTTTCGCTCTCGTTGCCAGAATAACAAATGTTAAGTAGCAATGGGATGCATACAGGACACAGTAACAGGAACCGGCGACCAACGTGAGTTACTGTACTTCTATGCCGGACGTATGAGAGCCGAAAAAAGATGCGATGCGATTTCAGTCCTCAAGTTATACTTTTTACAAACAAATACACTTTACAAATCTGTATGTTTAAGTCAAGAGAGCGACCGAAAGCATCCTTGTCGGAGAGGCAGTTTCCTCCAAGAGTAGTTTGCCTTTATAATAAGAGATTCTTATTAATTGTTGGCCGCTTCTGATGAAGAAGCGCAACTACGGATGCCCTACTACCCCAATACAAACGCATTTATATATGCGTTGCTTTAGTATGCTCCTATATCAAGCCTAGATAGGTTGTTTACTAAGCGACGATATGGCCAGCTGGGGATACATATCATAGACGATGCATATGCATGCACGACTCAAATCTGAGTTGATGGAATACTTTGTAAGTTTTACGATGATAACACTCTTTCCTTCTTAAAACTGGAAATTCACAAGTGCTGATGATTAATTTAGGCTATGCACCATGTCTGAGTATCTTCTTGTCCCTCTGATTGTCCCTATGAGTGTTCTTTTTCCTCAGCTCGCTTTATAGTCCGTTTGTAAACTTAGTTTGATGCCTACCAATGCGCTTGCCGCCTGTTTTGGGTGGTTATCGTATATGTGCATGCTCTGTCCCAGTTATAGGAATGATACGTCATTTTTCACGATGAACAACGAACAGACCGGTTGGAAAACCGCCTTCTGTTTGAAGAAAGGTCTCCTAAGAAGCAGTGGAGGTAACAGGCAGGAATGATGGTGAACTCGCTAGAGAAATGCGTGGGCACAGTGACACAAAACAACGTAAGCAAGCAAAACCTGCAGTCAATTTCAGCGATAGATTGCGAATATTATATATATGTATATACATGTATCTAATAATGGGAACAATAAGCCAACGTCTTCGATATTGTCTCGTTTGTACTGACTGCTTCTCAAAAACAGGAGTCGGAAGATGACCAGACATTGGAGTATTTCCGAAGCCAGACAATTGTTGACACATGTTGAAGTTGCAAAAATACTGATTCTACATGAACATTTTGTGAAGCGGCTCATTTTGGTGCTCAAAGCACTCTGAGAACATGGAAAATTTTGTGTGTAATGCATCAGGTCACAAAGACATTAAAATTTCTGGAAAATATACTGCTTGTTTTCGCCAACGGAGCAAACTCAAAATTAAATAATCCCTTTTACAGGAGGCTTTTGATCCGAGTGTGGTATTTTTGTGTTAAATGAACAACCAGCTACAATGATCGACGGAGCATCTGCTGGTGAATATCACGCTCTACTGGAAGCGTGCGTTGGGAAAATGTGAATGCATAGGCATGTTAACATGGGCAACACAACCAGTGAAACAGTCAGACAAACAGCACATTTAAATAAACTAAACGGTTTAAGCTTCGCATCATTTAGCAACAAGAAAGCGGAAATTGTAAACAACAGTGACCAGGTGCAGCCGCTTTTACAGCTACTTTCAAAAAGTGGTCAAATCAATCTGATTAGACAAAACGTCTCTCCAAACTCAACAGTGGTTACATGCCTGAAAACGGAACAAAATAGACACTGTAAGTTGGATCCAACTTTCGTTTCACATGAGGCACAAATTAAAAGCGATAGATAAGGAGCTTGTCCAGCGGTAAACAGGTGTCTATGATACCTTTGGGGATATTACAGTTAGCAAGACTATTGTTTGACAAGCAGTGGTTCGAAAGATTTGGTTTCTCCCAAAGGAATCTGTGTTTTGTTTGCACTCTGCGTATCTGTGTTCCTGTTTATAGCCATTCAGATCTACGCCTATGGTATACTACTTCTATTTAAAAACAGTTTCATGGAGAAAAATAAGAGTGTTGTTATATAGCACGTGTGATACATAACAATCATCGTTCACTAGGTGTCAAATGTCGCATGTGAATTAACCTTTATAGAGAAGTATACTTTTTTAACGCTACAGGCATCTGCACACTGGTTCCTTTATTGGCTAAAACCCGTGAGCAATTTTTTGTTCAAAAGTTAAGGAAATATCGCCCCTATCAAAGAAGAATATAGCGGACGTGTTAAAAATTTACGTTCTATGGCGCCTTTTTTGTGTACAGTGATAACAAGCAAACACGGTGTGGGGGGACAAAAAAAGCATATGGTAAAAATCATAAAAACTGTTTGAGGGTCGATTGGTGGAGTATGTGTTATAAGTCGTACCTTTTTCAAGTAGGAACGAAATTTTTGATGTGAAAATGTCATATTTGACATTTGAGATCCAGGGCAGAGCTTTGGAGAGCAAATCGGATGCAATTAGCAATGAGATTTTATATATTTTAACTTGATGGGTAAATAACTGCAACCACGGTAAACAAATCTCCCGGAGAACACAGTGGATTAGTTTACACATTATAAAGTTCTCAAGGACCTCTGGAACCCATTCTAGTTTCTTGTTACCAACACTTAATCGTCAAAGTTTTCTCTTGCGCATATAAGGGAAAATATTCTAAAAGCGTAGAATTTGTTCCTGTTACACCGTAGAACAAAATATTCAGTCAGAATTAGCCCCATCTTTCGGATAAACAGGAACTAGTGCGGGAGGTTGGCCTGAAAAATCGCCGTCAGTTATACAAATACCTGCCAGCCAGTGTATGTTTCCCTTTAAACGGACAGGAAAAAACATCTTTGGAGCGTGATGGTAGTATCTGGCTAAAAAATGACGGTTTGTTTGACTCAGTTACGGGACAAAGGCAGCTCTTTTCTACGATTGGATTTTAGTGGGCCTGAGATCGCAACTGCACGTGGTGAGGTGTAGCTGGGGGTCTGATGTACTAAACTGTGAAACGAAGGAATGGTCAATATCATAAACAATTTTTGTGTAAAAATTTAACACTTATGAATGTATCATTTATCAGCAAAGAACGGAGACTTGTTATAGGTAGTAGTATATTTTATAAAGGGACCTGATAGAGAGACCGGCCATCATCGACTTTTAGCGAATGCATAGATAAATGTTCCTGGAGTGTTTCCGAAGTGTCTTACAAATTCACGCTTTCCCATCTTCTTTCCGCAGAACACAACGACAAAAAACTCTGAGGAGGCCTACTAAGTAAATTTTTTATATACTTGTGGACACAATCATAGTAGACAGGCAAAAGTAAAAATTACGTTCAAATAGCAGGAGGAAATCTCTGAAGTGACTATACTTAAAGAGGAGTTTATTAGGAGGAAAGAAAGACGGACTACGTGCGGTTTTATATCGCTCCCCGAAGGATTTGCGTGCACATCTACCCCCGTTTTTCCATAATAATTACATAAGTTTATCACTTACCGTTAGCCCATATCTTCCTCACTTTTTTACTGTATCTACTCTTCCTTGGTTATTTTTTCAGTACCCACAGCACAGTGGGAATCAATGTTTTGAGCACAGGCTTGTCTTTTGCCCTGTGAAAAAACATAATTGTATGCAACAGATGTCCAACAAAATGTTGCAACTTTACGGGCCAAATGCTGATCACGCTTGATGAGCAGGCTGTTGGCGTGGCAGCTGAAAACTTTTTGTAGATGAATGAAACAAGTTTTCTGACTTGATGTCACCGAAACGAAATGATCATGGATCGGCTGCACAGTATGACTGAAGCAGCACGAAATCCGGGCAATGTCACCTCGATAATGCAACCGAAATCAAATAATTTTTGTACCAACCCGTTCTCTCATTTGTTTCAACCTCAACAAATACCTTGCAGACCTAAACGTAGTCTTTATTATGTGTCAGGATATTTATTTGTGAGGCAAGAAATATAATCGGTTACATTCCTTCCGTAAACCATGATGACTACAGTAAGAGGAGACTCAAAACTTAGGTGTGCAGTGATGATGGAAAAAAATAAAGTGTAACACTTGTGCTTACACATTTATTTCAGGTTACACTTCAACGGGTTATTTTTGAAAAAAAGCAAGGACAGCATAGGTTGACCTTAATAATTAGTATGCTCCGCTAATGCATTCAGTAAAAATGAGCAATCTATGGTAAATCAAACCAGAAATTTCGTACAATCCAAGCACTAGCTGTATATGAATAAGTTTCCATATGCAAAGACTCAAATGGGGAAATAACCCTCTGTTTTGTCATCAGGGACAAAAAACCCAACGAACTGGAAGCTTTAAAAGGTATTAGTGTGCATATTTGTTTGGGAGTAAAAAATACTACTATTGCTTACATTGCGGAGAGATAATCGGCGACATAAGATAATTTTAAACACTGTAAACCAGGGTCAAGCAAGTTTGTGAGCACAACGGGGTATCATTGGGTCCTGACAACATACTACATTAGTAAGACTCACTTCAAATGAATATTACTGTCTTTAAATTAACCAGAATTAATGTACTACTCTTCGTCCGTCTACTAAGCAAGCATTAAAAGATGCTTGCCTTGGCACCAGAAAGCCAGCGGAGTCCATGAAAAGCTAATTCGAACTCGATGATGACCAAAAACACCACTGACTAACTTGGAAATTAAGCATGACTGGATCATCTGTGTTGCATTTTTCTAACTTCAACATTGGGCCAACTTGTCCCTTTCTACCTGGGCCAAACATAGCCATCCACTTAATTAATTTGATGGCAACTCAATCGGTTAGTGCTAATCATTCGGGCCCATTTTAAAATTAAACTCACAAGGAATTTTCCATATCTAAAACCAGAATTTTCCGATTCCACGTCCACTTCTGTTCTCATCGTTATTGCCAAATTATACGGTTCTGGCTTTGACATAGAACAGTGTTCAAACCGTTGTTGCCTTCATTTGACCTCATCGGATGGACACCATTTCCTGTCTTGCTTTGTGAGACATCCGACTGTTTAGCACGATTATTCACAGCATCATAGGCTAAAACAAGCTGCCAATGCGCTCTCGTTCATGG
The DNA here is from genome assembly GCA_004794785.1 of Opisthorchis felineus. Taxonomy (NCBI): domain Eukaryota; kingdom Metazoa; phylum Platyhelminthes; class Trematoda; order Opisthorchiida; family Opisthorchiidae; genus Opisthorchis; species Opisthorchis felineus. The sequence goes on along the minus strand of SJOL01006376.1, from coordinate 415,519 downwards.
AATGCAGACGATTCTTTCGTAAAACAGGGGATCGTTCTGCTGAAAGTGCGCAGTATGTAACAAGTTTATTGAAAGCTGGGGTTATGAGAGATTTCCAGCGGAAACTTCTGAACACAGATGTTTTGTATAGTGCAGTTAAAATGGAAGATTCAACACAGAACTCAGAAGTTGAGAATTTTTTCATGGCCATTCTGGCACGTTTACTCTGGCCTGACATTAAGGTCATTTTTCAGGGTTCGAACAAGCTGACCGCAGTTTCTGATTACTACGACTAAATGCAAATCTATATAGAACGACATAACCCCTACTTTCCCGGCCATTGGAATTTGCACTGAGGACTCGTTAAGGGCTGAGCAAACATAGCTGGAAATTAAAAATCAAGTCAAATCAAATTACGAGCATTTTTTTATGTGGACTGACTGAGTTGTCTCCTTTGTTAGTTTCTGGAAATCTCCAGACATTCCAGGGCAATCTGCTTAGGGGTTACGAAGGTAGGTTATCCCATTAAAACTGGTGAGGTGAAATTTTGTTCGATTGGGATTTTTCATTTTAAACGATAAAGTGAAACGAGTACACCAGATGCTCCGGTTGACACAGTGTTCAGCAAAAACTCACACGTTTTTCACTATACCGCGGATTTTATGTCTCACTATTTGGACCCTTTAGACCGTTTTATTTTACAGCCTTTTCAAACATCCTCTGACTTACTGGAAAAATCTGGCTGACAACTTCCAATAACCCGGTAAATTCTTTCGTCCAGAGTTGTCAAATGTTTTCAGCTAAAGCATTTTCACGCCGTATAAATGTTTCGCAGCTGTGTTCGTAAGCGAGTGCTCATCTTAGCTTGCTTTGAGTGAGAACAAATATTTGACTTTCTCAAATTGCAAAAAAACGTTTTGTTAATGCTCGCGCAATAATCGTTGAGCTTACTGCCGTGTGCGAACCGAGCGTTTCTTACTCTATGTTGGGATTTATGTATTGGTTGCATGGAATACAGCCATTACGCAGTATTCAGAGTAGGCAAAGTTCTGCAGAGGATCATCCGGAGAGTAGGGAAACCAAAATACTTATCGGTCAACATTTGGCTCTAACAGTGTGATTTGCACTTAGAAATTTGGCTGTACCACCTTCTTCAGCTACATGGAATAGCTTTTAGTGACATGTCGGGAAATATTGTATTAGACAATGTCAATGGCTAGACAGCTGCATACACCGTTATGACGTGCGCTGCGGAACCTTCACAATACAGAATAAATAGTTCAATAGCGTGTTTTCAATGGCCATCCGTGCCTCACAGATCAAACGCACCGGATAACATTTGTTCTTTAAAATGGACTCAGGTATGGGCCTTATTTAACTCAAACTACTGATTGTAGGTGACCTTCAAAACGTACAACTGTTCAATTCTACCTGGGTACCCCTTCATGTGGTTTGCCCATTACCCAAATATAAGCAGATCGCCGACCGAATGTTTTATGAGCAGCCGTATCTTTTCTTGGGCCGAGATATTCCTAAAGATATTAAAACCCCTGCTACTTTTCGTTTGTAAACAGAACGCTGATGCAATTGGATCTGATGCGTTCGTTTCACGGGTGCTTCTCACGAGATGCCGACCAGCGGCGTTTATGTTCCTATGTGCTTCATATTCATGATTATAATCGCCTGAAGCATTGGGCAATCTGGCTTATCAATCAGGATGGACTGGACAGCACGTATCACCATTTTGTGGAACGATACTGGAATAAGATGAACCTGGTCGTGCGCAACCGATACATGCTCGTGTTTAAGTTTGATGAGTGCGCATGACACACAAACAGCCAAATTACTGATCTTGGTTGAATACAGTCAGTTCTTTGTAGGTGATATTAGTAACGAAAAACGTATTGGGTTTAGCCAGCATATGCCAAACACACCTCACAAAACATGATTCGGAATAACCCTTTACAACTGAAAGCTTGACTGATGACAGTCCACTATCCGCCTGACTATGAAATCCACAATTACTTCAAAGTCTAGTTTAATTACTTTTTTACTGCAATACTGTTCATAGTCGCAAAGAAAACCTGCGGCAACCTACGCCCACTTCAATAGTTTACATGACTGCGTTTCAATGCCTGAATCAGGCAGTTGATTTTGACACAGTTGACCATGACTACATTTATACCCGTTGATAAATCAGTTTCACGGAAGGAAAACAGGTGCTTCCGATTGGTGGGCTATGTGGTCCAGAATATTTTGTGGACATTGCCCGGACAAACACGGCTGTAGGCGCATTTTTTCCAAAAAGCTCATAAAGTATGAAACGAGCTGAGCCATTTATCATATCCATTTTTTGGCCAAACACAAATACAGGAATTTTAGAAAGCAGTTACGTATCCGCAAGGTTAAACTGTGCAGAAATCCGCGTTATATTGTCCGGCTTTAACTTTGATCTTTACAGCCGTGGATTCGAAATCCTTTGGTCGGTTTGGTTCGTCATCGCACGTGACCCTTGTATCATACTAAAAGAAGTAAAAGAATATCAGGGGGAAGGCAAGCGATTTTACTGACTTTATTGTGACTAAAATCTCAAGAACTGTCTAATGGTGATCCAGAAATTGACATCGGTATTATGTAAAATTACTCGTAGCATTATTACCCCATAGAAAAATTAGGTACGCTTAGTGTAAGCCATTCGTGAATCAGTGCTGATCGGTGTGACGGTGACAAGAACCAATAAAATCCTATAATCCATAAAATGTGGGCAGAAACCAGCAAATTTTAGCAACCTAATTTTCCAAAGGCCACTTTGAAGAACAGGTATATGTATTATTGCAGGCTATTAAGACTTATTTATTCACTGACTCGGCGGTTCGGCTGTTCTTGATTCACTGAGACCATGCAAAAAAACTCTCAACAATTCGAAACTAGTTTTCTGTAGCAGTACGGGAGATAGCCCATTTTTTTAAATCCGTCTCACTGCAATCTCATTTAATGCACAAAGATAAAGTTTCGAATGCCCTGGCTGCAATGTAGCAATTACCAAGCAGCACAATGGTGCAAATATTCCTTGATTTGCGTTGAATATGCTTCTGGTGCTGTTTTAACTTGGTCGTGTGTGGAAATATTTCTCTGGACCCGTAGTTCCCTGGCGGTCTACAAACTACAGTGAGCCTAGAAAACATGCATAAATTGTAGTCAGGTGTCCTGGTAAAGATAATTTTTGTGAACGATTTCCGCCATGCTAGGCTATGATTCGCGGTTCTGGATCAAAAACTAAGCAGTGCATCCTGATGTAATCCGCGAAACAGTTTGCTAGCTGATAGTTTCTAATCCCGTAACGGTTGCTCATACACCAGTGACCATAACTAAATTCCCGTTCTGAATTATCATGATTTTGTGTGCTGCCAATGCTGTCATTGAATGAATAATTGCAGTGGCCGCCTTCCACGAGGTGTCAATTTGTTTTTGCTCCAATCCGTCAAAAAAACGTAATAATCTCTCATTCAAAAACACATATTTTACTCAGTTTCTCTGTGGGCTTTTAGACAACCTTGATAGGTCAAAGAATCTGGTTATGGAACCACAGGTTTAATCTTAGCACTGGAGGTACGCGTAACCAAACTCGCCACGTCACTGTCAAAAACTCGTGTTGAGAATGTGTTCATAACAGACAACTTTTATGGAAGCTAATTTTGTTTGCACTGAAAGCTTTGAGCACTGAATCAACTAAGCTTTTCCTCAAAAACTAGAATTGTCATTGTGCCTTCTGAAACTTAACTAGCTTTTTTAGTCTTGTAACCCTTCAGCTCACTGCCCATTCCTAGGAAGGCTACTACTTCGGAGACGAAAACAATTTGCCTTTAAGAGCCCTTCAGTGAGTGGCCAATTTCCAAAATTAGCTGAAATTTAGTCGTCATGGTGTCTCCTGTTAGGAACTGGATTTTGTTTACCGAGTGTTAAAAGTAGGGTCCGAATGATTAACAAAGTAGGCGTGATTATCCTGCCATTTTCACCGTAAGCATGCCCTCATTCAGTTTTTACACTTGGCCAATTGATTGTCAACTCATTGTAGTTCTATTTTACGGCTAACAATTCGGGTCCTGCCGTAATGTTATTTTCACGTTTGCTGTACAATACTGAATATTTTATTTTGGAAAGCCAAAAGGCAAATAATTTCCTCTATGTCTGTTGCTCTTTGATTAGTGTGCAAATGGTTCACGCAAAACTGTGCACACAGTGCACAACTGTATAATTTATCCCACCAGTGCGGTTGAGTTTGACAACTGCTAACCGAAAACGTTGAAGTACTAAACTGAAGGCATCAGTAATAAGATATATATTAAGGTCTCTAGATGTTAGGACTCACTTTTTAGAATGCGCCAAAAAATCTACTAGACAAACTGTGTTGGATGTAACTTATCTTTGAGTCCAAATTTTTGCTTCATTTCTACGAATTGACGGAAGAGGCAGAAGAAACTCACTCACTTAATACAAAACGGTACCAAAAATAACATAGTTTAGAATTCAGCCGAAAAAATGTTCTCCGTCAGTGATCAATACCAGCTAGTGCTTGTCCCCAACCACGTTATTAGACCTCTCACGAATGGGTCAGACCATTTGGATCTGTGTAGCAACCATCTCTGCTTGAATAGACTACGCACAGTGTTTACTACATTGTGTAGCCCTACGGCAAAATCTGAATCGCAATGAGAATGGGCTTTGCCGTTTGTGCCGAAAACGGTTGCACCTGCAACCTCAGTGCTAGATATACGTGTACCATAAACCAACTTCTATTTGAACATGACAATAAGGAGAAAAGTACTGCGAGGTGAAACCGCAAAGCATGGTGTCGGCGCCATTATGCGTGTAAAGCGGAATGAATTAAAACGAAGTACGTGGGTAGCTGCAAAGTTATCATGAAGCGTTGAAGTAATTCGGCCTATCAGTAAAACAAGTATTGGTTCAGAGTAAACCAGAAGTAAACTCTAATGCGTTTGGCATAGGCTATGATGAATTAATCAACAGTATTTCAAGAAGCTTCAGCGTATGTGATCGGTAACTTTGTTTTATAGCCCCGAACCGTGAGTAAACTTGGGCCTTGTGTATTGTCTTAAATAAATACCCAGTGATTGGTGAGTTGAAGTCTCACTCGTTCAAATTAAGTTTGAGCTTTTTGCAAGGACATTTTTGCTTATACTTTTAGCAGATGATCAACACCGATTATCCCCACAAATTTACATGGATCGAGAAATGCAACATCTGGTTGGTAAAAATGGCTTTGGCATTCTGGCTGAAAGCAGTAACAGCCCTAGTACTTGCTTCAACATTCAGTCGTAATCAGGCATATGTTCAGCGCAGAGCCCCGTTTACAGTCCGGTTTTTTACGTTTTTATTTTTTATGTTTTGTTCCCGGTTGAATTGTCTGGCACCTAGCCTTAGTCTATTTCAGATGACTAGAGCCTGGATCACTGATCTTGAAAATTTCCGAGTCAATCACTTTCTTCAACCTTGTGTTCCACAGTCATTCCTTTTTATTCATTTTGAGGGGTTTCTCAATACAGTAAGCGCGCTAGTCGTTTGAGAGCAGTACATTCTTGAGCGATTTAACCTCCACAGTCAATCCACCTGGAGTAGCATTTGATCCAACTCCAGTTTGACCGGTCTACGGAAGAACATTCACAAAGGAGAGGAAGAAAAGAAAATTAGACCACACTGCCAAAAACAAAACAAATACTTCACAGCGAGTGGTACCAGTTATATTCCTGCAATCCTACTACTGAAAAACGGCCTTTGGGCCAAAATAACACTATATGCATCCTAGTGGCTAGCAGGATAAAATTGTTCGACGTGTTACAAACAACGCAGTATAGAGCTTTCAAATCTCCATTGGGTCACTTTGACCTTTTTTATTTTCAGTTGACAACGAATGTGTTTTCATTGTGAAAACAAATGGATTTCCGTAACAAGAAAAAGAATCCTAGAGGGCCGAGATTTATAGTCGTAGAATGGCACTAAAATTTCTTATCATCTACGAAAATGGAAATCCGAGTCTGAAAGCAAAATAGTGAGACATATCTGGTTGAGCTAAGCGGAACCTTCTCTCTATATTCCAAACTAATCAGTTTTTCGTGTCTCCCGGTGTCATCCCGTGCTGTCATGCTTGACACGTGTGACTGACAAGCATGCACTCAGACCATCATATCAGCCAGCAACTTCTACAAAATATACGGCAAAACATGTTTGCGTCTTTTATATTCCATTAAATTTACCTCATTGTTTCAGTTCAGTTTTTCAGGAAAAATTTGTTGTTGATTTTGAAATCAGAATTTCAAAACGCTGCTCTTCTTACGCGCAAAAGACTCCTAAGAACAAAAGTGGGGCTGTTGCTTTGGTTCATCAAAATGGTATGTTGATCCAAAACAGTATGGGGCGGGACTGATCCACATCCCTCGCTGCAATGATACTGATTTCTTGGACAATGAACCCTTCTACTTTTTAATTGTATAGCATAACACTGATTCAACAATCAGCGAAGGGTACCGTTTGGCTTATCATCGAAATGACAGGCTAACAGAGCAAATGAACAACGTACAACCAGACCTGCAGCGTCGGGTGCCCATCCGTAATCTCCTCAAGTGTAAAAGTGTTTTAATGAAACTACCTATATTTTTTTCAAAATGCTTTTATAGTTATCCGATTTCAGGGTATATTTTTGTTCACTAAAACGCGAGCTCGAATTATTTGGGACAACTGAACAAAAACTTAGATCAAATTCAACTGAGTGCACGTGGTTTTTGCTCAGTAGGAAGAAAAAATTGCCCACTTCATTACTAAGTTAACAAAAATTTAATCCAATTCTAGGTTCACGTATAAACTTACTGTTTATTCCGTGTCCCACCGCAAATTAAACGGAGGACCGCCGGTGGGGTGAAATTCTGTCCCGTCTATCTTCTAATGTGATGAGTGCTCCCCAGTAGACTGATGTCAGATGTCGGAAGAGTGGTCATCGTCAGTCTAGCAATTCTTTTATCTTAGCGGGCGAAATATTCTACGAAACAATCAACTTGTGGATTTTACAACGTATTAATAAACCACAGTTTGAGAAACATTCGTGGAATTTTCCTTAGGTCAATGTGACTAATATCATTACATTATACTAAGAAAGTACGACGTAGATGATGGTTTAGATATATTATAGATGAAGCGGTATTGTTATAAGCAGTATAATTTACTGGTCCTCAAAAGAGCAGAATTTAAAATAAACAAAAGGCCGCCTTTTTGGCGGTGATCATGCATAGGCGGATTGTCGAATCCCGCCAGGATCACTTATCTGATACCCACATCAAAAAGGTCTTTAAGATAGTCTAATTTGCCAATCACTCAGTTATTCCTCCAGCAGTGTGAATCCCTTGGGACCACCGCTGCCAAATCCAGACATAAGTTTTATTATCCGTTGACCTGAACCACATCTTTCCACTTCTGACAATTATAATAACTCCTTGGACTAAATACGGAACGGATTTAAAACAACAGGGCCCGACGTTGTGAAAACCGCATAGTTTTTTGTTCCAAGGACAACGGCAATTTAAGAAGCAGGTTTGAGTTGGATTAATTCAACTCTAGCCGAAGCACCTCACATTTATTCCTAAAACTTCCGAAATTCTGACTGATTTTGGTACGATAGTCTCAATCCATGGCTCCTGACTTCTTCACTTCACTTGACTTTACTCAGACAAGGGTTTTTGCATTTTTCGGAGAATTGTGTCTCTCACATAAGCAAGTAGTTCCTAAAAATATTTTTACTGTCAGTCTTCAAACAAAGTTTCGGCTAGAAGGTGCATTTTGTTTCTCGGCTTAAAAAATACGTGGAATGATTGATTGCCTCGTTTGTTGTTTTAACACTGCTGAACAGAAATCCTACAGCAGGGCGCTAAAACCACCAAATGTTCTCTCCGTTTAGAACGGACAAGTTGATTAAACGCTGCTATTGAGGGAAAACTGGTCCAGTGAGAGAAAGAAATAGCCCCCTTTCAGAACTTTTCCGGTTCGAGTAACAGCTGTTGCCACAACTGTTGTCTGCCAGGCCTGTCAGTGAGTCCGCCTGGACAAAGCAGCGTATGTTTTGCTGGAAACTGGGGTGAGGAATATCGCCGCCGTAGCTGTCTGAAAATGAATGAACAGTTGGGGCATAACTCAAAGGCCGTGGTGACGTGGCGCAGAGACTTAATTGATGCCGCTTTGGGCGTCAAAAATCAATATTACTACATATTCCAGAGTTATGGCTGATATCAAAACTTTCGTTAAATATTTCTTGTCTCTAAGGTGTTTGAAACGCATCTGTCAGTGTTCAAGATTGATGTGATTTTATTCGCTTTGTGGTGTCTATTTAAAGCTACATATGACCCGCGAAATTACGAAGACCAACTGTTCTCTTAGTACGAGGGGCAGGGTAGTTTGGTAGCCTATCCATGTTTGCGACGAACTAAATTCTGATTGATTTATTCTACAAATCACTTGTTAGTACCAAATATAGAGTCAGACAATGGAAAGGTGTTTTTTGACGTTGGTGTGGAAAAGTGCTCTTGGTAACCTCACTCAATGACTTATCCTACGACTCAATAACGCACTCTCTGTTGTATGGTCATAAGTGTAAGCAAAACGAATGGTAGACTTAAAATGCGGGCATGAGGCCCCTTCATTAGCTTACCTGCGCCAAAGAGTTTCTAATCTTGTGCTTGTTGAAGGGCTGTTACACCGAATATGTGTGTAAATATGCATATTTCGCAAAATATTTCACGTCCTCCTTTGTTTTTTACAGTTAATTCAATATCAGTGATTGAGATGGCACCATTTTAATCCGGACATGGAATAATCTAACAGAATCCCTATGCAATTTTTTTGGACACCGCTTGAGATGATCTGGCATTAAAGCCAAAAAACTGCGAAAAGAAGGCCTCTGGTCTGGGACACCAACTTATGGTTGCGCTGAGGGAATTCGGAGGGAATTTTTGTTGTTATTTCAGATTAAAACCTAAATGAATTTCTTTGTGACAGTTTCGGTGAGTAACCGGGTGACTTCTCGATATATCCGGTTAAGTTCCATAAATTTAGCTACAGAACTAAAGCATAAGCCTGGAATTTCTTGATTGTAGAGTATAGGTTAAACGAAACCGGTGGGATTACATTATCGGGCGGATCACGTGACATCCATGCTCGAACCTGTCTTTATTCCTAAAATTAGTAATTTTACCGACTGAAGGCACTATTCATAAGTTCTCCGGAAGCCCTTTGACATTCTATAACCACTTTTGCATTCATGGGGCTCATCAGATACGCCTTTCCTGAGTTTTTACCAAACTAATATTCCCTTTAAACTAAAACGGTAAGCAAGCTCCAGAAGTAATTTAGTTCTAAATAGAGATTCCCTTATATCGAAACAGACACTCTTTTCATGAATTCTTCCAACTAAACCTGTCGCATAAAAGCTACCTGGTGCTTCTGTTGGAATAATGCTTGAGATTTTGCATTTATTTCTTTTACGAAGCACACCAATCGTAGCGTTACTGGGGTGCCGAAATTTCCAGCAACCTCAGGCATAGTCGTTTCATCACAGAAGTGCATTGCGTTATCTCAACTATCGTATTAACTGAAATATGAGGTGGCCTTTGTGAGGCATACTTAGTTGAAGTACATCAGAAAAGGGGGATATAGCCAAGTTTCGGTTTAGCGTCTAGTTAAAACCAAATTTGTTTGCAAATGAGTATGTTTCGCAAGTAACATGTTTGAGCTCTTGGGGTGGTTACGATGAAACTGTAAAAAATATGAATGAAAGCGAACAGCGTGTGCTTAGTGGGCAACAGTAGCTGACATTTCACCTAAGTAACCATTTTAAGAAAACAGAATAATTGAAATTTTTTCTTGACTATTACTGCCTTTTCGTGCGGATCTCAAAATTTCCGGGGAGATTTGAACTCAGGAAATCTCAGCTACCAGCTGGAGACTAAATTGACCGGTTAATCGGTGTGATTAACTCTAGCATCGCAGTGTGTTGGGGTGGGTGAGGCGCAATGGCTCCATAACAGTGTTTGCACAACATCACTTCGGCACAATGAGTTCAAACACCGGTTTACTGCCGAGGATTTAAGCTAACTGCTATATTTGAAATATCTTCCCACGAATCCCCTGGTCATTGTCGTGCCCTTAGTTGACAGCAATACTGAGAAATCGCGTTGTTACCAGAGAGCATTCAGAATTAACCCGTGTAATCGTCCGGCGTTTCGGGTATATAAGCGATGCGTAAAACGTATTTTTGTGAAGTTGTGGAGCTTCTGCCAGTATGTATGGAAAACCCGACTTTAGATGTTTTTCTTTCAAGACCCCCCTATAAGTTCCTTTTCACGTTTGTCACCAAACTGTAAGTGTTCCTTGAACCTGCTATGCTAAACACATGACGTCAATCTCCCTTACGTAGGAATCCACCGGTGCGACTGCCAAAAAGTGGCGACTGGCCATCCGTATGCGTAGGCCGAGTTAGTGAATGAGAAATTGTTTTATCCGTGTCTTTGGTTCGTTAAGAGTCGGTAGACATAAGTACCTACCGCAACTTTTTAAGAACGTCTAATTTGCACTCTTTAACAACACGTTCCGACAGAAACGTAGAGTGGTTATCGGATTTCCACTTAATTTAATTCTGGTGTACATATTCATGGACAAACTGGCAGACGCTTTGCTTGGAACAGTTGGTGGATAATTTGTTACTTACCGGCGATACTTTTGGCGGTACTATCGTTGTATTCGAGGGGCGGCACAAGCGCACATGTTGTGCTGTGTTTCCACTTTGTCCGGTGGAATATACTCAGTTAGTGTTAGGAGGAGAATCAAGTGAAACACAGGATCTCGCGTTAATGGTATCCTTCAATTGACTGAGCTATGCTAAGGCCACATCATGTTTCAGTTGGTGCGGCACTCAAAATATCGCAGCACATTCACTTGACGGAACATACCACTTATGAGGCGGTTGAAGACATTTCGAGAGCTCACGGCCAGTTTTGCCCGATAGGTTCATCAGATAGGAGCACTCCCTTGTTTCCATTTTACCTTATCCGAAAATCGGATGCCTTAAGAAGCAGGGAGTTGAGGCAGATCTTACCTCTTGTGTGCCCTTTTTATAAAGAAGGAGAACGAAAATGTACAACAAAAAGTATTTTGTGAAGACAAAAATATCGTTCAACAATTGCAATTTGTAAGTTTTAATACCTTAAAGGTGAGCAGAAGTTCCATTGAATGTCTCAGTTAGATGAGGATATAGGTGATTGTTTGCAACCAGAAGTAGGGTTGCTAAAACAAGTATTTACGTAGACTGGTCTACACGTCGATTTGCGCAACCTGTGAAAACAGCTGATACTTTAGTCGGAACTTGTGATGCCAACATATGTTTGTCTGTCGTGAGAGAAAAAAGATTCGCTGAATTCTGCAGGAGTGAATAAGCGTCCAGAGTCTATATTGATGGGTCCATACCATGTTTGAATTTTTACACTTTCACTTGATCAGGTCACAGCTAGAAGGCAAACTACCGACGGCGACGAACAGCCATTTTGCCCACTGTATCGCAAGCGCTTGATAAACACTTTAAGTTGTTAGTACAACAAGACGTTTTCTGATTCTACTCTTCTTTCTATGTTTCTTGAACATTGCTGAATTAGCTCAAGCGCAGTAGCCTTTCGCCCAGTTGGAAACACTTATATGTAAAGGGGTATATATATATATATATATATATATATATATATATATGACCTCGAAAATCACCACCAGGGTACCTGTCATTCAGTGGAAATCCGGGGATCTATCTGCCGTTTTTAGCTTACTCTGTCCTAAACCATTTTCACAATCCTGACTTCCTACTCTAAAGAACCTTATAAGAACTCCAAACGCACGCTTACCTCCGGTAAATAATTTACTTATACCTGCTACGTAAATTGTGATGTATTAGCCGAATAGCTTATCACGGAAATATGCCTTATTTGTTGTGCCACGCCTTGAAGATTAGAATATCAACGAAAATTCAGGTAAATTGAAATTACTTCGGCATTAGCCAGGTCATTAAATTAAAAAAAAACTGATTAAGAAGGAGGCCTAGGATATCTACTAAATCGACGTCAAAGATTTTGGTATGCCTGTCATACAGTACATCCCACTAGCCCGAGTTGGGCGAAAAATTGCACATTGAATACTCTAGTATTTTCAAACAGTGGAAGCGTAAACCGCTCGCTGAGAGTGGAGATGTAAGCCATCTGTTAAGATATCTCTTTCTGTTGCAGCTCCGTGGTAATACTCGTCAGTAATATGATGTAACTCCCGGATGTGTCCGTCAGCGCCCTAGATCCCGAACAGTTTTGTTACTTAGCGAAATACACACCAATTCGAATTCCAAACTGGCATCTTCCATGAAGCAGCCGGTTATAGTGTATTGTATCTGCTATAATTATGTTCATCATGCGTATTTATTGGGATAATAATAGATTTTACTATTATTGTTATCATTATTATTATGTGGCTACTCAGTGAATGCCAGGCGCCAGGTAACTTTGTTGGAGAATGCGGCACTGAATTTGGACCTCCAAGCACGAAACACCTCTTGATTTGAAATCGCATCATTTTTCCTAGTTTCCAGAAAAGCCGATGGAATGGCCCCTGAATCCTTTGTCTGTTACTGAAATATGGCAGTTACGTTAACCTTCACAATGAATAAACTGGCAATGCGGATTAGTATTTTTGTCTCCGATGAGCACAGATAGAATACAAACCGGTTATTATTGCCACATCTTTCCACGAACAGACAAAACCCTATGATATTTTTACATGCCAAGGCGGTGCTAAACACCTCTTACCTGATTGTAAAACAGTTGTTGGAGACTCAAGAGATGTTGGACTAGTTAAAATGCCGTCCTAACTTCATCCAGTCTAAGAGCCCTTCGAGCGTGCTAGCGTATCGAGTGCATAATTTTGACGCCGTGTCATTGCTAAACAGGATAATTATCCCTTTGTGAGGGGGGCCAAAAATGTCTTTCAAACATCTAGTAATTCAGAAGTGTTGAGACGAAATGGTAAGAATACTCTAGCTCAAATTCGTTTTGTAGAACATAATGCGGCCTTAGGTTTTATCGCGCACACTTTTCATTTTTCATTCATTTTATGTTTTTCAAGGCAAACTTACGTAAACTCTTGATGTAGTTCCTTGTTGCATATCTCTGCCACGAACAACATATCTTTCCATCTCACTCACTGATAGTGGCCTATACTGGGCCTATAATTTTTTGTCGCGGGTGGTATAGGATACACAAAAAAGAGTAAAACCACAACAAATAGGAAAACCTTTGGACTCGCCGTTCTAGCGATGTATGGCGAACGATAACTCCATCAACTGTTTGACACACCAATTTGAAGAGAGTTAATCTTCACTGTTCAGCCAACCACAAAGACGAAGTCATGAGACATAAGAAAAACTCATTTTCGGCTAGAAAGATGAGTGCACACTTGAGCTAGGATCAATTTTACTGATTCTGCACACCATTTACCGTCGATGTACATCACACAACTAGTGGAAAAGCTGATGAACTCAATGTCAACTCACAGATTCTAGTGACAGTATTCAATCCAGTTTTTCCCCCTGTTTTTCCGACTGGTAATAATGACGGTGTGTTTTTTATCTAGCGGCGTTTTGAATCTTTATCCTTATTCAAAAGCAATACTACTTTTGCTGTGTTTGCTTTCAGCATGGTTATTATTTTATCTCTAACAGAACAAAATCTCTGACTTGTCAGCCTCAGGCATCTATAGAATCTGCTCACAGCGTTATCGAGAACAATCATGTTTTCAGGAGACCATGATCAGGTTTACACACAATCAGCGGCTAAACCAATTTCGCCTCACGAAATGAGTAGTTAATATCGATTCAATCAGTTTAATCCACGAATCTCCACGAATTTCGACTAGCACCAATATTTTATCCGTTCGATATGCGTAGTTCTGACGGCTAGGTTTGGAGTACTTTCCCGTGCGTCATTTTCTTGTTACACTAACAGGTTAGGTAATTCCTCCATTTTCTGGGCGCTACGTTTTGTGCAGCCAGCTAGAAATGGCTTGCTTTCACTGCAAACCTTGGTCAGCTAGTCCAGGTGTTCTGAACTACCAGGAATTCAGAAACTACTGCGCTTCGAACATAAGAGGATGGAAGCCTATTTAAACACTTGTTCAGTCGTCCGTCTTCTGGCTGGAACAGATCGCATATAAGATTGAGCTGGATGAAAATGAACCACTTGGGATAAATTTGACGTGGAGTTTAGGGGTTATCTTTCCAGTTGGGGATCGAAGTCCGCTGTGACTAGTACCCCTTTAAAATCTCGGGTTCCGCAGCCGGCCAGACCGTCGTAGTGACAGTCGCCTTGATCAACAGGGATCTCTGGATGAAGCCGCATCAGACCGTAGTATAAACAGTGCTTACAGATGTAGCTTCTGGTGAGTACTAAGTGCCTATGCAAACACATTAAAGCCTCCAACGCCGCATTATGCAAATCAAGAGATAAGCCGAAGGGAGCTCACTACTTCGAATTGCGATTGTGTGATTCTGCCTTGGCGAAATAGTATGGCTAAATCTACGTAGTACCGGACATTTGGCAATATGTCGTGACTTAAAATAAAAACGGGTAAATAATGAATGGTGATTTGTTTGAACTGCATACTCTGAGAGGTTTCTTCCGAGAAATTTTTCTGAGGTGATCGAAACAAAGGTAACCGAAACGGCCGGGTTTGGACTAGACAGATAACATGTGAACTGTAAGTGTTTCCGGGGCAGTAGAATCTATTGTCATTATGAACAAAGTCGGTGCATTTTCTTACATTCACCATTTTTACATCTTAAATATAGAGACGAACCGCCAGTTTCGACCTACTTCGTCGTTATTTACAAGTTTGGGGTGCCGCTTACCTAGGTTGTGATCCCCGGAACTTCTCTGCAGAGACTCCAGAGCAGTTTTAAGTTAGAGAAGCAGACTATAGTTATATTTCATCCCGCTTGGGCGGCAGTGAGCGTGGCATTGATTGGAACAGCACTTCGTACGTTGTATCATGTACTGCTAGATTGGTCCAAGTTAGTCAGACTATGTGTTTTAGTTTCGAACTTATCCTCATCTGTCTCTTCACAACTGGACCTTGTACAAAGCAGAATTTTGTTTGATTTCTCCTTTCTGAACATAGCACAACCGGGATCATATTTGCGTGTTAGTTAGTTGCTGCTCCAAAGTACAGACAACATCCACCTAATGTAATTATTTCACTTATATTATGCCTGGTCCTATTTTTAATCCTCACCGGAACTACCCTTCAGAATGCGCGTTTGTCTTGAGTTTTATTTTCCGGTTTCGAGCATAGAATGCACTGTGTTCAACCGAGGTATTGTGCTGCTATCCAAAAAGTATTGTGTGTTTGCTCCTTCCCTCTAACTGAGCACTAGCAAATGCCCTAGTTGGTGATGTGCAATGAATGAATTTACCGCGTTTGGTGTGCTTATTGAACATGATTTAACAGTTTAGGTTAGTCAGCTACGATACAATCAAGCAAAAGTCCATGTGTCTTCTAATTCAAGCCGCTAGTAGCGAAATAAATGTATGCTTCTGTCACATGCGGAGTCACTGCTAGTTCTGATCTATCCGAATGCATTTTAAACATCTCATATCGAACATGCATGATGGAACGGCACACATTTGTAGGTTTGGACACGCGGCACATTGGTATCAGATGGCTTTTGTCGCAAAGTCGAGCATCTTTCAGGTCACAGCCGACTAATTGTTCACTGCTAGTTTTTTGTGCATAAATTCATTGAGTCGGAACTCTTGTCCACTTCAGAGGAGTCCAACACGAACCGCCGCAGCTAGTGAACGATTTCAAAGTTGTGTCGATATGTCCCTGTTTTTGTTTGCATTGACGAGCTTAACGGTTTGGCCTGCCGCGATACTCAGTGGATGAAGGAAATGTTCCAGCAATTTTGTGACATTCTGTGCCAGACTAATTTGTACTGGTTTATTAACCATATTATATTATCATAAAGGAAACTACTCACAAGGTTACTGAAAACTCCTCAACAGCCCACGACCGCTTTCGCCCTTCTTGGGGCTCATCAAGTAGGCACAATTCCTGAGTTTCTGTCAACCTTGTGCTCTGCCTGAACCGAAATTGGACTGATTTCGAGAAATACACTAATTTTCAGCTCAATTCGTTTTTCACGGCAGACTCAACTGAATCTGTCGTTTGTGATATTCCTCAACTGAATGTGCTGCACGAAGGCCGCTTCATGTTTCAGATGGTACGATTTTCGAGATATTGCAGTATATTTCCATAAAGGAAACTACTCACAAGGTTGCTGAAATCTCTTAGACAACCCACGACCGCTTTTGCCCTTCTTGGGGCTCATCAAGTAGGCGCAGTCCCCGAGTTTCCATCAACCTTATGTTCTACTTGAACCCGTATTATATTATGTCTCTATGAGTTGGATGTTGAAAAGAAAGGTTTAGGCATATTTATACTTAATCAGCCAGCATTGTCCTATATTCCAGCGTGTTATTCCAGCTTATATTTAGAGGATTTAACAGGGATACATAGGCCTAAGTGATAAAAAACATTTCCAAAATTATCGCACCACATGCATTCCAAGCATTTCATTTGTGCGGGAGAACATGTGAAGTAATCCATGCATAAATAACATTCCGCTGCAATGTTTTATTCACTAGTCCCCATGGGTACAACTTCATGGGTACAACTAAAGTCTGAGCGAAAGTATTCAATATTTCGGAGTCTGCTAGAGACCACATCTGAAATTATCAATGCACAAACAGCTACGAAGGCTAAAATCTGCGTAAGCTTTACTGGGGTCGTAAAAGCCGACTTTTCTCCATTTGGTGTTGTGTAATTAGCAAGTGAATCGGACTCACTTTTCTGTCCGAGAAGATCGTCCCCTGGATTTTTGCAGGCGAATATTTTGTGGATCACTCGCTTCTTTGGGTTAACTATCTAGGGCAGATATGCTGATGACCACGGTTTGTTTGTGTACAGTATCGAATACAGCTAATCCGTTCCATAAATTTTGAATGACTTTGTCTTTTTCCACCACTTGGGACAGTTTTTCTCGTCAATAAACCATCTATACAAACCCAGCTTGCAAGCTGCTGATTGATCCTTTCTATTTGGTTCGACCAATCCTAACTTAATTGTAAGTCATCAGTCAATAGTCCCCACACAGCCAGAAAGGGAACAGAGGATTATCACATCAATTACACATGACAACTGCATTTCAGTTTCAAAAACTCTGAATGGCGCCACATTACTTTTGCGTTACAGATGGTCCTTGGGATAGGGAACAACGGAGTTCAAAATATATTGTACAATGCAGTTTTGGTTCCTTTTTCCGGTACAAGGAATGATGCCAACAGTGCCCAGATCGCAGTCACAGGTCGATGTTGGTCATTCCAGAGATTGTCCTTCAGTCGTTGATTGCAGAAGCAGTTGATGACGTTGTGACTATGTTGTCTAGATTAGTTATAAATAGGAGGATAGTTCTGCGCAGATATGCTTAGGAGAGATCACTGAATGTGGAAAACAGGTCGTTGCAAAAGAATTCGTTCTGGTTTATAGACTGACGGATCAACCATTGGCTGATGATTAATCTGTTTGTTCACTTGTCTAAACAGAGCCTTGTAAACCACCTATCTGGGCAATCCCTTACAGCATTCCAAGCTGCTGTAGTGCATATTCATCCGCCAAATTTTTGAACAGAAGAAGTGAGTCGGCAGTTATCATAAGTGTTTAATAGTCATTAAACCAGCAATATCACGACATTTGAAGTAGGATATTTCGTTTCATAGGAGTTAGTAACTTGACGGAGATTAGCTCGCACTGTGCGTCGTTTGATTCCACATACTAGTGTAAATTATTGGCAGTAGGAAGCAGCCAGTTTCACAGAATTTTGATTCCAGGAGCAAACCGTTGGGACCTAACCAAACAGAAACCGTGATAATCTTCAGATAGTTTTGTCACGGAGGTGCATTCCTACGGATGCCTCAGGAGTTTATCCAGAACTTTGTCCATTTTTGAGGTACTTGATCGAAATAATGCCCTTATTATCGGCGAGTAAGTGATGTCAGTTATGAGATGTCACTGCAGTTTACCGCAGCGTATAGTATGACGAATCGTTTCGCTCGCCATTACTTTCATGCCCCGAAAGCTCGCCACTCGTAGGCTGCAACATCTTTGAGAACCCATTGTAAAACAAACAGTTGTGCACACTTGTTCACTTACGCTTTCTGGCAAAATTCCCCTATTTACAAGAAAGTACGCTTTTCCCATATTTACCGAGAGTGGACTCGCACTGTGTGTGTTGTTTCGGTGAACGTTCTGAAATCGGAAGATGATAAACTAACCGCTGGCGACTGCGTGAAACTTGTTGTGTCTACTAAAATATGTGGTCTGTGGGGTCATATGTGTCATTGATCCATGCGCAGCAGCAATTCTGCAGCTATAACTTCGACAGAAATTTGAAAGATGAAGGAAATCGTAACGGAAACCTCGAAGGCGATTGCCCAAGTCACAAAGTCCGCAGTGAAAAAAATGGTGCAAAAAGGGTGACCAAAGTTGGATTTGAAAACTCTCTTATCAGGGTTGTGCTCTTCGTTTCTGGAAATTTTTTCGAACTGTTTTGTCCAACTGTGATTTTGAGACGATTATGGTAAAACTGGATTATCCAAAACTGACCACGTGTTTTGTTTTCGGACCTGGATAGGAGCGCGACCGAAAAGATGACCAAATTCTAATCATATAAGGACATAAACACACTTAAACATTCTTTGATGTTCGAGAGGCATGTTTTCGTTGGTGATCATCCTCCATTCAAGAACAGGCGGTCGAAGAATCTAAGAATTGAATAAAAAAGTAAATCAAATGTTTATTTTTTATAGACACACGTCACCCCCTACTTACAGCTCATCCAGTAACGTTTCTAGAGACTGACAAAACAAGTGTGTTTAAAGTTGTGCTGTTGAAAGTGGACTTAAGGAGTGCTGGGAAAAATCTCAATAGTTGTTCGCTTATGTTCGATGCAAGATTTGCAGCCCAAAAGTACATCCAAATTGGACATCAAACTCACTTCCACGCACAGTCTGTATGAGTCAGTCGGATAAATACAACAAGGAGAACTAGATTATCCAAACCTAACAACATTAGCTGAAAAGTATGTGTGGTCGAACGGGATGTCGCAGGTTCGGAAGTCCTAATTGGAGTTTCGTGAGATGATCAGTGTTACTGATTGTCAGTAAGGGGCAAACTGTTGTACCCTATCGGTTTTCCGCACTGACTGACCTCACTGACAGGACGAAATCTCGATCAAAAATTGCCATATCCCCTCATACTACTACCATCTATTTGATGGGGCCAATTAACAAAGTGCTGTGGATTTTTTTTACTTTATTAAGTGGCACACATAAGGATTAAACAGTTCAGATTGACCCCGGGAGTGAACCCTACTTCAGCTAAATATCATACTGGAAACGATCTTTGCCAGATTATGCGTGAGACAGAGCTGTACCTTCGGAAGGGTTGTTTACTCATTTTGCGTTGAAACAGCTCAGTACAAAATAAACGACTAAAAGTAGTTGGAGGGTTCCAGTGGTTAATGGATTCTGTTTGCATCTGTTTCATCTCGGATACAGGTAGCATAAAATCTAACTTGATAAACCTTTCTGTAACAGGTGGAATTATTTAAGGCTGGTAGCATCAGTGTTATAGGAGAGCACCTTGTAAAGTGCTGCAGTAAAAATACGCTTTTCTGGACGACGGAAATCAGCTCAGACTTTAAATCCTAAACTTCGTGGTCCACTGTGACAAACCACGTGGGCGTCCTATTTGTTTACTCACTTGTTGTTCATGTTGCCAGTCCTCCCATCAGGGTGCTTTTTTGGTAAATATTATATGCGTGAAGCAATATTTTGGAATAGTCCGTTTGCTGGCCATTAGTCTACCCGCCAAGCTTGGCAATTTGCTCGTAAATAATTTGTCAACTTCTAACAGAACATCGTCAATAAGCCGTTGGGTGGAACTCTTAAGTTTCATATTCTCCGTCCTTTTAGCTTCAGACGTGAGTGTCTCCTTGTCTATAGTCGTACTTCTGGCGTTACATCTAAAGTGGCACTCGATTACACCATTTGTAATCCTAAAAGACTTCCGGCCTTCAGATGTTGTCGTGTAATGTAGTTTGTTGACTTTCCTCTTTCCAACATACGACCGCCAGAAACTAGGATATTTCTTGAACTTAGGTCACCATATCTGTCTTCCGGTGTATTAAATAGCCAGACCGTTTTCAGCTGTTGTGTCATTCATTGAAATCCTGGATGGCTTCATGACCTCCTAGACCAGGTTTACTTGCATCTCTGAACTGGAGGTGGGGGATCGTTTGTGAACTGGTAACTGGGGCCAAACGAGATTAGTCGTTATTTATATGACTGCCCACAACACGTTAATTTGTACGTTATAAGAGGAGTGGTAGTTTGCTCCCAATGACACAAAAATTCACCTTAATATGTTATATTTGTACACACCCAGGGCTTAAAGTTGTACTTAATGCCGTTTCTTTTCCAACTCTTTTCAGCACTGAGTGATACGTCTGGAGATCTGGGATGTTTCGGCTTCATTTTGCTGGGCTTGTCCTACCTCTTTATCATCATTACGTTTCCCTTCTCGTTGTGCTTTACAACAAAAGTGAGTACAGATCTCATGCGCCATTCAGTTTAATCATTCCCTTTCCGTCCCTTTGGAAATTCTGACATCCAGCAATGAATTAACTAAGCACCAGTACGCCTAATGTCAGATACTTCCAAAATATCCGTGTGTGTTCAAAATGAGTTGCAAAACCCATGTTTCCAAATACGCTCCCTCAAGCTGGAATGATTGTTCGCTAGCATATCATGTGGAAAATTCTTAGCAAGGTCAGGCTTTGTACATACTTTGTTCCCCAAATGACAATCGGGCACGTTTTATCGAGATTGGCCTCTTTCCAACGTTTTTGTGACACTTCATGTGATGTATGCATTTGTGAATAAAACTACCCCAAAATGGGGCGCATAAACGTCCATACTGTCACCAGTTTAGTATACATCACGCAGAGGTGTATAATTTGTGGACGACTAATTTTAAAGGAATTTTTCTGAAAGCAAATGATGCAAAAACTAATAGAGGAAGAATATGTAATCGTTAAAATGTTACCTTTAGGATGACTGCTATGGTTTATAGTACTCGAAAAAAAACACTCAGAAAAATTCCAAAAGCCGATGAGCTAATATCTTTACTTTACGGTTCATCGACAAATCCTAAAGACAAGTTGAGTCCCAAAATATTCGCCTTGTTTTGGTTGTGTGTTTCGTACGCTGTGTTAATTTTACTGCTTGGTGCTCATCACTGATAATCGAACGGCACTGCCAAAACTATCTTGATGTGGAAACAGAAATCTAAGGCACACGGCAATCTGAAATTGCATAATGGATACGGATGACTAGGCCAACCCGTCTGACTGGTTCGGTGTCGTATAACAGGTATTGCACTTTTGTCAAGAATACCGGAGAGTGCTGAATGAACTCCGACTGACTCACAAACTTACCTTCCACACTCCGGCCACCATTAAGGCAGACGTGACTCCTAGCATTCTCAGATCACAGCTTTCTCCGCGTCAGGTAAACTTAGTCAGGCTTGACTGTGCCCATTCAGATTACAGCTAAAAAAGTTTTGGAATCAATCCTGGTGTGTGGCTCTAGTTACCATGTAATAACTACAAGCATCTTACATTCAGGTGACTGAATCGCGTATATTGACGCCATTGCTTGATGGCTATTAGAAACAATCTGGCAGTATTTCCCGGTTTTTCGAATGACAACAAACGTCAACAACATTTGTGAATCTCTTTCTCTTTGGTTGTCAGCTTCAGTGGAAACCCAATCGCTATGACAACTGTGTATAGGCAGGCTGACGGGTGACAGTTTTGCATGCTTGGTAGTGAAAGGAGAGACATCAGCGAAAAACAGATCAATGCCATACTTCTCCATTGAAGATTTTCCCCCGTTTTCACTGCGACTCGCTTTTCAAAATCAGACCAACGCTGAGACATGCGTGGTTCTTGGAAATAATCAGCAGGGAGGGATAAATATTTGCCAAAAAACGCCCAACGTGCGATCCGTCCGCATGGGTTACATCTTTGAAACCGAAAAGCAGTGGAGAAACCAGAGCAACAATAGATTGTGTCAATTTTTTGTCTAAATTCCGGTGCAAAGCTAGTGGGAAACCATCCGGAAATCAGAATGTGACGTGCATCGTTTCCTCACCCGTGGCTGATGTATACATGAATTCACATGATTGTTTCTCATCCCTGAGGATACTGATAATTTCTTTCATCAAAGTAAAGCAGCTCTTCCACGGAACCGCAATTTTACTGAATAGCCCTAAAACGCTGTCAAATTTAAAGAAATACATCAAGAGTTTTAAAAAGCTAGGTGAAGCGTTTGTCAAAATCATTTACGTCTACCAAACGCACTCAGAATTTTCAAATGAGCTCACAGATTGAACTAAAAGATTGCAGGACCCATTCACTTCATACAAACAGTGTTGGTGTTAAACGCGAAAAAGCAGCATACGATACATAATACCGTGCATCCTGTAACAAACTACAAGCCTCAAACCGTCGCCGACTGTCTCTAATGCCGTCAGGGAGCAGCGTAAGTTATCTGAAGACAGACATGTGTTCCCTTTGGTTAGGAAGGGATGGAAATAGGTAAGGACACTATTCAGCTATATTGTATGCTCTTCATTGAGCTAACACCTTGGTCGTCCAACCACTAAACTTTTTCGCTGTAGCTTTCATTTGAAGTTCTCAAACAAAACAAGTCCTTTTTGGTAATCCATTGCAACTAGTAGAATGCAACTTAGCTTGAGCGGCAGGTGTCAGTTATGCTGTTGGCAGTGTGAGGATATTTGGTAACTTCCAGTGTTTCTGTAAGTGAAGCCAATCTATACTGAACAGCCCTTTTCATCCTTATTGGGAATCATCGACAGCATGCATTTCACCAAAAATCCATGGGATCTCAATCCCTCGACATCCCGACTGGTAGTTTGAAGACCGGACCCGGTGACTGAATAGTGAGTGGCACTATATTACTTTTAGGTGCAAGTTAATCACACTGGTAATCAGACGCTCGTGGTTGAAAGGTTAGGCCTTCGTATGGCACACACATCTGATGGTTCCCAATACTGATGGAACAGGTATACAGAGCTTTTCGGCTGTGTAGCACAAATTGTCTTCACTTAGATGACGAAATTCTCACCGAATATTAGACATTTTATTATCATTGGAAGAAAACTTGTATTTATCCCCAAGGAGTTTACAGGACATTTGAGAGAGCAACTGCTGGAATTGTTATCCCAATGATTCATTATAGGAACTACTAGTGAACATGGGTGAACTCAGGTATCATCTACTAACACCGAGTATTTCCAGACATGAATTAAGGTCCTGAAATAGAGTTCTACCAGGGGACATACAAGTCAGGTAACATATAAGAAAATCAGTGAAACAGTCGGAACAACCGCAGATGACTTGATATGGAGTTGGAACAAACTGGTATTTGTGCCTGCACAAACTTCGGCCAGAAGATGTATAAAGGGGGCTGCTGAATTGTCACCGCCAAAGCCAGTTCATTGACATCTGGCTGAACAGTCGTCCTTCTCTCCTGACGCAATTATCCAGGTGAGTTCTCACAAAAAGGATGAAGCGCTGGACTTGAGCTTTGCTCTTATTAGCGCTCATTAGCACTGCATATCTTTGGACGCATCGCCGTTTGGATTCGGGACATCTGACTTGCGAGACACGCTTGTTACCGCTACTCCACCAGCGCATGTGTGGACAACAGAACAGCAGGCTTGGCAATCCATGTTGTGACCGCCAGGCGTGGCTTCCATGTTCACATTCATCTAGTTAGGAAAACGTACTGTCCATAGCGCCTGAAGCGCCGTTATCAGGGTAATTTGTTTCTCGCCAATAGCTCCAATTTCACGTAGACTGCACCTTGTACTCTCAGAAACCACTACACAGGCCTTTGCATCTGAACGCAAGCTCGGACGACTGTTTTTAAAGTACGCGTTGAATTTCAACTTATATATTTAGACACAGTTTCCATTAAGGAGTAATCACGTGGCTAATGGAGGGTTTTGTTGACGTATTCTTTATTACTGTGAAAGCAGCACCTTTTCTGGTCACTGAACTACGGACGTGTTATGATGAAACCTTCGTATGCATGTATTCATTCTTACTATGACTTGTTTATTTGTGAGCCATCCGATGTGTGGAGCAAAGGAACGGACGTTTTTGGTCTAGACCACAGATGACTTCAAAATCTCAAAACGTACATTGTGGTAATTGAGTCCCCTCGCAAGCTCTCAAAACTCGTTCCGATTTCGAAGCATTGTGATGGTTCGTTGCACATATAAGTATTACACTTTCTTTTCGTTTCACAAGAAGGTACCCACAGAAAAGTCGGTATCTAACGGGGAACGTTTCTCAGTTACCCACCTTACACTTGTTTGAAAGCTGTTGAGTAACAATATGACACGCTTGATGTAAAAATGGCACACAGAATATGGCTTCAAAAAGTGGTAAATTACTGATGATTGGCTGCCTTTTTATTGTCTTAGTACACGGAAGCATTTGCATCATAGTTAAATCAGAACTTTATCTCTCGCAACTTTCCTCCTATCCAGAGGGAAAAAGTGCTATTCGGTGACTCGGGACTCCATCTTTGGCCTAAATGTGTGGGGAGATTGCAAGTGAAGTTACAGTCTCTGCATCAACTTCGGTAAAACTGAGTGACATCCTCGATTTGTTGGTTCTTGCAACTTTTGTCAGTTAATTGACAGGTGTGGGAAAAATTGGAGAACTTTTGGCTTTCGTTACCCAGTCTCATTTCTGAATTTTATTTGCGAAATAGCAATCTAAAATGGAGAACGCATGTACCCCGTTGTGCCGCCGGTTTTTTGGAAGATGCAGTTCTGAAGGGAACATACTATATATTTCCAGGTAATTGCCGAATATGAACGAGCTGTAATCTTCCGACTGGGACGCATACTTCCTGGAGGTGCTCGAGGTCCTGGTCTGTTTTTCATTGTTCCTTGCATGGATCGAGTTCGCAAAGTTGATCTCCGCACCGTGACCTTTGACGTACCGCCACAAGAGGTAAGTAAAACTGTGGTCAGTGAAATTCAGCTCAATTCCGAAAAGATATCCGCTGTTAATTTGTTCAATTTTTCAAAGTTTTATCATTATTATTATTGACAAACAGTGCGCTTGAGCAGCAAGGACGTTATGTCAACTAATACCTTACTATCAAGCCAATCACCCCTATACTTCACACGCTCTGGAGTGTCAAGCACAAAGCCGTTCTGGAATTTGGCACTTGGTTGCGGAGTCTGAAACACAAACTCCTGGATCATAGCTCAAATCCGGACGAAGGGTCCAAAGCTTGCGCTGCTAAACAAGTTCTTTGACGATACATTATAGAAAAAAACCCAAATCAGTCCAGCAACACAAAGGCATGGTGAATGAAGACGCTACCCTAGGCTATTTTTCCATGTTTTTTGTGGATAAACGCGCTTTATAAGTACAATACTTGTTTGCTTCCCACCCTGCGAAGGCCAACAAACACATTCACACTACTGCCTCCAACACCTACTTCTCATTTTCAATCTAAATGCTTAAGACAAAAACCAATGGAGTGAAACACCTACTTGTGTTTTCAGATAAACACTCATTCACAACTTAAGATTAGTATGACACCGAAAACCTTAGCTAAATCTCTCTTTAAGAATATGACACAACTTCATATGCTGCACAAAGGCGGCCTAATTTTTCAACTGGAGAGCCATATAACTTGCTGAAAAGATCTGATCAGTCGTAAAACATAGTGTAGCTGACATGGACTGATACACATACTATCGATAGCGGTAACTCAATTCGTTTTGGATCAAGTCATTTCAAAATACCGATTTACCTCTTATTGTTCCATCCTTTAGGAAAATTTTAATTAGATATTTCGGAATGCATGCAATTGAGCTTAGGATTGATACCAAGCCTGATCATGTGTGGACGATTTTTCTTGAAATCTCTAATAAAAATTCAACAGTTATGGGGTTACCTTACCTGGTCAGCATTCAGGTGGTGACCAGTTCGCTACCTAACCTAAACGTGGATTGATGCAAAAATATCACAATAGAATTTGAAGGATTTACAGGGTTCATATGAGTTGTTTCGATCTACTCTGTTCTCCAAAATGAGGCGTAGCACTGACTACATGTTGTTCACGTACACGTTCCCAGTGATTTCTCCGAGAGTTGCAGCAATATTGCCTCCAGCTTTAAACTCCAAACGCACATTGCAGTATGTGTTTAGCTCAGATAACTCCTTCAGTCTTGTGTTAACTTACTCTCGATTTGTATAGGCTGCGTGGCACTCAGCTAATGTTATTATTAGTTATAATACCAGTATCAATTACCAAAGTATCAACTCTTTAGCTTAAGATGCGTGCACAAAATTCAATTTCTCTGGACGACTAACTCAGACAGTACCTAGACTCAAAAACTGTATGGAAAGTCCTTTTGGCCTCCAGACACTTGTGTCGTATTGATGCAAGATCATTCCACTAGATTTGTCAGTCATTATTGGGAAACTGTTTCCGGTCTTGTCGTTTAATGCAACACAAATAGTATCGTACTCACCAGGCATTGTGTTTTGCAGATGTATTTTTCCACATCAACTGGTGGCAGCAAAAGAACTGAGTTACACAATGCGTTGAGGACAGCAAAATTGAAGAAAAACTGCTAGTTTGACTGGCAAATGGGAAAATGTCGCGAGGTAGTTATGATAATGGAGGATACTGAAGGCTCTTCGCCAGAAACTACTGCAAATAAAGTCTACATTTTGAGAAGCAAAACTATGTTTGCGGCCATGCGAATTTTTTGTGCGATGACAGCGGCGTGTATTCCGGTTGCACTTTCCACTAGGCGCTTACACCTTAAAGTTATCAGCTGCCAGAATCCTGAGTAATTATACAAGTATCATTCATGCACTTCATACAATTCAAATGTCATCAATCTCAACGCACTTATCAGAGCTAGTTCCCAGTAAAATGCTTCCAAATAAAATCTGTCACTATCTTTGAGTTAAGTTTGTCGTTTTGTAACATGTTTTATTTGTTGTGCATTAAAACTCAACGTTGTTACTAACCTAACCTGCAACTGAGTGATTTCCGTAACGGACGATGCTCCGTTCCAAGCTGACAAAACGTTTTGCAGAACAAGTGTCCTACAAACCCAGGTATCTGCACATTAATCAAAACCCGTCTAAGCACTTATTGACAGCTGATCGTAATTCACTTTATTGCACGGAATTAGAAAGTGTTGAGGCATTTCCGAATCGCATTTCAGGCAAAAACGAAATGGGGAAAATTTTTATAGTGTGAATATTTATGTTTTCCCAGCTAATGGTAGCGACGATTTTTACTCGATATCGAAACATTTTACCAAAATTTGCAACGTAAATGGTAAAGAAATTACAAGATATCATAAACATTGACCGCATAAATTCGTGAATTATTTGGAATTCAGCTCCCATAAGTAGTTTTAGGCTGCCGAATACCGGCCTACGTCCCCGAAACTGGCTCTAAGAATTTGAAATTCCAGTTGGGTGTGTGACTCCATTTTTCCTCAGTGATGCTTTTTTCCGAAAAGTTGGCTACAGATTTTATCTGATTACTCACAGATCCCCGAGTAGGAACCGAGATCTACCAAGCCACTGGGTTATTATTTCACCTGATAATCAGCTGACCGGCGGCAGCTGTCATTCAAGTAAATTTAGACTTCAGCTCTTCTTTGGGTACATTTAGTGGACTTAGGGGTGTATGAAAAATCTCGTTGCACTTGATCAATTCTAGTATATCAATGTCCTTTTGAATGTTTACCATTGTGATGAACACTCCTATGTGTTTTTGAATAACTCGTATACACTATGATCGTCTTCTTCCACTAAAAGTTTTATTTTCTACAAAGTACATAATTCAGTGGCCCAGTTGTTTGACTAAACGCTCCTGAGTTCGCCACAACTATATCGCTTTTGGCTAAATGTCGAGATTAGTGGTTGTTGATAACACATTTCAGCATAAAACTAAACTTCAACCGCATGCCTCCTACCACAGAACTGTCTTGCACATCAATAACTTAGTGATTGGCTAATTCAGAGCAGTTGCGAATGCTATCCAATTACCTACTGTTTCCTTAAGAACAGGTATGGTTCAGTCCCTAGTGCAGCGACATAAAACTTGAAAAATAGGAAGGCGAACAAGTAGGTTAAATTGGCCAAACCATTAGCCTCGGTGACGTTGGAACGTGTCAGCACAAAGGAAGATGCTGCGTTGCAGTCACTACATTGTAACGGCAAGCAGAAAATCCGGGCGTTCACACGCCACGAAATTTAATGATCTGAGGCAAGCGAGTGCGTAATCAATAGGAGCAGACAACTGCACGGTTAGGCGTAACGTTGATTGGACATGCACCGATAAGAACGATCCGGAGAATGTATGCGCGGATACTTACGCTTCCCGATGCGACGGCAAGGTAGGTTTCAGACACGTTGTTTCAAACCCACGATTGGACATCCGAATTTAGGCCAATGAATGATGCATCTGTTGGGGAATAACTTTGACACAGATTTTACTCAAAACTGCATCGTCTTTTAATGAGTCAGTTGATATGAGGGCATTCGCCGGCGACAGACCGGGGCCCCATACTTATTTAGTTGTCCACGGAAGATAATTTTACCCGAAAATTTTGTGTAGCCGGTGAGTGGCTCAGTCGGCTCCTTAGACCGGATCAACCCACCAGCGTGTCGGGACAATAAAAGTTAATCAGCAAATTTCTTCGGCGCATCACGGAGATAGAGGCAGTTGAGCAATCTGGGGCGAATCATTCCAACGACAGAACTAAAGAATGGCATCAATCGACCGAGATGTACCTGAATTATACATTTGCGCTGCTTGCAAGCACCAGTACAAGTTGAATTTTACGGCCTTTGCGAGAGTTGAGAGGTGTCGTCTAATATGGTTACTATAGTGCACACAAAGATTTTATGTCCAAGCACTACTTCCTCCTCCCAACCTAGGCAGTCCGACATTAAACGAACATAGTGAGGAGGGCCCTCCTTAGTAATCATCTAACATTCAGTAAATATACGAAACGTTACTCCGGTCAAAGAAATGAGAACACTATTGTAGACACAGTATCTCCTCTGACTCACAGGAGGAGTGAGAGTTGAGCCTCAAGGTCACCCCCGTCAAAGAATGTGACCGATATTCACCAGCAAGCTTACTGCGAGCGTGATACGTCATCCAAAGTTATCTGAATTAGGAGAAGAAAATACTGGTGTACAAAGACGTTTGAATAAATAGCGTAAGAAGCGCGTTAAGAGTAACTTAGGGTGCCGTGAACACCAACTTTTGGGATGACTTTTAGTTAGCTAAATAGAAGTTGCATGAAAAATTTGTTGCAGAGAAGCTAGTTTGTCAAAATAATATCTTTTTAACATGTGCTCTTGGAAAATCCACCAAAGCTTTACAATTTCGGCTAGAAAACCGTAGATATGCTGAATAAAGGTGAAGTAATCTGCTTGTTGGATTTTTATTTGTCGAGTATTCAGAAATAACCTTCATTTCGATCCTTGAAGCGTGAATGGAAATTGCTTATATAAAAGCAGACTTTGAGCACTAGTTCCACACAAGCATTGAAGAAGCTCCATTTGGGCAGCCCAAGATAATGAAATTCTGATGGAAACTAATTTATCGTGCCGCTAATTTTCTTGTACCAGAAACTATAAACTAAAATGTCTTCTGCATGAATGCACTGCTTTCTACCTATCTGCACACTATATTTTATCTTTCTCTGACAGACTAGGAATGCAATTTTTAATCATGAGTGCGGTGAGATAGGTTGCCGTCACTTTGTTTGCCTGTTGCCACTGCGGGGACATTGACCAGAATGTGGGTCACTTTAACAGCACATCTGTTGCATTTCTCTTTGTTCCTAGAACACTGTGAACTACACTGTTCACAAGTGTACGTAAAGCTTTTACCATTCACATGCACACGAGAATGGATTACACGTTTTTACCGGTGTTCAATAATCTGTATTTTGGTTTCTTTAATTTACCACATCCCATATTTTTGCTTTCCTGCGATTTTGTTACTCCGGGCAGCTTACAATTTATGCTTACGGAAATTGAAATGTGTGAGAGTATGTTCGGCACCTTTCAACTAATCATTCCAACAAGATAACTCTGCGCTTCGTATATAACAGTTAGATAAGTAATCAACCCATTCTCAAACAAAATAGAGTAGGCGTAAAAGCCAAGTTATCTCATGCTGTTTGCAAGTGCCCAAACTGTTACCAGAAACAGCTAATAGGAATTGACTACAGTGGCTACATTATATCACGGTGACCCGAAGTGGTGTGCACTCCAGTAAAATAGTGTTCATGGAAGACAACCTGGTAACATAAGACCTAAGGAAGAAGATGATAAAGAAGGTCGATTTCTGATTTGTGCACTCATGCCCAACGACTAAACTTAAGCTCTGCGTTAATATATTTGCTAGGGAATCATTGGATATGGTTTCCATCATGAGCAATCAAGGCAAATACACTGTGTGTTTTGCTTCAACAAAACCGCACAAAACAATCTTTCACACTAATCAATAAAAGTGCATAATGGACACAGATTAATACACCTCAAATATTGCACCTTAAAACGCAAGTCATCTAACGTGACAAGATTCCAAAACACTCATAGCAAAATAGAAAAATAAATAAGTAACACGATGTTCACTTTCATTACTTTCAGAACGTATAGCTTGCTTCATAGTTCATGAGAGTGCCGAATGTCTTGCATGTATTTTATGAAAGAATGTAATGGATATTGGGAAGATATCATCATCATTATCATCCCTCATTACTGGTCGAAACTGTCAAATTGGTTTCATAATATCTAGGTTTCTAAAATTTATATTTACTTGATTCTTTAAAATATATCCTTCAAGTGCAATTGCCATAAAGGGCTCTTCGTGCACTCCAGGCGATAGCTGAACCGGGGTCACTAATACATATACTTTTGAGGATAAACCGCTTCTATATAATGACGATTTGTGTCCTCCATTAAGAGGCTTGACAGAACCCTCCGGTGGTAAATGGTGAAAATTTGCTTATTTTTAATCCGGTAGAATACTGCTAATGTGAACAAGGATGAACTGCAAGCACAAACGATTTTTAATGGTTGAGAGAGGACGAGTACACTAAATCTACGACGCACCTTCACTCTATGGACGTGTTCATAAAACACTTTAAGCTCACCCTCCTTTCAGATCGGCAAGGTAAAAGGGCGGATGGTTTGGAAGGAATATAGAAAAAAAGGCATGTGAATTGTAAAAGTTCGACTCGATTAGGAGCATCAAGGAAAAAACAAGATATTCCGATATAAGGCGGTCCGAACAGCCTAGCTACCAGTATTATCGCAGTGAAACGAGAGGCTCAGTGATGCTTGATATTGGATGGATGATATTGGGTCGAAGCAACGAATTCTAATAACTAGGTGCAAATATTGTTTTACTTCTGAATTTTTGGCAAAAAAGCAGGGTTTTCTATGTTTGATTAGTTAGCTTTGTGGTCAGAATATCTTGGTTATCTTGGGGCTTCACATTCTTGTAGCAGATCCTTGATAATTTTACTAGTTCGCGCATCTGAGTTTGGGTTTAACGTTTGAGAACTCTGAGTGAATGAGAGACGGATAACTTCAAAATAGAATTGTTGACCTTTCCAACGTTGCACACAATATATGAGGAATAGTCTTGAATGACTGGCGGCACTGGTTCATCAGTTCGTTTGTTGTCCGTTGGTTCTGTTTTTCTGCGTTATTTTTTTGTTTTTAAGCTACGACGCTGTGAAGTCACGTGGCATTTTTCAGTTGATTCTCATCAACGATCAATCAACAAACTGTTAGCTCACGTGGTTATATGTCAATCACCCAAGATTAATAAGAAAATTTTAAACTTGAAACTCATTATTTCAAAAACGCTTTCTTCGAGCATCATGGTTGTCAAATTATTTGGTCAGCATGGCTGCCTTAACCTGGTTTGACGGAAAGGTTTTTGGCATACTCACAGCATGTAGTGTGGCTTCCATGCTGGTTTGTGTAAATGATCACTAAAGTTCTACATTCTCATCATGGGTTAGATAAGTGAAACTTATGATTGGTTCGAAAGCCGGGAGATTCAATAGATGGGTATAACAGCATTACGTGAACAACATTCACGGCAAATAAGTAAAATTGAAGCGGATCAGAAGGAAGATGGTACCGTTATATAGTCCACCGCTGAAGACATTCTTTCACGTTCATCAGCAGATACAGGGGCTATATGATACTGTTTTCAGATGGCAATTCACATAAGCCTAACAAACCTAAAAAATCTGATGCAGGATATATCACATAGTAACATTATTGTCTTCCGTTTCGTTTGGTATCGTTGATTGAGCAGTTATATTGACTGTCAAGCAGTATTTATACCTGATGATTTCCCGCACTAAACACGATACCAAATTTGGTCTCATTGGTGTGATGTGGGCCAGTGGCCCCAGGATGAAATGGAAATGCGACTCGCAAATTGTAAGAAAGAAAACTGTAGCTCTCAATACACTGAAAATCTTCCACTCACGCTCTCTACACTTACGCATACAGCGCAACCGAAATCTGTGCAGGAAATGTGCATGCAACATGCACAACCCCGCCTTCGGTTTCGAGTAGACAGTTCTTGATTTCAAAAGTATTACGCATATCGCATATACACTATTCACCAAAAAGTGCATATAACCCACACAATACTAACACAAACGCAGTGCTTTCTTCCGCTTACAACGTTGGCTTTTAAAGCGTTGGTCTGAGCTCACTTCAGGTTAGACCTGCATGTCAGGTTGTCCAGAGAGTGTCCTGAACACGTGTAAGCTGAGCCCTTACTTCTTGTCACTTTTGGCCAGCACTTGCCAACGTTTGCAAACCAGTTTATCAACTCGGCGAACCAACCAAATATATAGTAGGCAAATTTATTTACACATAATTTGCGACACTGCCATTGATACAGATAAGAATATAATCCCATTAAGTTGCGGTCGTTTAGCAGAAATTGGAGTAGCTAGAAGAACATCTAGCTATCAGGACAGTTATGGGTACTTTCGTATATTGTTCAGTTTGGTTAGATTTATGATCCGTGAAGATGTCCAGCAATGTCTTTCCATTCCAACAGTGCAACCTCCAAGTTCATCATCCCTAATTATTCCCTCCGTTCATCTGCATGCGCAACCGAAATTGTTCCGCGAATCATGAAAGAAAGAATACATTATTTTTCTACCCCCTGTTGTGTGCTCCTCCGCGCAAACTACATTAGGCCTGCCATTTAATGATACCCCAGCACAAATAAGTCAGACAATGGCAGGTGAATAACCATATCACTTCTGACTGATCTTGAATTAACTGCCTGTCAAGCTTATTATCAAAGATATGCGATGTCAGTCAACTATCGGAAAACACACGAATTTGGTATATCTGTCCATCATATTTCAGAGTGTGATACATAGGCTTTAAGGTAAAATATGTGAATTAATACGTAGATAAACAATCCGGGGTGATTTAATTTCCCCCAAAGCTTGCCGGACAGAGGTGTTTTCGGTTCACTATTTTCAGGACCTAAATTCCCAAGTCTTTTTGCTACGACCATTTCCGTGGAATTTGTTGGTTAGCTTTGATTATTTTTCAAATTCAACCGAAGTTTGACGGGCTCCATTTAAATTCCAAGCTTATGTGTCCAGAATTTCCCACAGTTGGCTGAGAGCAAACACCCTGTATATAAACACCGCAAGACGCCTTCCCGAGCAACTCTTACATCAAATATGTATTGACTATGTATGTATGTATGCATGTATGTATGTATGTATGTATGTATTGACTACTGAGATAAACCGTTAGTCACTACGACATACCGAAACGTTATTAAATATAAACCAGAAAAAAGACCCAAAGTATTTCAGCCCCTCGATTACATGGAACATGCTTGTTTTTTTCATGTGATAAAGTAGTTTTACAGTCAGCAGTGCATGACACAGTCAGGACAGAGTAACTCGTAGCTAAACTTTATTTTGTAGTAGTTTATTATGTTGAGGTGTTATGAGTCCAACGATAACTCACGAAAAACAAAGCATGCTCACACTCATGTATTCTGATTAGTCAGCAGATAAAATGAACGGGAATACTTGCTGTAAAGATGGCTGTGGTTGGATAATGAAATAACCTATTTTAAAGGCACTTTACAACCAGTGATTCAGTTAATATGTGTTAATTACTGAGGGAGCTACTATTATATCCCACAGAATTAGTTGGTATAAAGGAGGTTAGTAAAGTAAAAACCGTAGGAAAGCTGCTTAGTTGTTTATTCCGTCTGTTGAGGGATCATTGCCTCTGTGTCTGCTTTAAATTATTTCTTTACTGGCTGATCAGCCTTGGCTGCTGCGTTTATTGAGTCGTCCTCATGACTCTTTTGTTCCAAATTTATATTCTAGACATAGACATGGGAAAACCGTCGTAATAGCTTGTTAACAAATGTTGCCCCCGGTCTAAAGTCTGCTTTACACTCAATGAAAAGTTTCAAGTATTGTTCAGATATACTATTCATACAAGAAAAACTACCCATTCCGTCATCAGAATTTTCTGTGGATAATCAAAAACAGACAACACAGATTCATGATCGTCTTATCAAAGTCGGGTAGTTGTCTTTAAACAAAACCGATTCCCATCTTTCTTCAGTATTCTATGCCCATCTATGACTTGCAAGTCGCTTGGGACCAAAATGTAATCAAACAGCAGAAATTGCCGCAAGTGATGGTCCATTTTCTGCTAGCAAATGCAAATGTCTAAAATATGGAAACTTTCTTAGTCAGAACACAACTTAGTGGAATGATATTTTATAATCCGATGTTTCAGCTGCCATGAGCAGCCTTTCTAAAGAAATGAATGTACAACTGTCTATACGTTTTTAATAACGTCCCGGGCAAAGCACAAACATGCCTGTATGGAAGAAAAACACTTGTTATGAAGGAAAAAGAGGTAATAGGATCTTGGAAATCTAATATATCTTTTAGCTGTGTTTTGAATTTCTGTGGGCAAAACTGCTAGACTCGTGTCGTGCTTACAGCGGCGTAGCTTAATATCGCCCACAAAATTTAAGAGCAATATCTGATTGGTAGCCAGTTACAACAGTTTGGTTGATTATAAATGAATAAAAAACACAGGACCACCTTGTTTGTTATATTTCGGTGCCTTGCCACCATTCCTGATTCAAAAGTGATCTGGCCTAATCC
The DNA here is from genome assembly GCA_004794785.1 of Opisthorchis felineus. Taxonomy (NCBI): domain Eukaryota; kingdom Metazoa; phylum Platyhelminthes; class Trematoda; order Opisthorchiida; family Opisthorchiidae; genus Opisthorchis; species Opisthorchis felineus. The sequence continues at coordinate 379,966 of SJOL01006376.1, read as the reverse complement.
ATAGTTTTCTGAAAGAAACCTCGTGCTTTATACGGTTGTCCTTGTGGTAACTGTGGTACTCAAAATGAGGTGAAATTACCTGGAACGCTTTCCTCCTGATAAAGTCTGATTATCTCTCTAGTACGTGGCACTTATGGTTGTCAGACCATCTGTTGAGTAAGCAAAAGCCCTGAAAAAAATAGAACATCTCAGCAAACCTAGATTTAAGTGAAGTAAATGAAGCGAAATTGAATTGTTGTTGAATTGTTGTCTTTTAATTTACGTTTTTGGTAAGAAAATATCTAACAAGGTGTTTTAAAATAAGCTGATAATGTAGAGTGACTTCATTTTTACTAGGTCGGACAGGCTTCAGTAATTTGAAAACAGATGATTTTATCACTTGCATCCCATCCTATTGCTTGTGTGTCTAAGCAGACATTGGGTGAGCTAATTTTTTGAAAGGCTTCTTTGTTCACCCAAGTAAGATCTCTTATAGCTGGTACGTTAGTTTCCTTTTTAAAGTACGACGAACAGACTCACGCATTTTAACCGGGAAATGGATGGCACATATTTACTAGCTAGTTTGACTCTAACAGAATTGAATAACCTAGATTGAACCGAATACATTAACCCTTAACTTTACTATCGGTAGCGTTTAATCCAGCAGACTTGTGCGCCAGCTTCTGGCAGAATTAGCTGTGTAACCACCAGGTGAGCGTGATCAAAATACCCCCACATTACACCTGAAAAGGGCAGATTAATATTATTAAAACACGGTTAATAACTGGGTTTTCCAGTAGGGTGCAGTTTCGGCTTCTCCCATTCAGAATACACGCTTAGGCTACATGGTCAATTGTTCTGAGGCACTGTGATCCTTGTAAATCTATCTACCGTGTAAAAAACCATCGCCCTATTTATAGCTTGCTTCCGGATGTGTGCTGAACAAGGCACACGGTATACAAGAGCAACTGGCGATTTTGTTCATCAGGCTTCAAGTAGAACCACAAGAGGGACAAAATCAGTCTCAATCAGAAATTCAGATTGCGAGACTTGGAGATATCTCGAAATGACTCAAAAAGGTCGACGTTTGGTTGTAACTGTTTCTTGCTGGCAACCAATCCCAAATTACCAACAATAACCCACTGAGTAACTGCAAATGGCACCTCTGCGGAATCGTACCCTAAAAAACACGTAATACGCTCGGGTTGGTTGTCTACAAATTTATGAACAGAATTAAAGCCAAGATGTCTAGTCATTGTCAAATAAATCAATAAGAGTATTGCCACCAATGCGGTGGATATAGTTTGTGATTATACTCGGATTATATCCGACTCCACTAAACGTGAAGGTTTGGAAAAAGATCATTTTTTATTGAAAAGACCATAGATATGCCTGAATTTATGTGTAAATTGGATATTACTGCTCATTAAGTACGCCGGCATCGTGTTCACTGGAAAGTGAAAATCTCAGGCTTCCCGTATCAGGTACCGTTTATTTCCTGATAATCTCCCATTATTTTGGACGGGAAATTAACCAGCAAACAACAAAAAATACAATTAAATTGGAAGACAAACAGAAGAAATATTTACGTGAATTGTTAAAGTTCATTCGGGGTAATCTAAGACTGATTTTCGTGTTTTCTACTCTACTCTACCCAAAACCTTCTTCCGGAAGTTGCTAAACTGGTCGTAAATTAACTTCAGTACACACTAAAAAGCTAATTCATGATTTTTAGACTGCTCAAAGGTGTTACATAGACTAAACGCTTTGTTTGTGTTTTGCTTACGTTTGATAATACCCTAGCTTTGGATTCCTCATGATGCCACGTTTTACAACCACACCTTTGACAAAAGTTTGTTGTTTACTACACAAATCTTTTTTGTGGCTCAATCCTACGGTCTGAAAATGGTGGTTAACCAAATTCCGGCCAATCTGGCAAAATGTGGGCAAATTAATTTTCTGTGACCGTTATTTTGCATAGGCATTTCTATGGCGTACGTGCATTCTAACCAAAAGTATTCTGAAACACTTTTTGAGGGTAGGGTTTTATGTGTAAGTTTAATAATGTTCTTCATGTATTGTCTTAATTGGTAAAGTGTTCACTAGTTACCAAATGCCAACTCTTTGTAGATCATCTGTAGAAATGCAAGAAAATACAGGAAGCTCTTAAAATGTCCACATTTTGAGGAAATTTATTGTTCCATTATGTATTTTTGATCAAACGCCTTGAAATAAGCTAGGTCCTATCACCCCGGGGGAGATATGTTGTGTGGGCTCTCTCGGCATAACGTACGTTGCGCGTAGGTCAGCGTACATGCAGCAAAATCAACTTTGGAACTGCATCTCCAACGATATAATCCACGCAACTTCGGTGTGTGATAAACAAATAGCAAATAGTGTGCTATTTTTAAATAGTTCCTGCGTTGATAGGTTGATGAATTCATCAGACATGTGAACTAACTAAAAAATGGAAAATGGCATCTGCATTTACCACCTGCGTTGCAGCTGTGCATACGAAAATAGTAGTGTTCATTGACGTCATGATGTTGAATTAGTCTTTTTTCACGACGGTTTAAAGCAGTACAATTCAGCGGAAGGCACTTAGCACTTATGTGATTTATCCAACGAGCCTTGAAAATTGTGGTACATCAGAGATACCCAAAATATTGTGATAGTATTTGCACATTATCTAGGGTGGTGCCAAAGGCCAGTTAATTGATCAGTCTGCGTGGGAAGTGTGAGTTTATTCAACGTGCAATTTGAGCCCTGCCAAATGAATGACTTCTGCGGGAACGAGCAAATATATATAGCGATGTAAACCGTAGAAGAAAGTTTGTGACGTTAGATTTGGGGAATAATAAGGGGTCTTGTGAAGCTTCATGGACGTGAAATGCAGTCCGTCGAAACATATATGGGACAAACATACTAAGCAACATTTGAAATTTGATATCCAACAAAACTGTATCCAAGAAGTGACAAAATTTTAACACAACTGACCAATTTATTGACAAATATTTCTCCGCATTCTGGTCTCTCTTATAACAAACAGACGTAGATGCCCCAAAGCGCAGAATAATATTGCATGACGTGTCAATTACGTCAGATAACATGAATTTTTCGTAAAATTTTTCGATGAAGACGGACGCCGAATACGAAATGCGTTAGACGAAGGTCCATCTTTAACCAATGGGGCGTGAGTATGGCAAATTTGTGATAGCAGGCACTCTTGACATGACAATGTCACCATAACATTCCAAAAAGTCCCAATTTCTAGTGACGGTTTACTGCAACTAATAAGCCTAAGAAATAAAGGGAATAATCTGACAAGCAACCGTATTTTTGCGGACACTGTGTACTCATTTTGGCACTTCTTCTAACCCCAGGAACAACGTATTTGATGCACGCCGAAGGTTTATAATTTATTCTGAGAACTACACTCATAATAATAATATAATACCCATCATAGTTGTAATAAGATGCCCCAGCCTCATCGCAGGTTCAATACGGACATGCTAGTTATTTCACAAAAAATGAAGGACACTTCATATCAACTACGGGAAATATCCTACAGGTATATAACTTGATAAAATATTTACTGAATGTGCTCGTAGAGCAACTTATTTAAATGGGGGTTATCACTGCAATTATTTGACTTGGTATACATCCTTCTTGTTGTGATTTAAATATAGATCATCTGTAGTATATTGTTTTGTCTGAGGAAGATTTAAGCTATTTGTGTATTCAATTTATCTCTCCCATCTCAATAACACGTTTATTTTTGTCACAAGACAAATTAATCATCTATCGTCTGATATGCTATAATGATGAAATTGAATTTCACGTAATCACTGGCTTACCAGTGTGACATTATTTGAGGTATCGTAGATAAGCTTCGCTCTAACTCGAATTGTTACGGGCGGTTGTTTAAATTACATTATTAAAAAACAAAGTTAATGGTCGAAAGACATTTCAAATGTGTGGAGGAGTAACCAACTTACGCTAAATTATGTTTCACCTAAAACCGTTACATTGTAAAATTCAATGCTAGTTAAATATAGACAGTATGCAAGGCGCATGCAATCGTTTTCGGAGAAATAACAAACCAAGGTTTAATAATTCGCATTTACCTTGTATGCATTTTTGGGTGGCTAAAAACTTTCGGATTACAATTTACACAAACTTGAATATCCGGTAATCCCGTTGGAATATTTTCCTGAAAGAATACTTGGGAATTTCTGAATAAAGGTTTTTAGCAAGTCTGAAGAAAGTTTGAAGCCATCTTTATCATTTTCGACCTCTGATTGACGCACCCTTTGACCCTGTCACACTATTCAGAAACATTTTTAATAGAGAAAAAAATCTAAATAATCTTCGTGCTCAAAAAAATTGCCAGCCTCTTTTGTTGCAGAATGACATAAACCTACTCGATAACTGTAGTGAGCCGAGCTTGACATGGGCGCTCATAATTGGTACTTGCTTCAAATGACAAATCTGATGCAAACTGCATGTCATCTAACCGTGTACAAAATCTCTGATATCTTGTCGATTTCAGAACCTAATGACTTCCGCAGTCACACAGCTGTGCAATAACTGCTTAAAGGATAGTAGTGAAGTACAACTCTAGCAATGCTTCAATGGTATTATGATAATCAACCACAGTTGCAATATGGGTGGCCAAATTACAACGTACTTCCGCTTTACTATGATGAAATCATCTAAAAGATCCCAATTCACTCTAAGCTACGTGACGAAAGTTTGTGTGGGGTTGTTAAGCCCCAACCACTGCTGCATGTCACACACTTATGTCTATTATCTTTCGACATCTCGTATAAAAATTGCACTTAATAAGGTAAATCAAAGCATGTATAATTAAAATCACGTTCAATTTTTAACAGAATAAAATTGAAATTAATTCAGGGTTAAACAGTGCTATTACTTCTAATCTTTCTTTGAGAAAACTTTGGTCAGCTTTATGCAGAACGGCCCATTCAATTATATCCATTTATGTTTCACCACTTCTTTCTTTAGGCCTGCTCTCTCGTCCCGTTCTTTAATAAACAAAAATGGTTACATCTTGAAAAAGTGATTTAATTTTTTTGAATAAAGGGCAAATACTGTGAAAGATCACAATTATAACTATTGGGTTGCTGGATCATCGTCTTTAAGGTGTTCTAGCCTTTGCTCTCAGTTTATATCATTTGAGTTTGCTGTTCATTTCACTTCAGTGAAGTGGCCTAATTTTTGCTAGGTCCGCGTAACTTTCTGAATCTTATTGGGAGAAATAAAGGGTAGCGGTGCGGCTTGCGATTTATTTTTGAACTCACATTACACAAACATGAACAACGCATTTTTTCGAAAGGATGATTGTGTTTGTATAATCATTTCGGACGACATACCCGCGGAAGAGTGCCCCGAAACGACTATTACTGCAGGGTGAATGAGATGTCCTTGAACGAGCACAATTCACAAGGTTGCTTAAACCCGTTCATTAGCCCACGACCGGTTTTGCTCTCCTCGGGGCTCGTCAGGTAGGCACCGTCAATGAGATTCCGTCAACTTTGTTTTCTAATCCAACTCAAATAATACGAAGCTTCTCAAATTTACAGTTGCAAACGAATTTGGCTTTAGCGGACGGCGGAATTGAATTCCAATTAAAAATATTCGCTGTAACATTCTCCAAGTAGACAATTTAGCAAAAGCCGTCTTATGTTTGAGTTGGGGCGGCATTCTTGGAAGGATACTACTTGCCAACTTCATGAGTGGTGTTACTTAATATGCGACTGACGGCAACTCAAGGATTCTGTTTATCAGATGACTCGCACTATCAGAGTTCTCAGTGACTTTATGAATAGCGTTTGTCGAGATGATGTATAAGATATCTCAAATATCCTCCCAACTGGAACACGAAGCGGCTTTTGTGCAATACACTCATTTGAGTAGTATTGCGGACGCGAACTTTGTCTAGGATTCAGTAGAATCCTCCGTTAAAAAGAAACTAGCTTACAGGGGAGAACATTCACGAGGAAGGAATCCACAACTAAAGGGTCACAGTGACGAACATCAGGATTTATCTATTTATTGTAGAATGATTAGCACTGTGAGGATTCGTCACGGTAAAGCCATGCACAAAAGACTAAAATTCTCCCCGACGCACACCTCCATTTTCACCCAGATAAACGGATGGATGATAAAGGCGCTTTTAAGTACCATCAGATTAAACACTTAGCTTTGTTTTATTTTGTCTGGCGTAGCGAACATCGTGGGTTATTCATTGATTGCGACAACAAATGGACCACTGAAACGGTGCTCCTTCCCCCAGAACGCCATATTATCTCTACTATTCATCTCAGAAGTGCCCATATGCACGAAGTAAATGAGTCTATTGGCAGCGCACTCAGGTGTTGCCCTTAATAAAACGAAAATAGGCGTTAGCTCGCAGGATAATGAACGCAAGTAAACCGCTGGGTTGAGGAAAAATAAGAATGCAGTTTTCCCAGGGGTTTTAAAAAAATTACATAATTTATAAGCCAACCTAGCTTCGATGGACAGAGCGCGGCGGATTCTCATTGTATAGCGAAACCCGAAAGAGAAGTACCGGTTTGTGCGTGTTTGTGTGTGTGAAGTTCCTTGTGGAAAGAGTACTGTATGGTCTGTTGCGTTGCGCTCCTAACGTCTGCTTAAAAGAAAATCACAATTATGTATGTCTTCTTTCAGCTTGCTTGCAAGAGAAATTTCGAGACGTCGCGAAATGATATTTTAGTTGGTTCACCGTTTCCAATGAGGAGACGGTTTTCAACTCTGAAGTTTTCGAACAAATTCAATGCAGAAAACGTACCATCAAGGCTTCCGAGTGTCTGGTGAAGTAGTTAGAAACAGATCCTTTAGGAAAACCATGTTCATGGGAAATCTGTTATCCAGCAATATTTGGTGATGATGGATGATCCAAAAAATCTTCATATCCCGAAAGCTCATGTGGTGCTACTGAGGAAGAGGAGGAAAAATTGCTTCAGTTGTTGCCTTATTTTAAAAAAACTCTCAAACTGGTAGCAAAGGACACATCTCATTAATTCTAATTCATACGGTTTTTGCAGCACACTAAGTGATTAGAAGCCCGATACCGTATATTTTGGATCCTGAGCAGGCAGTGTAAGGTAAGGTTGTGCACATAAATTTGACGCAAAATGAAATTTGCTTTTATTAACTGGGCCGTCTTTTGGACCTAATGATCCACTGGCAAAATTGGATTCAAACTAATGCCCTTCTTGTCTTTTTCCTGCTCACTGGATTCAAGTGCACAACTTTCACCCCAATTTGGTCCGGCTTTGGGTCCAGCAGAATCCATTTACCAGGTTGTCTCTAAGTTGAGTTTTGTGGCTATTTGCAAGTGGAATGTGATAATAACCAGGTGTCCTCCCCTAAGCGGCAAAACTGTCAACTTCTTATCGAACGGAATACTGGTAGCTCAGGTTGCAATAATTGCTGTTGATTTTTTGATGCTGTTATTTGCGACCACATTGCCCAGTCCAGTCAACAAATCAAAAGCCACCAAAAGTATTTGTACTTATGGGGACAGCGATAAAACCTTTTTGAAAAAAAGCGTCAAAAACGGCAACCTTTGAAGCCCGAAACTTTTGATTCCCCAATGATCAACCATGGGAAGTAGGCAGGTGAGCTGAACAAAAAATCACGAAACTTCATAGGTGTTCCTTTATGCCTTTAAGTGCAGAGCAGTACCAAGGATAGGATTTTTTGCCTTACTCCATGCTTCTTTGTGCTGAGCCAAAAGTTCACTTCCGAGTTGACTGTACGGTAGAGTCAGTGACGCTGGGTAATCTTTCCCAGAAAGACTCTAAAGAGTGCTGTTTCATGATCATATTTTTTAGGCCAGTGGCTAGTGGTAAGGTTTAGAAACACAAACTCATTTTAGTCCACTACCTAATCAAATTCTCAAAGGCTACCGTCTGAAACAACCTTCTTTATCCACACCAAGCCACCAGGTAGTTGCATTCACTTTTGTAGCTCATTCTTCACCAATTACCCACGATCTGATTTTTTCGCATGACAAATTGCACAGAATATGCAACCATTTTAGATGTCTAATGCAATGTCCACTAACGATAATCACTCGTTTTACCGCTGCACTGTCATTATTACAACTGAAAGGGTCGATTCTTTGAGACGGCTTTTAATGTCCGTTAGGTCCAAAAACCAGATCAGCATGCCTCTATTGCTTAGGCCGTGCATTATCTTTATGTAGGCTCACGTTGGTATTTGAAACCCACATTAAATCCTCCATATCAACCTTCCAGTTGTTCGAACATTACGATCCACTGACTCAAGTTCTGAAGAATATTTAATTTACCGCCAGCTCAGTGCCAAACACGCTTTATTAGATAAGAATCCAAGAAACAAGTGGGTTTATTCTGTTTGAAGGTATCTGTTTTATTGTGGCCATGTGCTTCGGCAGGCCTTGTTTTGGTCGACATGGGTCGCGGAATTCAAATGCTTCTGTCCTTGCGGATTCTAAGAACAGCCAGTCTGCTCAAGTTAAGATTGCAGAGATTCATCGGGGTGATTGACGATGTCTGAACATGAGCACTCTACAAAACAGATGCTTAAAACCCAAACTGGTCTTTGATCGGGTCACGGGCCTATCCTCCGCTATTTTGTTGATTTTATTGAAAAGTGTAATGTTCCTATTTAACCCACAAAGGCAGATTTTCTTAACTTCACGTCTACCTCTGATTTTTACGCATCCTGGTAAAGTCTGCAAGATATTTACCACAATAAACTATTTTCCTAGGGACGAAGAAAGCTATCCCTTCTTGAATAATGCCACACAATAAAGTGCCCCCCCTGTTTTATCTTCAGCTTTGTTATCCATATACCGTGATAGAAACCCCTGTAAACATTCCTAGGTAGTCTGTTTGTAGGCACTGACTGCGCTGGCTGTGTAGCCGTTCTTGCATTGGACATCACAGAGATGCACAATTAGCAAATGTAGGTCCGCAAGCCTCCTCGTCGAACGGATTTTGAATGCAAATTATCTAAAATCCTTGAAAGAAGGGTTTGAAAGTTTCATTCGTCAAGTTGCTCCATTCTCTTCATACTAAACCAGATTGTCTGCATCAATGTGTTACCGCAAGCAGTGTACTTGGTGTACACAATGCATCAGGTGCTAATTCTCTTGTTCACGCTTCTTTGTTCCCGAACAAAAAGGTCTTATTATAGGGTTATATTTTTAATCTTCCTGGGAATCAGTTTCATCTTGGAGAACAAATGAGCTGCTGATTTCTAAAACCCTTTTTTAACTTAGTATCATTTAGAAACTTTGATTTTTTTATTCCTGAAGGCAGAATTGGTGTGACTAAACCAATTTTTTAAGCTCACCGGAGGTGGCGCTCAAAGTAAACTTGTGTGGCTAACGAGTAGTCATTTCGCTGTCGTGTATTTTGGTCGTAAGGTTATTTGATTTTACGCTCAGCTATAAAATGGAAGCTGTTATCGACTCACGTAGGTTGACGACTTATCGGTGTTTGTCTTTCTGTGTATTTAGCAAATTAAATGTTCAGCAAGCCTTGGCCGAAGATACTTTCGTCTACGGTGGTGTTGCACTGATGGATTCTTATAAGCTATAAAATATTGAATAAGTTCATTTGTCAATAGGTTCTTCATCTCACAAATTCAACAGTGAGGCAATGATCTGTCGATCTATGTAAAAACGTATACATAGGCTAAGTGCCACTATATCGTACACTTTTCGCTGTTCTAGGTACTGACACGTGACTCGGTGACGGTGGCTGTTGATGCGGTGGTTTACTACAGGATTTACAATCCCGTCGTGTCCATTACAAATGTTGAAGATGCAGATCGTTCAACCAGACTTTTGGCCGCCACCACACTACGTAATGTACTTGGTACGAAAAACTTGTCAGAAATTTTGTCCGAACGGGATACTATTTCAAGCATGATGCAGGTATGTGAAGTTGGTTGTTTTACGAAAGATGCCAGTCCTTTAAGGATATCAAACTTTTTGAGGTCGAGATAAGTGGATCTCATTTAAAAGATAGTATTTATTGAGGTGCACGTTTAAATGTTACGAGTGTGTCAAAGCTTGCAAACGAACAAATGTGACATAGGAGTAGGAGTTTCTTTAGTGTTGCAGAACATGGAAGATTAGAGTATACCGCATGGTTGCGGATATGCTCCAACCACATTGGGTAATGAATGGAAAAAACGAGACAAAACTAAAGCTACATTTCTCATCGTTGTTGCAAAGGTGTTCAGAAATAATGCAGATTGAGATGGACGCATGGGTGCTCCGATTTGTACGACACTCCACGAGCATTCTTTCGATTATAAGGCTAATACGAATTTGCAGTCGCCTTAATTACCATTGTCTTTACTTGCTGTAACTATCACATCGTCCTCCTCGCGTTCGGTAAAAATTGATTTATACAATTTAGGAAAAGCCATGAATCCTCCAACGAAAGGGAACTCACTACGTATCGCTCATCTGGGCGAATCTGGTCTGACTGCTAATTTGCATACAAAAAAAACGTTACCATTGATCCATCTGCATTAGGAATAACAGAATTATGCCCATCTATTGAACGGAAACGTGATAAGGCTGGTAGCCAAATGAGAGCAGATTTTGATCAGTTTTCCTCTGGATCCTTCATGAATGTCTCTGCCAATTAAAGGTCCTAAGTGCATTTACGTGTTATCCAAAATTAAATGTGATTCCAAGGCCCACATAAGAGAAGTCCGCAAGAATAAGCAATTGGACGTTTGGGTTAAACGTTGCACATATTCTCTAAATAACCGATTTGCCACAATTATGATATAGTTGTACACTTGGTTTATATATCTCGGCAGGTAGGATTACATATGAAAATTATCAAAAATTTCTGCACATTTAAGATAATTAGTTCGAAAAAACTGCACTGGTGATAAAAAATACGGTATGAGAGAACAATCATAAGTACACAACGAGTTTATTGTCTTATATTTCGGTAGCCGAGGAGTTGAAAATTAAAAAAGACTACTGCTGCCATAACTGCTAGCGCAATGGCACGTGAATTGTGACTGGCCAGAGTAAAATCATGTAGGTTTTGTGCTTGTGGATCTCTTTTGAATGTTCACGTGTGCATTACCGGTTGACATCCCTGTGCTTGAGAGAGAGATTTGGCCATGAGGTTAATCCGCCCTTGTGGTTAGAGCGAGCACAGCCAGGTTTTTGGTAACCCGGGGACGTCAGAGGTGTTGACACAGGTCATATGGATAGTTATTGATTAGGCAGCGCATTGCTGCTCATTAACATGAAGATTTTGTCGCAAGATGTGCGCGGCTTTATAATACCTCCTGTGATCGTCAGCCAATGTATGGAATCAAATCTTCGAGGCGCGCTCTCGTTTGCTTAGCTCCTTGGAGATTGCATGACCCACGTCGACTGACGCGAATCTTCAGTTTTCTACTGGTTTGACAGTTGTGGGCCAGGTCGTCATCACCGCGCCTTTGCAGATGGCTTGGTCCCCTGGTCTAGGTAGCGGTTTGTTTAGTCTGGAACATGTAAAACTGTGGCTTAAAATGGTGCGGTACAACAAAGCTAATGGCGGTCATGAAAAGCCGGTGTTCTGTGCTGATTCTCAGTGGTGTAATTGTGAGATAAAAGCCCGCTGAACATCTTTTTCTTTATAACAGACGTATCGCCTCCTCCTTTTGGTGAATAAGCAAAAAATAATATTTTAACGGTGTCAGAATGATAAATAAGGTTCAGAAGCCCGCAAAAACTTTGTTCACGTGTTGTGACGCAAACGATTGCGCCTTTGTGAGGTAGACAGGTAGACAATCAAAGGTTCGAATCCATGGAATGTACCGTGATTGTCCGCTGCAATTTCAATGAATTAAACATCCCGGAATTAATCTCAGCTATTGTATTCAATGCATCAGCCAAGTACCAAAAAATCGATGTTGGCGCAACGTGTATTTTAGACGAAAATCTCTGTATGGATATAAAACGACGTTTTTCTGAATTTATAGCCATTCACACAACCACGTCTTACACCAGCAGGACCGCATGAAAATCAAAGATAGCTTTAGAAAACTAGCCTGATCTGTCAAAAGCATTCATACATACGCATGTTTGCATTATATAAACTTAGTTTACTAAGCGCATGTGCTACGAGTCTTTCTAAAAAAACTCACTTTTTGCTGAAGATCCAAGCCAACCAATTGTTCTACTTCAGTTGTGGAATAACCCATCACCTATTGTTTTTATGGAAGCTCTGATTAAGCGTCCATGCATGTCAGTCAAAATTACATTTTCCCAAAGCATCAGCAGTCTATTGTTTATGTAACATTTGTCCAGTTTCGCACGTTTGTATGTGGAAAGTGCTGAATAAGCCGTTGTGCAAAAGCATACGGACGGAAGTGTGACCACACACGAAGGGCAGTAGAATGTGATGTATAGGAGAGTAATGACTAAAGTGCAGAAACCGAGCAAAACGTTTGCACGTATCTATGCTGTGTATACAAACAGTGGGTGTTTACGTAAAATGGTGAACTTCTCTCATTGACGCGTAGAATGTAGTGGTTACGTTTACACCAGCGGTCCCATTTTTGAGAATTGACATAAATTTGCATACTTTTTTGGGTAACCAACTCACAATGATGATTATTTGCATTAGTGGAATTAATTTTGCGTTATCTGATCGCTGTCAAATCTTATCTGCAAATATGTTGTCCTCTTGCGCGACCACACATAAAAGATCAGTTGATTGTTGCCTAGTAATTTTCATACGTCCGGTATTTTTTATCCGATACGCTGATAATACTGATAGCATAGCTCAATCGGTATAGAAAGTTTTCCTGATCAAAGCCTAAGATGAGTGAATGCATATTTACACCTCGTTTCTTTCGGCGTAAAAGATGTGCGCCATACCTCACTATCGAGTCATTTTTACCTTTTATAGAGATAGACTAAAATTCTAGCCGGTGTGATCCGTTGCATTTCATCAAGACGTTTTATGAATAAACCGATATACAATTTGAAGGTGATTTAGAATGATGATACCGTTGGTAACATTGCCGGACATCTCATTTAAACAATGCTTCCACTCTGGGACATAGTTGCACCAAATAACTTTGCTGGGACCGTAACTGCCATATACTTGCTTTCTGTCATACAGTCGTGTGCAAGCGTTAGCTGTCATTCTAAAGGAACTCCCACATTGTTGTTCTAAGAAGGTTAGAAATGAGTTCGATGTTTTATTTGACCGTAAACAGTGGTATCCATGTAGTCTGCGTGCTGAATAATTTTATTTGACTGGAGTCTTTCTAATTATCTTCGGAATAATTGGTATGGTCCATTTCCGCGCTTACGTCACCAAAGAAGTATCTGTTTTGATGCATGCTATATGCTTTGAAACGTTTGCGCGGCAACGTGAATGTATTAGGATCAGCTTAGATTTGACCTCCTGGCTTCAAGGACCAACCGAATCCCTTAAGACAATTGCTAACTTTTGCTATTAAATGTGATCATTCATCATATTACAAGAAAAGCAGTGTGTGTGCTATACTTTGAATTCACTGTTGAACTGTTCTGCAAGTATATCACTTGCAGGCAACAGAATGTATTAGAACCTGGAAAGAACAGCATAAAACATCGAAATTTTTGTTCGATAAATGGGCAATTATTTATTCATACTTTTCTTTATTCTGAGTCAGATTTTCCAACCAAAGAAAACATATTTTATCCACATATTTTTTCCGAGCAATCCCACATTAGAATGCGGCAATTAGGCGATGCTTGTCCGTGAACTGTGTCACTTCAATTTCCTTAACTTATTTATATAAGGACTAGTTCAGCGTCCACAAGAGACATTCCGTCCCTGTCAGCGTTTTACTAATCCCTTTCGGGCAACATAAATTGTCCCAGGTGAACGTATAAATGTCAGCAGTATCTCAATGAGACCATTTTAAATGAACAGTTTCTGGCTTTTAAGTTCAAGGCACACCTCAAAGTTAACATCTTGTATTGGTTTTGTAAAAATGCTCGAGTTATTTCATTTGAAATTTGAATACCTCGTTATGCAAGATACAGTAAGCAACTGTGCCTCAGCATAATACTCTGGACCCTATAATGGCACGGCTTTGTTTTATATACTGCAAAACCACTAAAAAATATACTCACCTTACGTTTTACCGTGCGTCACCTTACTCCGAATGACGTTTCGGTTACGGCCACTCTGACATGGCTTGGCTGGTTTGGTCTCGTTGAAAGGGTTGTGGAAGTAATTTTCTCAATATACTCAAAAACGTTTATTAAAACCGAATTTAAAGAATGAAATAAGCCGGATTTACAAGTTAAAATTTTCTTTGCGAACACAGCTCAACCTTTACTGCTGTAGTTTTGTGGAACCATCGGTGGTGATACTGTCGCACATGTAGAAAAATTGTCACCTAAAAGTGTAGGCTTAAAAAACATGGAGCAGTTAGGGTGTAGTCGCATTGGGGCTTGATAATTGATGGTTTTGGCAAGTAAGTGTTGTGTTTCGTTTACTCAGATAGATAACACAAGTATCGCTTCTTCAGTGAACCATGAGTGTGGCAGATCCGAACCACTGTGTTTATCACCTGTATAGCGCCTCACGTTGTTAATTATAAACCTTGGGAAACGTCAAATAGTGATTATTCCACATACAAATGGCGGCATTTTATATTGCTGGATCTGATTTTGTGACAACAACTAAAAATCACCACTTTTAATGTATCCAAACTGGTTATCCCCTGTGGTCAAACTAGCAGGCCTCTCATGGTGTCCGGTAATCCATAAACCCACTGATGGTCTTGAGCTGCGGTAATCAAAACAAGGACTTGATCACACTAGGACACAGTGTAACTGGATAATGAGCCAATCAAAAGACCATTGTTGGGGTAGAAATGCATAGTCGGATTCCACCTGCAGATTGTTTTACGTATAGGCTTGGTTACGATTCAGACTTTATCTACGTGGCGTTTGTCACTGCATTTAGTCTCTCACAAGGAAACTCAAGGAATTCATGTGCAAACTCTGTTAGGATACTTGGGAAACGAGAGGAATCAGCCAGGATAGGATGTGCACCACATAGTTCAGCACTTTATTGACAGTTAGCTTTATTTAACTTGAGGAAATTAGAGCAGAATATTTCTGTATCCAACTTTTACACAATAGTTCTTGGGAATTCTAGTTTGTCAACGTCTTTGCGCCGTAAAATAATTGAAAAACGATATTAAACGTATCGGCCATGAGTTGTGTTTACCAGCCACTGTGTGCACTCACCATCCTGAACATTATAGATTGGTTGATTTATCCTGTATAAACCTTGTAACTCTCCAGCAAGAGGCCAATATTAAGAGGCATTCGGCTGCGTTGGAAATAAATTGTCTCCATCAGAAAATAGTGCTTCCTAGGTTGTAACCGCCTGGAACGTCTTGTTTTCTCCCTAAGTTAGTAGCTTCTCTCTGAAGTTGCCTTTCTTAAGTATGGTTGTGGTCATAACTGTTAGGTCCTTTCTTGTGCAATAACTGTCACGCAAAATAAATTGAAACAAACAAACCGCAACAAATTTCTGAAATTTCGTAAAACTGAGCCGTTTGGGAACAGGCTGCATATGTAAAAATATTTGCGTATACACAGGGCTGACCTGGTTTACATTAAGGTCTTTTATTTGCATCTTAAACACTCACATCCATCTTATTCATGTTGGAAACAAGAATAAAATATTTTTTAAGCTCTTCGAAGGCAGAGACCACAAGTTGTTTCACTCAGAGTGGTACTCCTAAATAGTCGAAGCAAAAATATTAGTTCAACACAGGCACCACTGAGCATTTTGTTGAAATAACGCAATAAAAGCTTATTCATCAGCTTGGACTCACCCTGAACTGTTTCCTTCTGTTATCCTACCTGTCCTTTACTTAGACTATGCTTGACGAGGCAACGGATCCCTGGGGGGTTAAAGTGGAACGTGTTGAGGTGTAAGTTTCATTGATATTTATGTTGATCTTGTAAATTATTTCGTCACGGTGGGCTTTGGCAAACTTAGAAAAGAATACCTAGCAATCCCCATGAAATGCAAGGAAGCGTGGTGGAAAAATACAACAAAGCTCACTTTCTTAAGTCAGTAATTGCATGAAAAACTGCAGTACTTGTAATTCTGTATAACAAATGCATCACTACCTTTTCTTCTGTTAAAATCAGTAGAATAGTGACGCAAGAACATGACGCCTTAAAATAAATAAAAAAGCATCGGGCGGGAACATTTTGTAGTCCAAAAGACAGAAGAATGCGTCAGGCAATAATACTTGTTTTTTATTGTTCAAACTATCATCAAACGTAGAGATGACTGGACACAGTGAAGTGATGCGTTTGTGAAGTTTCTTACATGTCAAGAGCAGTCGTCACAGTTTGATTTTCGTATAAAATTCAGCAAATTAAGGAGCACTCAGTCACACAATCGGCTCAGTCAGACTCGTCAGTTCCCAGTACATGAGTGACAGGACAAGTGTAACACATGCATCAAGCACATGCACTAATCCCGGAGTAAAAATTCTGCTACTTGTCGACTTAGTGGTGGCCGGAATGCTGGAAAACCTGAGTGTAACACGTGATGCGTTTACCCTGCACACTCTTCTGAATGAATTGTAAACTTCTCAATCAATCAGTATTATCATTTTAAATTGATTTTGGGTACCTTGAAGCAAACCAAATCTTAGAAACAATGCAGCTGGAGGAATTATTCCAGGGTTTTACCTGCAACATTCAAAAACAATAAACAAAGCTTTGAGGAATTGTGGTCTTTATTTGATTGGATGGGCTCTTAGGTTTTAACTCACAGCACAGCAGCTCAACGTTGGCTTTAGTGAACATGGGAATCTGAAGCTTATTGGCTTTGTCAGGTTTGATCAGATCCTTTCAATCTGACAGTTCAGTTCATCAGTCATGCACTTTCGGAAATGAATGGACATCGATATTTGGCACAGTAAATTGCTTCCATTGACTGGCAACAACCAGTATTTCCGCAATCTATTCATGAGCCTCGTGATCTAGATAAGGATCTTTGCAAAGAAAATACTACAAACAAATCATTGTTTATAGACGGAGTTGGAATTTTTTGTTCATCATTCGTCAAACTTTTGTGGACAAAATGTGCAGTTTCCCTCTGTCAGCCAACGAACCAAGAGTCACACATATGTACTGTCAAATTCGGCATCTGTGAAGTCGTTGAATTTTTGGAAGGTCAATGTTAATAGTGTGGGAAATTTTCATGCCATTCGATCCTTGGTTTTACCGCGGCACTAAAACAGATATCAAAACGAAAGAAACGGTATTACGCCAATAATCTATCAGTACTTAGCCGCATTAGGGAATTATGGCCAGGACGGTGTGTCTCCGAAAAGACCCAATATCGTGTGAAGTACTCGTTAAGTATTAGACGACAGGCGATAGGTGACTTGTGTGCTCCCCGAGTGTCTGTTAGGCCGAGGCAATAAAACGCCACACGTAAACTGTATTTGCTAGCACAAGTGTGGGTCATAAAAAGGACTAATACTTTGACAGTTCGCTTGCATTTGTACATTTCGCCGTAAACATTATACTCAACAGCAACTGAAAATGCACTGTCAGTCAAGCTTAACGAATGTTCCGTTTTTTCAATTTTATTTTTGTCAAACTAACAAGTAACTTTTGTGGCAGTCGCCAAGTTGTTTGCTCTCACGACTTTAGCAAAGCATTTAGCCTGACGTGAGCAACAAACTGGTATTAAAAATACTAGTAGCGGCCAGAGGTAGTCGGCCCAATAACTGTCGGTTGGACCTTCAAATGCATGTAGGGATGCCAGCTAAAAAGTCGAATGAAAACTGTACAGCTGGAATCACCTAAAATTACGAACCGATAAATAATTCATTTTTACCAGTACTGTTACAATTGTAGCACTTTTTGAGGTACAAACTTTCCGGTTTAGGACAATGAAGTATCCCTGCGGCGTAAGAAAAAAAACGTCCAGGGATGGTTAGTTTGATCGATTCATGCACAGTTTTAAGTGATGTTATGATTGCATAAATATCACAGGTTCGAAGTGGAGCAATAAAATACTACCAAATTAAAGAAAACTTTTACCTCTAATACTTCCGGTTATGCACCAGATTTGCCGCGAAAAATTTTCTTTCTTGCTTTTCAATTCGGTCTCCATAAATGACAAGTTTTGGAAGCACATCAAAATAAGAAATTATCAAAGATAATTGGCCAATATTCCATCAGCGTGGACGTTTGTTGGTGGGTGCGGATCAGTTTAGTGTAGAGGACGTTCTGAATTCAAAAGTAGAATAAAGATTACAAATGCCGAAGTGTCTGCACGTTGAAACAGTGGACGATTTACTTCGCTACTGAATTTTTGCCTGCGTTTTCGAAAATAAAACTTTGTCAATTATCAACAGCTGCCGAAAGTCGCTGGCGAATTCTGCAAATCACACAAAGATGGTGCACAGCAAAACATTGTTGAGACATGTATAAGAGTTATTTTAGTTTTCAACAAATTTATGTATACGGCAGCTGCTTATTCTGTCTTCTTCGTCAGGAAAGATGTGCGTCTGCCTGTACAATTGCAGCGCGCTATGGCAGCCGAGGCCGAAGCAGCCCGCGAAGCCCGAGCAAAGGTAAGTGCATCTACACGTAAGAAGTTTGGATTGAATAACACTCATAATAAGGTGACCGGTTTAGCATGTCTCAAAGTAGGATTAGTGATTATACTGTTTCAAGTAGGTACCGACAAGTGCACTGAGTACACCATTTACTTTAGAAGGGTTATTCTTGTAGTAGCCTGAACTTTAGTAATATAGATAAAGGCCTGCTGCTTGTGTGAGAAGAGTTAGGAACACTGGTAGGGGTTTGGGGCTGCAATTGAAGCCAGTCTATCCTGAAAGCTATCGTGGATACCATGATTGAAGAATGAGTGGCATTTTTTTCTGTTTAAGTGCGCGTTAAGCAGACTAATAATCGTCCGCTTGTGTGTTCAGACTGCTAGCCGGTAGGTCGCGGGTTCGAGATGTTCTGAAGTTTCTTGAGATGCGCACTACAGATGATCCCCAATAAGGTTGAGACCGCTGTACTGTGCTCCTTGGCTGTTCACCTACAGAACGAAATCTCTGCCAATATATTGGCATGTTTTGTAAATAGGGTTTCATTTGTAAATTTTACGACTAGAATAGAACTCCTTCCAAAATAACTGCTGTATTTTGGATGAAACAACGAACAAAATGGCATTAATCCTGTGCAGCTATATCAATAAAATATGTATCGCGCAGACACCCATGCAACAAAAGCTTGAAACGACTAACAGTATTAGCACATGGTGAACGATAATCCGTTTATAGGCCAATGAAACAAAGGAAACTAACTTCCAGTAACATATATCTTTGCACTGTCTTCTTCACATTTTTCACTAGCACACAATGCAGAATCCATATGATTTGAAGTTTTGATTCCGACTGTGAAATTACAAAAACGTATAGGAGCTTGGTTTGGATAAGGCATTGTGAACCATCATATAATTATAAAAAACTATCAATGTTCCTGGTTTAGCAGCTCTATCTCATGAAGATACGTCAAAACGGGAATTAATTAAGACATGGAATATCTTAATCCTTGCACAGGCTCCATCCAATACTTTTGGTTTACCTCCTAGTTTAAAAGTTGGTTATCTCTACACCACTCCGTTTTTAACAATTTCCCATCTGTTCTTTTGCACTTATTTGGCAACCATCTTGGTTTTTCCCACCTGTCAAAAATTGTATGCACCAACAAAGATATATATACTGGTGCTAATCTCCAACATGAGTGAATGTGACAAGGCAAACGGAAGGGGTTTCAAATTGAAAGCGATAATGGCTCAAAGTTGAAAATATATTACAATTGATTTATAATCCCATATACGTTATCTGTATTCTTATTATAGGTGATTGCGGCTGAGGGAGAATGGAAGGCTTCAAGAGCTCTTAAAGAAGCTGCGGACGTAATTACTGAATCCCCATTTGCCGTGCAGTTGAGATATCTACAGACCTTGAGCACAATTTCAGCGGAGAAGAATTCAACCATTATTTTTCCACTTCCGGTGGACTTAGTCACACATTTCATGCACGGCAATAGTCACGGGACAAGCTCAAATAGCAGAAACCGCAACACTCACAACACAACTCCAAGCAATCCACCTCCACCTACAGATAAAAGATCAATGGCACATGGACAAAGTGAGGAATATAGTGGTACTGAAACGGCGGCGCAGTTTGCTGTTTAGTTTCCTTCAAATACGATGCTCTCCATTAAAAGCTGAGTTTTGAAATCTCAGACAAAACCATGCATTCGTTGAATCCTGCTAGTAAAGTTGCCGAGATTCTACTGTACATAGTTTGTTTTTCTCCTGAATTCTTTTAAAACGTTTACATTCTGAAGACGCAATTTCCAGTACAAATAATTTCCAGGCTTGGCTTTCTGTGGTGAAAACCGAAAGGCGCGTGAGACCAGTCCGCGGTATTTTCAAATATCCCTATAAGACTGTCTGTTTAAGATTGATCAACCATTGTGTGTATTTGTATGTGGAACATTCTGTTTATCACTCCACATCACTTTTAGTGTTCAACAGTTTTCACTCTGAATCTGCGCGTGCATTTTATGTTGTGTAATAACCAGATGAAAATTACCTTGTACCTGTGTAGGTGAAATTTTGTCCTGCCTCTTTAGTAAGGAATTGAAGTGTATTAATGTGCGGATTTCGTTGAGCTTTGCTCTGTCCGTTTGTCAAGACGGGATTAAGCAATAAATGTTACTTGGTGCTGATTAAGTGTGTGGTGCTTTCACTGGTTGGTATGAGTTGCTGCAAAACAGACCTTATGGATGTCACGCTGTTGTCCGTTGTTGATGTTGCCACTTTCTGGACACATCCAGTCCAAGAGTGACAGAAGTCACAGTAATTAAGCAGAGTCAGTCGCCTTGCTGTGTTTTCTGGAGATTCTTCTGTTGATCATTCCCGAATGCCATTCAACGAAGGAAACACATCGTATCACACTAAAGAAATGCGCATTATCGTATGAAGCCTTAAAAATGTGAAATTGTGAAGGGTTTATATTTAGCTACCCCATAATTAGGAGCCACGTGGTGTGGTTCAACAAAAGAGCTCACACCTCGTGGTGCGTTCACGCGAACCAGCCTTACATTTTTCTCTTTCCAAGGTTCTACTTTTCTGCGCAATTTTCTAGCACAGTAGGTATTGCCAAGTGTGCATCACCGGTGTGGTGACTTTCCTATTCCCATGAATGCAGCTGAAAAATGCCACCTGTCTTCTAAATAAACGCCAAAAACGTGAAAAGTTTTCAGAAGTAGTGAAAATTGCCCTGGTTGTGATCAGCTGACGACAGCTGTTCTACAGTGGAAGGAAAACGTTTCACTCTTAATATCTGAGTATCCTGAAATGCAACAATTGTTACTTTGCCGAGGAAACCTCAGAAAGCTTGTGTGCATAAAGCATCAAGTCATTGTAGGTTGCAAAACATTCGTGACATTTTGTTTCAAACGACATAATAAAGAGAAAGCAAAAGAAAGTAACATTTAGAACGAACAGATTGTGGTGCAATGATTATCAACGCAATGTAGGTTGTGAGGACGACGAAGATATGAACAGCCTCAAATAGCCCAGGTAAAGACCTATATATGAGCTACAGGCAACCTCGGGGAATGAATATATATATATATATATGTATAACGGCAGAAAACCTCAAAAAACACATTCTGGATATAACTACTTTGACGCCATTTTTGGGAGCATCATGCTCAGGACCTCTTCTGTCAGTCAAATGTGGTCTCTTTTGAACGTGTTTATTGTTGGATAAAACGAACGTTGGCATCCGGTGCAGTTTTGCCAGGGAGCATAAAACAACCACCAATGCAGAATGCTTTTACTTAATAGTATCTATCATGTCCAAGTAACTTATGAACATGCACATTTAAGCTGCTGATATGCATTTGTCGACAAGTGTGACTGTTGAGTATGGTTGAAAAACAAAACAACTGATTACACTCAAGCAAATAAATATTTCAAAAGCTCTGAAATTGCAATGACAAACCCGGACGATGGAGCCGGATTGTCAGTCTTATTTGTCTTTTGCGATATTCAGTACGCTGCTAAACTTATGCAAAGTTGGCGAACAGAACGTCTACAGCGCCAGTGTCCTACCGATCGTTTCGTCCAAGGATATCCAGAGTTTGCCCTCCAAAAATTTAAATTAAAGAACAGTGGAGGACGGCGGTATCTGTTTCATTTAGTGCAAAGTAAAATCAGTCAACTTACTGGCTCTCTGTCTGCCTGGGTCTATCTTCCGTAGGGCAAAAGAGCAGACGATACTATCCGAACGACGACGTCTTACATGGAAGACGCAACATGGCACTAGAGCTTAACATTTCATAAACTAGATTAGATTTATCTTCGAGCCGTTTTGTGACACAATAGCCCGCCAACCGCTCCTTGTTTCAAATTGTAATGTTCCCCTTACTAAGTGGATGATCCGTTTTTGGAAGCTTTCGCGCTTTTTGGGCATCGTAATTAGATGACTACGCTCAAGATTAACTCTGTTCAAGCTTTTACATCTCGTTTAACATAGCTTTGATGAGCAGAACTATGAAATTAGTGAGAAAAAATTCCAAAACACTCGTGATCTGTTTTACCGGAAGCTGTACAGCAATGGAAAAATGCCTCGTTACATCCAGAATAATGGATCGCAGGATCACAAATTTACATGCGAAGAGACCACGTCAGGCAACGTATTGAGCGTTGCTATAGTGCATTCATTCACAGATTCACAAGACCTTATCCTTATGTTTGATGTGTTAGCCTGTTGAATGCAAAGAAGTTGCAAAGTCGGCGTAAGGTCGGCATTATATATGCAGCCGATGACTAATGACACTGTTGTAAAGAGGATTAACTGAAGAACATCTGCTTGAATAAAAGCGGTAGCCCACCCAGCCAGGTCCTGGAACGGGTCCACTCAGGTTTATTACCATATTGGTAACAGGCGGATATGGCCTGCGTACCCAAGCAGCACCACTGCTAAGTGATCGTTAGGTACAATATTGGGCTACGGAAGCTGACCACGCAATCGTCAAGAGTGTTAAACAAGCGGAAAATTTGTTTGTTCTGTGCAACGAAAAGGTGAAACTGGTAAAATGACATCAGAAATCAAACAACTTTGTTGATGCGAGGGTTTGTGCGGCCTCGCTAAGGAGTGTCCGGTGGATAGCTCCAATGTGCCCAGAAAAGATATGGCATCCCTGTTTTTCTTGGTTACCCAGCTAGTAATCAGAAAAGCTGTTAAACATTGGTACATTTAACTTTCCTTATCGTAAGGAGTCTTGGATTCAGCAACTTGTTTTTATGTAGATATAAATTTTCTCCGGTGAATCCCTACAAACCCAACAAGACGTTGAATACCTATTTTAAAGTGCCCTTCAAGTGTAATTATGTGGTCATTGGTAGGTCTGCCAGTGTTTCAGCCAAGCATATACCTTTATAGATGAATTGCATTAAAAAGCAGCTTCATGAAGATTTATTTGACCGAAGGGTATCATTGAAAAACCAAAAACGTTTGAGTTCCGTTCCAAAATACATGTTGAATAATTTGAATTATGGTTCAGCTTATCGAATCATGGTATAAAATTAGCCTTCATTGTATCGTCCATCACTGATATTCTCTATCCTATATTTTTAATCTTCATTACATTATTCCGAACTGGCGGGATAGTAAACTAGTAACAACTGCTACAAGATGGAATATCTGTCACCCTGAGAAGTACACCGCATAACTGGGATAATTTTTTGTGCAAGGTAAAAATTACTGTAACGTCCTATAATTCGCATGCACTAAAGCTGGAAGTGATATTGGTCACTTTTGACACAAAGCTTGAGGGGCGAGCAAAATGACAACGTTTTATGTCACATAATGATAACCCAGCTCCCGTTTTAAGTAAAGGATGTCAGTTTATCAAAAACTGTGGCAAAACACCCGGACAACGCTTGATCGCTGTTCCACGCCATTATGAGATGCAATCAGTGGGAGACTGATACTTCTGCGTGCTTTCTTTCCACCAGACACTGTTATGTTTACAGACATATCAGCAAAGTAGCCTGCAATTATCACGCCTTCTTATTAGAAAGCTAAAAAGTGTATTAAGGGTTATGTTTTTGTGATTCAAACAACCTATTTCTATAGCTCTTATCAGAGGGAATGGAAAAACTGATGCTTTGTGAGGATGAACCTAAACAGGTAATCCATATCCCAGCTATAGTCATGGTCAACATTGTATTCACTTACAGTGATAAGTTAATTTTCATCCTAAAATCGCCTTAACATTTCATTACGTAGGTTTATCCGGATGTCTTGGTAAAATACCTGGACCTCCAAATATGCAGAAGGTACAAAAGTCTTCGCCTTTCGCTTGTTTAGTACCAACACAAAATAAAGGCTTCTGTAGGCATGTCGTTGGGTATCAGCTGCAGAGTATTTCTGATCTAACTTTCAACATTACGTGCAAGGGATAAATGTAGAAATACTCACCAGGAAGATGGTTAGTCTAATTGCAGGCAGTGATACACCAGTTGAGATAGTTGTGGCAGTGTGAGTCATGATAAAAGAAAAGATTAGACATGCTATGCCGTATACACCAAATAACACGTCATAGTTATCGTTTTTACTATCACTTTGTCATCTGTCACCTCATACTCAATGTCAAGTTCCGTTAGTGTTGTTCTACTTAGTTATGCAAAAAAAATATTGGACAGAACGCTATAATATTGCATTTATTGTCTCTCTTTGATTCGATTTGAACAGAAAGCCTCACTGATCCAATCTAAGAAGTGTATATCGTAAAAACGATGTGTCTATATGAGCGCCATCATTGCGGAATATAAGACGACGCACGCATACACTCAATTATTTTTGTTAGGTTTAGATGTCCTAATCTTAACTTTAGGGACCACCTGCAAGAAGGAATCTGTGGAACTGCTTTTCCTTTAGAAACACACTGATCTATGGGTGAAACAAAAGATCTGGCTCTGGTCGTCCTAACTTACAGGTGGTATAGGCCCTCGTCCGCTTTACCACAAATGTGCGTTCTAAGATCCTTGGGTGCTTTGCATGTGACATATCAAATCGTTGACTTACAGCGGTTTAACTTGTGAGTTCTCAAGTATACAAAGCTAGTATTTCCCCCATGCAATGCGACCTGTTTTTCGAAAAGCGAGCTTCGAAACAACCCACCTACCATTCACAGATGTTTGCGCTTGCTGAGCTGGTGGTGTAAGTCTGTGCTTGTGGGAATCTTACAGATGTGTGATGGACGGAAAATAACAGTGGTTGTTTAGTTCACACGGGACCTGCTGTTATTTCTCACGTATCGAAAATCGGCTTATGCGTACAATAGATTGCCAGATAATCCAAATCAGGGTTCTGGCGTTGTGTTGACGACTACTTGTGCCGTGCCCCCGCTTCCAGTGAGAACAGAACAGAACAGGTAGAACAAACTAATCCGGGTCAAACAAAAATTAGTCATATACTGGCTGATTGAATGAGGCACTGTGACAGCCACTGACAACCCAGAGGTGCTCGAGCCCTAACGGTTAAGTGTTTCAGCTGCTAGTCGGAAGGGTGTGGGTTAAGGATTGCCCGCAGTTTCGTGAGATGTGCACTGCCGATGAGTCCCAATAACGATGAAGCTGTTCTACTCTCTACTCTACGTCTCTACCTTTCCGCATGGACCGGCTTCACTTACAGAGCAAAATATACATCACCGTCTCGGGAGCTTCCAATCCAGCAGACCAGGTTATCAGAAAATATCACGTGTTTTTGATTAAGAACTAAGTGGATTGTGCTGTCTTTGCTGTGAAAAGAAGTATGATACAGTCGAACAGGTAAATTCATAAACCACGCCTATGCTGAAAGTGGGGAAATAACAGAATCAAATATCTGTGGAACAGCTACACACCTAAAACATTGCGCAATGCACGCCGCTTTAGTCCTGGCATGTGGAAAAAAATACTCAAACCAGTCAGCTCAATTTTTTTTATTTCGGCAAAATTATTATGCCAACGTCCAACGAGAAACCAGGATAACAAAATTTCACAACGTTGGTTAGTTAACCAGGTATCACCGTCTATTATGAATGTCTACAAGTTGAAAACGTTACAACGCACTCAAGAGAATATTTCGAATGTAACATTCTTACTTACTTTCGGTTCTCTTTAGAGACAGTTTTTTGCTTTCCGGTTACAGATCCATCACAATCCTTAATCGACATGAGAATGGAAGAAAAAGCATTCGATCATAGTGAAATGCCAGTTGCAGTATATAATGCGAATATTCGGAGATAGAAGCAGGTTTGTTGCTACTAAAATGTATTCCGGCAACATGTTACATTGTCTCAACGATTCTGAACATATCCTCACTTAATTACACCGCGGCACGAACTCAAAGCAGCCAGCAATTAGAATTTAGAGCTATTGAATCAAAGACCCGTCCTTCGAAATAAACCGTGATCTTTTAGCCACTCCTGCTTAGATGTGAGAATTTTGGCAATAGCTCAGTCCTTGAGCTTTTTTCAAGTCGCGTGAAAGCCTTGCGCCAAAATTTACCTCAGGGTTCGCAATTACGTTTGGTGTAACGGCGCGATAAATCGGCTGCATTTTATTAGGATCAGCCATTTGATTTGTATTATGGAGAGCTTCGCTGCGTACATCTGCAACGGAGCTGTCCCAACTAGGTTGGGCACTCCTGTTTACGCAGCTGGAGGGAAAACGTAGTTTATTACAACTACTCGCAGCACACAAATTGAAATCTAGAGAAAGGGAGATAATACACGGATCGACAGAACACACTTGGTCAATGGAGTTTCAAAAAGCCACTCCACTTGGAGGGGACAGCAGTGTAAATAGGAATAACCCTGGGTCTATACCGACTTTCACAACCCTCCGTATTTGCGGGGTCATTTGCGATCGTACCTTGCATGCCTCACGGCAAGAAACTCAACCAATAGAGTGAGATTCTTCGTTCGTCATCCTAATCATTCTACACACTCACAGACTCAAGAATGCAAATTATATACTCCTAATTAAATGCCCCATAATGGGCACTCCTAACTGCGGATTATTGCGGATTGCTATTCAAGTCAAACGAGTAATTTTGCCGCAGACATGATATTGTTACAGATGCAGCCATGTTCTTGTTGCATAGATTATTCCTCATGTTGTCGTTCAAGAGCGTAGGTGGTTCATATGGAAAAAACAGCTACCAGCTTAAGGCATAGTGCTAGTTAGTACAGAAACACTGGGCATTACGCCCAGTGTTTCTCTGGAAATTTACCCTGTAGCTTAGAGCCGTTCTAGGCAAACTATACCTTTTGTGAATTCGTTCGATGACAGATGCTAAAAATCTGATCGTATCCTTCTACAAAGTCGGTTTAATGGAGCAAACAAAAACAAAATACCGCCCTCAAACGATCCAATCGGATAATACTGTTAAATGTTAGATTTCCTTGCCGGGCCTGGTTGTCCAAATAATCCTGTAGTTTTTTTAAATAAACAAAAACAGTTGGGGAGTGAAACATGAGAGTAATTCAATCGTACATGTTTATGTAAACAAACCTGCTGTCACGAGAGGGTTGCGAATGTATTGTGGTTAATGGACTTCGGACAACAGTGAATCATCATCGCGGTAACTGGTCGCAGCGGGACGCAACCTGATTCTTCTCAGTGAAAAAATAATGTAATGAATTATCCACTTCTGTTTTAAATTTACAGGGTCGTTTAGCTAGTCTGTGTGCAAGCGATGTGTTTCTCTGCTAGATTTACTTGCAAAAAAAATTTCTAAAACTTACAGTCCATGGGAAGAGTACTGTATTCGTATTTTCGTAGAGGTGGCTCAGAGCGCCCAAAATGTTTCAGGTACTACTAACCAATGGAATTTTAAGAGCTTGCAAATCCACCACATTAGGACTTTTACATTTCTTTAATACACAGTATCCCGAGAACCTGCTACCCACCCACTGAAACTAGATATCTTGACAACAGCTACAAAAACGGTGAAGGCGCATGGATTACCTCTTGTTAAATAGATGTCATCAGGAAACTCCAAATAATTTAAAGGAAGTCCAAAGTAACTAAACATTATAGTTAGGTTGCAAATCCCAATTGATAAAAGCAGTGGTGAAACTGACAGTTTTTCTCGAATTTATTATTCAACCTCAATGACGTTTTGCGCTCAAAGTGGTAAATAAATTTATCTAGGTTTCTTTGTTTACTAAATTCAAACTGGTCAAAAAATGAAAACAAATGGCAATTTTCACAAAACATTCCCTGAGATAATTGGGTGACATTTGTTTTGAATGGATTCTTATTTATGACTTTTAGGCAGTGTACTTACACATATTTCTTTAGAATCTTTAGCTTTGTTAACAAAATTTTCAGGATTGCCTTAGCAATATCATGCGAGACGTTTGTTACTTTCTTCTGAAAAAGTGTATAAAAGTCACATTTATTTTTTCGTACTTGACATATGTTGAAAAAGGATGTACGAAAGTGCTTCATCAAGTTTTTGATAAGCAATTATTGTTTTACTGTCACTCCTCGTTGATAAATTTTAATAGATTCATAGATACCCTGAAACAATATTCTGCAATGAAGGCCCACCAGCATATCAATACCATGCCCGTTTGCATGCTAGAAATCACAGAACATATAACGCTGCTGAGGCTGGCTTTTGCATCCATGACAGTAATACTTATTCTACTTCTTTTCATTTAAACATCAAATTAAACAATTTTCGCAACAAACTGAGCCTGTTTTTTTAATGTCTAAGCGTTATTTTAACATGATTAAGGAGCCAGAAAAATAGGTTTTGTACCGCAAAGTGTTAAGTGCCCTTAACCAGTGTCGCCAAACTAATTCCCCATGTTGAAAAAAGTTGGGTATCTAGTTTCGGGATAACCATGACAGCACCGTTGTACAATGTGCTGTAAGATTTGTCAAACGTCGACGCATTCGGTGGGTGTAATTAGATGTAGGCCAGTTCAGTTCACCAGTGGTCTTTTTCGCTGACGTGGGCCAATTTTCACCCATTCGACGCCTATACTACGTTCTGAAGATCAGTAAAAAATTAGGCTTGTAACAGTTGGGAAGTGTACTTGATCAATGGACTGGAGATGATGATGGCAAGCGAACAACCACGACAAATGCGCTTGAGTTTTTGCGGTGCACAGTTGACCTTGCAAATTTATCACCAAAACTTGATCTCTAATGAAACGTGGTCGATTCTTAGATGTCAGATTACAAGTATTGGTATTGAGCAGACGGCAATTAATGTGTTGAATGGTACCGGTTAGTGAGAGAATTAAAAAGAACTTTTCGAGAAAATGCCATGAGTTAGGAATTTAGATCTGGTGGAAGAAACCATATGATGAAGTGGTTCTCTTTAATTTCGGATCATTAAATAGGAAAGTGTGGTTGTCATTGCGACAAGGCACCGATTGTTTATGATTATTTGGTTCCTAGTAAAGATGAATCTTTGTTTCACAAACGCTTCTGAAACGGTGATTACTCTATCGGCTCTTAAATTTCACAAAGACGAGTCTTGTTTTTTTTAGCACAAAACAGTGGTTTAGTTAATTCTTTCTAACATAAGTATTAAAACCTCCAAAAACCAGTCGTCAGATGCGATAAAAGGAGCTCACGAATGGAGTCCATCCCATTCACTGATGAAACAACAGAAGTTTTTCGTGAAAAAGTGAAGTGACGCACACTCAGAAAGTAAAAAATGGGATGTGAACTTGGGTGAATTTACCTGCTTTGATACATAAAGACCCCATACGAAGAACAAGGAATTGCGGGAACCTTCCAACTAAAAGTCGTTGTTCGAGAAGCCAGCCAACACGCTATGTTCAACTGTAACACTCTTTTGGTGCCTGGCTACCATGCCACCCGAAGTGAACACGATAGGTGAGATACTACCATGTTGCCCAAGAGTAGACGGGCGCGGTCAAGATACAGTGTTTGGATTTGAGCCACCCGATGTAAGTTACATCTTTGAAGAGTGAGTATAGCCGCATCCTACTTATATACGGGTCAGTCACTAGTGATCAGCCGCCCACGGGTGAGATCTGAGTGTTCACCGTTAATTAAAAAATTGATTTGTTGGAATTACGTTTGGGGCGTTAGTAAACAGCATCGTCGTCGATTTGGAGTGTAGTATGTGCGACATGGGGAATTCGACAGACGCTTTTATCGTCACACGCTATCAGGAGGGCCATTTGTGCAGACCGTAGTCAAGTGGGTGGTGATCCTTTTAAATGAGATTTTGATTCGTGTACGGTTTTAAGCCGGGTTTTGTACCACTTATTGTCAAAGTTAACTTCAGTTTCTTAATTAACCAAATCTCAACAAGCCCTCAACCAATGGCTTGTTTTAAACAACCACCCAACCAAGTTGTCCGCAGTGTATCGCACCTGTTCTGATGGGATTATCTTCCAGGTTTTCTGTAAGATTTCGACTGGCAGAGTCTGGACTAGGAAATATTTCACTCTGTACAAATAAGTGGTCGTTCTTGGTTGAACAAACGTACTTATTTATTAGCTGCGATACTGAACGTAACAACAGACGTGTTGTCAAACATATTACCCCTAGGTTTCCCGATTGTGTCTAATACAATATTTAACCTCAGGTATGAGAATGACGCACAAATCGTGTTGGGACCTTATACCGTGACTTTCTATCAATGGCTGCACTTTAGAACACAAGAACGCGCTTGACTAACTTTTGAAATCCTCAGTGTGGTAAACGCGTTGTCATTCGAATCGGTCAGCTAACAGCTCTCTCTATCACTGAGTTTGAAATACAGTCTACTCGTATCACTCACTGAACACTTCCTACAGCTTGATCCAATGAACTTGGGAAGTCGCAGTACAATAAAATGATAGCAAAGTACATCCCTTTGTCATAGCGTGCTGAAGATGTGACTCCGGAAGCGTAGCCGGAAGGTTACTTGAGACTGTCCTAAACACTCAAGTGAAACTTGTGTACCCAGATTCCAGATGCAAATGTGAACATTCTGCTCTACCAAACATAATGAGGACTGAAGGTCCTTATTTTTTCGCTTTGTGTTGAGTTTGGCAGAAGGGAAGCTTACTGACTATTCTATACTCAAAAGTGTGACACTGATTGCAGTGTGTTACACCAAGTGTTCAAATATTGTTGATTATTTCAATAAACTATAACGATCCCATAATGAGTAATTCCTAAAACAGCAATCACCCACGATTTTGGGATGCACCTAGTGTTTAAAACAAAATGATGCAAGAAAATTTTTTTCTTGGTTCAATTTTCTAATAACTTACCTCTTCAAACTAACATACAGTTCACATGGATGACTGGTAGGCGGAGAAAGAGTACTTCTAGGATTTATTTCTCCATTTGATTACCTAGCACTCCTGTTTTGTAAGAAAAAATTCATCATTCAGCAAACTGGAGCCACATTTTCAGTATATGTTAGGTGTGAGACGCTGTAGCAAGGATGACTTTACACCTGTATTCAACGATCCTCTTAGTTCCCAGTAGGGCAAAGCATCCATGCCTCTTGCCTGTGCCTGTCAACAGAGATTATCTTATCATAACAAATTCAAATCAATATTTTTGCAGGTCTAACTCATAGTTAGGATCACGTCATTTTCTACTCAGTCCATATCCGCATACAAGCTCTACATTAATAGAACGGAAAGTGTGTGATTTACCTTTCACCACCACCTTTTTTACCCACGTTTGAGACCGACTTTCTCCCGCTCAGTTGAAATGAAATCCCAGGGAATCTACTCACTTTCCACCAGAATGTACATACATTATGATTTCTATTAATCATAGAATGGTTCTATGGCAATTCATGTATTTATGGCACATGCGGGGAACCTCACAATAAAGGTTCTGATCATCTACCCAAAAATGAGGTGTAGGCTACTGGGCACGTCACCTGTCCACAGTTTACCCCAGTAAGAATAAAAATTAGAGAATTTATATTTAGCATACATCTATTTATATACCACTACCTCCATCACGTACATCAATAAAGTGCATTTCTGTGATTTTATATCAAATATTTGATACGTTGCCAAAACATTTCACAGATCACTTTGTGCTTTGGTGTAAACAGGAATTTTCGCCTCACATATTTGCCCATTGCCATATCAAACTTGAATAATCTTTTAATCTTTAGGTTTCGTTCAAAAATGGTAACTTCTAACTTATTCTCATTATGTGCTAATACGCTTTGAGTAACATATGCAATAAAACCTTTCAAGTTATGCATAGTAACTTAATTAGTCACGTATTCGGAAGGAGGTTGGAATTGCTTGAGCGAATCTGTATCCAATTTCGGGTGCATAATATGTGCGTCAATCATCATGCCCATCTGGACCGAGATATTCACGCCGTTAAATGTGGAATATGCAGGTCTTGTGAAATATTAAAATATTTTGTTTTGTTTTGAAATATCCTGATTCATTAAAAGCCACAGATTTTAGAATGCATATTGCAGAATGCAGCAGAGTTACTATGGAAACCAACAGCTGTTTTTGCTCACTTTCAAGTTCATTAGAGCATTCAGTCGTCTTTTTATGGGCTTAATTAATATAATCTATTATTGAGATTAAACTCAGACAGTATTTTCAGTCTGTTGCGGCCCCTCTGTGACGACTAGCCCTCTAATACAACAGACCCTTTCATTCTTAAATGAGTTCACACACTGCCACCAAACGTACATAAAAAATTCGACACTTTTCTTATTTGATGGACAACCGACTTTTTGCTTGCTTATACAATCTGTCCTAGATCATGCATTTACTGTTTCTAACGGCGTATCCTTATTGACTGCTTTAGTCGCATGGACAGTGAATACAGCCCATTGGCTGAACTTGTAACGATTCTAATAATTCCTCTTAATTGGAGTTAAGTTAGGGTGGTTGCGTTGTCATCACACATTTAACTCATTAATTTGAACTACGTTTACAGAAACTTTGGTAAAAAATGAAGCAGAGTAGAAGCATTTCTCCACGTGGGCAGCCGAAAACGGGTTCCAGGTTAACATGTGGCACAAGCTCATCTTTCAGTTTGGCCTCAAACTTTCCAAGTTTGTATGTTGTTCGAGCAGGAGAATAATCAGTCCGTGGAATACATGGTATATGATTTGCCGGAAGGGGTGGAAGTTAGTCCGAGATATAGGTGTGACGAATGTGAAGCAGTCGTCGTTGAAGCGCCAAACAATTTAGTTCATCAAGACAAATAAATAAAACATTATGCACAACTGTGAAGATGATCCACTGGTCGGAAATATGCCTACAGTATTTGATATGACAAAATGTGCGATGCCTGCTTGCAGCATAGGCAAAACAATTTTTCCGCAGTTCATTACTAGTCGTTCTTGCGTGTCTAGGTGAGGAATATTTTTCCTACTGCAGCAAGAGTTGATCATCCTAAAAACCTCACTGACGCTAGTGGAACATGTCATTATCAGCAGCAGTGCTTTACGGATCCCTTTCAATAAAAATGAGATGATGCGGCTGGCATTAGTTTACCAAAGGTTTCATTACAGTATCGGCGGAATGAATTCTGGTCTGGGAAGTTTGGCAATACTTGAGATTGGGGCCAATCTGAAGGCAAGCTTCCTTCTTTAAGAAAAAACCGAAGTAAGAATACACACTGGTAATAAATAAAAGACTAACAGATTTCCTCATCATTTAGCATGTATGCAAACCTAACAGAAGGTTATTTCAACATCTGGATAGCTGCAAATGAAACAATTCGTCAGAACTTACTAACATAAAGTTGGTTCGTCACTGCTAATCCCCACCCAGTTTCAAGATACTGGCATCGACGTAACTGCAAAGTCTCCCTGCTATCCAAAATCTCTATAGCACCTATATGCGATAAAAATACACACACTTGCTGATGGTTCAACACATGTATAGTCAGTAGCAGGGTTGCGTGCTGTGTTCTGGCTGGACAGATGGCCGCTGTTATGGCGCTTACCGGTATGTTTCATAATTAACAATAATACTTTGAAATGAAAGCCTTCTGGCTAATGACCAGTTCGCTTTATGCGATTATATGCAGCTGTGTTTGCTTTTTAAGGATATGATGACTCGCTTTTTTTTAAATTGGAAGTACTAAACACCGGATGTATTTGCATACGCATAACTTTTGTATCAGGACATATCCAAAGGCCGTGCCGGGATATGCACTGCTGATGAGCTCTAATAAGGGCGAAACTCGAGTTCAGTGCTTTCTTTGGTGTGGACTCACCGGAATAATTACTCAAGAACAGGAGGGCGACCGTTCAAAAGAGAGTGATGTAAATATGAACAAGATCCACTTTCCTTGATATCACGTCCAACTTCTCTGTGTTCAAAAAGATCATATCTGATTTCAATAATTTTTGCATGTGCAACAGTTATTTTTTTTAGAAAATGTCATGGATAGCGTTGAATCACCTGGAACCATTTAGTTTTGTAATATTGCTTTTTGATAGGTAGGCGGAAAGGTAAATGTGAGCACGTTTTGTATGCTTAACGGGGGTTACAACGTTTCGCATAATGTGTCATTGCAAATTGGCGTGATATTCTCCAAAAACATTCAACTCATATGTTTGACCTTCTTCAGCGTTTGGTTTAGCAGTTCTTATGGCATGCCGATCAAAAACTGTTTGGTAGTGGGGTGCATAGCAGTGAGTTTGATCAACTTATTACCAACTCCAATGGAAAGTGGTTTTCCATCTCTGACGTTCACATGATGTGGCTTCCTCAAACAAAGTTTAAACAGACTGATAAAGTTTGATGTTACAAGTTCATCGGAGGAAAACTTGAATGTCGTGAAATGTAAGTTTTCAGAGCGCTCAGAATGTTGGTGGTAAAATTTTCTGCGGCGAAAATGATCACTGTTTGTCGTAGGGCTCGTTTTAACTTTCGAAATACTTACAAAAACCTAGTCCATGTTCTACAGTATGTGCACTGTATGAGGTATGTGGCACTAGTCAGCTACGTTTGCCAACACAGATGTCTTCTTAGCGCGGAAAATAGTTTTTTTAAGTTTATGCGAGTAACATCAATGTACAAACCTCGGTCAGCTCAGCACAAAAGCAATAAACTTGAAAAATGATTTGCAGTTTGTTATTTCCTGCCTCTACGGTTTTTATGTCTCCAAACCATCAAATTATGTGCTACAAAATTAGCCATATCATTCTAGGTATCTCGTCTTCGGTGTTAGTTAATCGAGCCGGTGATATGAGAACATGAAAGTTTCCCTTGATTTCGCTTTCTTCAGTCCAATATCACTCTTGTCTCTAATTAGTCAGAATGGCCCAGAAAGTGGGCACATTTGTGCACTTCTAGGTTGTTTTGTTTACCACTTTCCCAACATCAAGAAATGGTACGGATGTTTGTCTTTCACTGTAGCACGATTTAAGCTGGAATCCTTCTATAATAAGACGCACTGATGAGGAGGAGGACGCATTGAATTTCCTCCATTCGTTCATTCTCTGGGGACGATTTCTCACTGCGTGGAAAAACCGTGCTAACTCATCTAAGATTAACGCAGTCCCTGTTTGAGTTGACAGCTCAAAAATATTCCCATCATTCAGCCTTACAGTCAAGAGAGACGGAGGCCTGTAGGCGTACCGGACAACGCAAGTTTGTTTATTGGTCCCTCGTTTGATACACGCAATTCGGTGTCAATCACCAGTTAAACTCCTGGCTGCTCATCAGCATAGGTAAACGCATATTCCTGAATCAGCTGGAACAACTAATGGACTATATGAAAACACCCATTTAGTTGTAGTTGTTGTTTTCACAAGTACCGGTAAGCCACGGGAAACGAATGAATGTGAAGTAGAAGTGGGTAGGATTCAGCATACAAGGACTGAGATTGACCAGGACATACCTTTGAATTATCCTGTGCCTAGAGAGATATATAAGTCCTCAAGAAGCTGGAAACGTGACAAGATAAGAGTATAACTGATGAGGAAGATCATAGGAAATGAAGAGTTTCAGAATAGTGCTGAATATTGCGCCCTCAACTTAGGGGCACATTAAATAGTGTGCGGAAGTTGGTTAAAACCAGCTGAATGTGGGACAACCGAAGTTGCCTTTTGGATAAGGTATCCCCCAGCTTCTTCAAGTCATTGCGTCTTTTCAGATAAGCCTCGTATCGTTGGAGTTTGGGATGGTGTAATCTGAACTGGACGGTACTTGATTGAAATAAGCAGGGAGACACTGACACTGAATCACTGACATAATAGCTGTAGTTACTGGGACCTCCTAGCGAGATTATCCGATGCAGTTTGCAATTCCATGAGAACAGCTGAATTTCTGTAGTCCGAACCAGGCACAATATCGACGGCGCATGCCTATGCCTCCAAAGAGATATCAGTCTGTTTGCAAGTACATGCATTTGGACTATACTATCTCTATTAAGGTACTTTAAAAAAATTCGAGCTGGGTCTGGCTTGGCCATGCAACTTCTGTCCTTCTAGACGCGGGTGCGTGAGAGAGTATGAATCAACACCTTTTTGATGGAGCCGCCAGAGTTCTTGGCCTCCTAATATTTTGAGAACTCCCACATTTCCCGTTTTTTAAGCTGCGAAACAGCCTCATAGTTGTTGATCTCGCAATCGACTCGCCCTCACTGATTGAGGCAGTACATTGTTTCACAGGCGTTTTGTCACCATTTACGTCCTGGCTGTAGATCAGCCGGGACGTTTAGGGGATACCTGCTGGTTCCATTGCCGAAGAGCTATAGAGCGTACCATTTGATGGTTATACCAAGTCAGCGGACGATAAATATGTATCGTAAAATTTGATCAGATTCTGTTCACCATCAGCGCAAATCCAGTCTCATCAATCGCATCCGTATGCGTGAGATCCGTGGGATGACTGATTAGTTTTGGCAAATTTTGCCCCATGCAACTATGCATATTTGGTTCTCTAATTCTGATCACTGATAATCGTCGTTCGTGAGGTTTAAAACCAGTGCAAACTATCAGCCTGTCATCTATATGGGTCGCGCTTATCGAGTGAAAGAAGAAAAAATCTCACATCCACATGGATGAGAAAATAGTGAGGCGTTAGTCGATGGAAAACACAGGAGATCTAGTGTAATTTCAGCTCACTCTAGAGCAGTCATCATGGAGCAGTTAAGAAGCGCCGGCTACGATCTATCCACCATGTGTTGAGCGCGATCCCCCAAGAGCAAGCGATCGTTCACCAAATTCTTTTACTTTCCTCATCCAGGCACGGCAACTTATTAACATTAGAAAATAACAGTTAACGGCAGTTCGGAGGCTGTACACGTGCTGATTCACAGTCATTTGGCGTCAGTGACTTGGAAAATTAATCACTTTTGCAGCTGTAATGCAAAAAACCGGCAATCGTCAGTATGAGAAATGTACATTGCGTTTTTCGGAGGGAAAAACCAAGCCTTGATCGCTGAATATACTGCACCACCCATAAGACTACAATCAAAAGGCATGGGCAGGTTTAACGGCCGTTAGTGGTGTGTCAGCGCTTAACACGATACATATGTTGAAAAATAGTAAAAGACTACCGCGTGCTTACCCGTCGTACACAAATACTTTGGATTTGGGATACGTTTGTCTCAGGATTAATTTTATCGTACTCGTTGCTTTCTAAGCTTGATGAAGAGTATATGCTAGGACAGACGGTGATGACTTTGGAGAGTAATGATGATCCTTTCCTTTTGTTCTTATTGCACACAACAGGGCTCCTCTTACACTACGCCGAAAAAATTTCATTTGTTCTTCAGCAAAGTCTTAACCACTCTTTAACTTTCACATTCCGCGCATAGTTCAACACATCCACGTGTTCTCCGCCATCGTTTAAGTGCTCTGTTTTGAGCTGCCGCAGACCTTCATATCCCATTAAAAAACAGCCTTAAGCAGCCCGGTGTATAAAAGTTGGCTTACTCTCATGATTCAAGCATTATAGATTGCTCCAGCAATCTGTTTGGCCAAGTTCAGCTAAGAGAGGAAACCATAAGACAAATCGCTCAAATGAAAGTTTAACAATGGATGCCGTTCTAAGAACATTTAGAAAATGATAAAAAGTTGTGAATCTCAGCTGTTGGGTTTAGGCTTGGTTCCATACACGGGGCTATTTAACTATTCTTCCCAAAGTTCACAGAAAAAGCAGTCAAAAGTTGACGAAGCACACGCGGTTTTGTTGAACCAGCAATGTCAAGGTCAAAGAGTGTTAGCAGCTGGTGAAGGTCAAATAATGGTTACCATTCAGGTGACAAGCAATAACAGGGGATAGAGACAAGAAAATAAAAATAGATGAAGGATACACTCCCTCGAACACAGTAAAGATAGATATACCGAATCAACCGAAAGTACTCCTTGATGTTAATAAATTTTAAAATAAATTGCTGTTGTCTCATTCTCTTACACAAACAGGATTCAAACGCATGCATTTACCTTCCAGAATGAAATAATAATTCCCTTTTTTAATCACGGCTTAAAGTTGTCCTACATAAATAAGTTGTTTAAACGTTGCGACCAAGTGATCTTGGCCACCGTAACAAATTTTTGAGAAAATCCTTTCTCATAGCCATTGGATTTTTGCCGTGCCGTGCGACCGTTGGTATAAAAAGTACGTTGTAGTGTAGCGCAAGGGATGGAATGTCATTGGGTGTCCACAACTACAAAGCACCACCCCAAGTATGCATCCTCGAGTGGCAGAGGAAAGACTTATGTCAGATTTGTGAGCTTGATAAAAAGCCAAAGGCCATTTAGGTATTCCCTCATTTTGAGTCATAATTAGCTTCCATCGAATAATTTGATGAAAATTTCATTCACCTCGTACGTAGTGAGCCCGTCATCTGCGCACTATTAAACAAAAAAATGGTTTGCTCCTTCGATTTTGCTAGTCGTTGGCTAATCTTCGCGTGCACACAAAGCTGCCCCCTTGTCAGGTCTTACTTAGTGTATTCTGTTGTCAGTGTGTTGGTTAAAAGATATCGCATCACAAATTGCTTGGACGTGAGGCCCTTTTGAGACTGGCCACTAAATTGTTCCTCACTATTATCACCAACAACCACAAGACGTCTTGATAACAACATCGACGGTGACAATAAAAAATATCTTGTCTAGACCAAGCACACTGCTCATACAGTCACTGAAACGTCTTCAGCAGCCCACACTCAGTTTCGCCTTTCTTGAGATTAATAGGATGTGCACAGTTCATGAGTTTCCGTCAATCCTAATTAAACACAATTCACCAAATACACACGTTTGCAAATTAATTTGTTTTTTAAGACAGACTCTGTTGGATCCATTTGAATCCAGTTGAACCCCTCGTCCATGATGTTCTCCCACTGAATGTGTTTCACAAAGCCGTCTCTAGTTCCACTTGGTATGGTATTTGAGATATCGCATTTGGAAAAAAATTTTTTTAATTTTTATTTTTATTTGTTTTTTTTTTTTTTGGCAAATGAGTCCATCTTGCTAAAATACTTGTATGGGTTGGCAGCTGCGTCTGTCACGGGCGTTCTTTCTCCAATCACTTTCGTATTTCTTTTCATGATGGTCGTTTTATTCCACCACGAATAGTTCTTCGTCGGTTGATGTCAGCCAGCGGCAGCGGCGCATTACTGGCCGCAGTTGTTCATCTACACGCGTGTAAAGTTGACCATTATTCGAATTTCTGTACATTGGCATTCACGGTCTATACGAACAAATTGCATATAAACACTAGAGAGTCTATTTAACAAATCTCAGTTGACTTGAACTTTGCTAGACATGTATCTTGGTACACACTACTTTTGAAGCCGTGCTAATCAAAACGACCTGGGGTCTGCCTTGAAGATGGAAAGGAAAAAGACAACGTTAACTGA
Source organism: Opisthorchis felineus (assembly GCA_004794785.1). Taxonomy (NCBI): domain Eukaryota; kingdom Metazoa; phylum Platyhelminthes; class Trematoda; order Opisthorchiida; family Opisthorchiidae; genus Opisthorchis; species Opisthorchis felineus. Next base: position 339,974 of record SJOL01006376.1, on the reverse strand, counting down.
AAACACCTGTGATAGGTGCTCCATAAAATATGAGCATTGGATTATGGACTAGCCAAGATAAAATTTTGAAATATCCCCACATCATATCCACAAGACGAGTGATCTGATAAGCGAAAGCATTTCACCTTGCGTTCTATTCCGTTTGATAAGTTGATGCAATGTAAAGCTAACATTTGCAGGACAGATTCAAAGTTCGCACTCTTTTATACACAGAGCAGCTACCTGAGAAAATAAGAAATCCAAGTAAAGGCAAAAGCTGGGAGACGCATGCAGTTCCCGTCAGCTCGTAGCTCACACTGAATTTTTATCTGAATATAAAAGAGGCACAATAGATAAATAGTTTAAAAAAATAGGTGTACTTCCGGCTGGATATTTCCCTTGTTTTTTTCCTTATTTTAGGTCACAGTGTAGCGCTTTATCCCCAAAACTGTAAGAAAAACTGTAAAATGCCTTTTATTTTTGCCTTTGGGTTTCTCCGCATGGGGTAGGACATATCATAGTATAAACAATAAATACCGATTTGTGCAAAATAAGAAAGAGCATTATTGGTGATTGTATGATTTTGGCTAGACTTAAGCTTACATGTGTTCTGCTGTAGGTATCGTAGCTTCAAAAGGGATAAACTATCACGCAAGTTTTATGTTTACTCATTCCCTGCAAGGAATAAATTCTACAACGCCAATTTACACCGGCGCCTCAGTAGAGTTCTCCGCCCCATTTTTTTGGCTGCACAATTGGAAAAACAACACTTGCCAGAGTCGGGCTTTCATTCTGTCCCACCACGGTAGTCACTGCGTCAGGATGTAGATAAAAGGTCAAAGTGGATATAATTTCTCCAAGTCCGGCAAACTATAAACATGCAGATGAGGCTTTACTTTCACTCGTAAGCGAGTTGTTTTGCTACCCAATCAGAAGAAGCTAACCAGAAATTAGTCGTTTGATGTGTCCGAAAATCTGCGATCCATATGCACCAAAGACCAAGATCTTCGAGAATGTCTGACGAAAACCTCACTTTGTGAATGTTAGGAAACCCTACATTAGAACCACACAGTGTGAAAACCCCAGACTATCAACAGTACAAGACTCAATAACTTCCAACATCCAAACTAGCACTGAAGAAGTCTCTTTAAACGGCAACTCAAAGTTTGTGAGCCAGTTGCACTGCACAGTAAACAGAAGAACAACCAAACCAAAACTCAATTCTATCTGGTGTGTGAAGCCAACACATCACTGGGTTGTTGGCAAAGGAAAAATAATTGGGACGAAAATTAGGAATCACTGACTAGTTTGTTGCAAAGCGCACAACTGGGAATAAAAACGCACTAAATTTTAAGTTATAAAGTTGCTTGCAATCTGGTTTATTGCCATGGTTTTATCGTAGTCTCGGGAAGAAATGAATGTTTTTTTTGTTTTATGTGCAGCATCTTCATTCGCCAACTTGCGAACTAGTTTGGCGATGCGATTTAATCTAGTTTTGTCAGTTTTATTATCCCAAACATAAATGATTTCATCACCAAACGAGAAACATTTTTATGGCGTTGGTTGATTTTGACTTTAGTCTAAGTGTCATAGATATTGGACAGCAACCGATGACTAGTTCTGCGTTCTGTGTGATTTTACCTGGTGATTTGCATGCTGAAATGAATCATTTCAGCCTAAGGCAAACGGATCTTACGGAATAATATCGTTTAATTTACTTTCAAATGAGGTGATTGCTATTCTGCATGGTTGGAATGTGGGAAAATTGTTTCAGATAACCGCTCTGTAGCTAACTTTGCGAAACTGGGAAGCGAGTGGTAATCTGACATAGCCGAAAGACTGCTATATCCTTTCTCTGGACCAAGCAGCTCATATAATTGGCGAGATGGGATTGTCTCCAGTCAGTAACCCTAATTTTTGTCTCATCAAATTATGTTGCCACCTATGATAGACTAGGGTCTAAACCAAACTTTGGCTGGTTTGTGTTTGAAATATCTCACCTTGCATACTGCTGTGCCGAATCACAACAGGGAGTTCTGCTACTTTTTTTCAGATTGACGCATGTGTCCACGACGAGTGACGTCCCACTGGCCATATTTTAGATGTGTGGAAATCACTCTATCATGGAATCGTCAGACGGGCAACTGATTTACTCATCCTGATAAAAAGATAGCTGTGGGCTTCTAGTTTGAGCGATTTTTTTGCGTTTTACGATGCAGTGCATGGCTTTTCGCTGAACGACTGTATTGTGGGTCTTTTGATAAACTTCATTGTTTGCGCATGCACTCTTGCTGGACAAGCTTGCTTTTAGCTGCTATCTCATGCATAATCTCATGTAACTAAGAGTAAAATGAACGGTAAATGCGCACTTCGTGTTCGGCGGTGCGCCGTATGGACAAAAAGGCGGTAATGTGTTAGGTTTGTAATTCGGTCCTTTTCTGACTCTCGATTTCGTGAGTAAACCCAAAGGTTTGTTGCTGAACTGGGTTTCCGGAGTTGCTTCGGTGAATCTCTCTGTTCTTTTATCCACTGGTAATAATAATGCAGACTATTCACACCTTACAATCATGCTAACGTCCAGCGAGCCTATACAGCGTGTACATGTTGGAGTTGCTCTAAACATCTCATGAAAAACTACGAATTTGGCTCCTCCCATACAACACCCGGACTAAATTTAATGGTGTGATCAGCATTCCATGCGTCGTATACGCCTTATTGTTGAAGGCTATCAACCCATATCAAATACCTTTTAAATATAAAGTACTTGGTCACGAGAAATTCTTACATCCTACTTCGCATGCAACAAATAATTCTTACACATCGTGTTAGCAAATTGTAACTTTGCCTTTCGGTGAAAACATCTTGGACCAAGTTTACTACTCAGTTTGTACAGAACATCCAGCTTTTTCAAACTACCCTGATTCTCTCTCATACGGCTTTCTGTTGGACTGCATTTGTTGTTCCTATATTGCTATGTAGTGTCACATTTGCCAGAGAGTTTGCTGAAGGTTTTGGCTGAGACGTTGTCCGACACGCGTTTAACATGTTCAACTTGTCAAAATATGAACAATTATAGCAAAACCTCTGCTAAACTGTTATTTACGTCTCTACAATTGCACTAGATGCTGGCCTTAACGTACACTCACTTCAGACCAGCTTCCTGGGCTCGGTTGGCCCTTCAGGCAGTGTGTTGTTGTTGTATCGGGAGGCGGAAAACGCAGTATGACATGACACCAGCCAAAATAAAAGTAACACAGTTGTCAACAAAGTACCAGCTTTCATATAACATTCGGCTGTGCTGCAAAAATCCATTGGGTACGTCACTATTTTCTTCGCATTCTACATATTGTAGGGTATCATCAAACATTTTACGATCGAAGTGCTCTCTATCAAAAAGCGGCCGACGTGCTATGGGTATGTTCCTTAATAATTTTAGAATTACACCCAGCGGTGAATAGTTCAACACATTACTAACCTTGACAAATGCCCAAAATTCATTCCTTTTCTCAGCAGTCTGAACACAATTTTCTCTCATTAAACTCCAAGCTGGACCCCCTAAACTGGATATTTACCCTAGTCTTTAGGCTTCAGTCGTCCCAAAACAGACCTGCAACACTGCATTTAAATAATACTTTCCCTTCCGCAAAATACCAGGTTGCATAATATTTAGCTACAATTTGATCTCTTGAGCTGGTCTTCTCAGGGAAGAAGTAATTTTTTGGTATCTCTAATGTATTGTGATACTCCCATTAACGGAAATATACCAACAAAATCCTGCCCGAGTCTGTGAAACACAAACAAAAACTCTGGTGTACGCATCCATGCTGAGCAAATCTATTTAGACAGTGCAGAGTAAGAGTTATCTGTCTTAAAGACGTTTAAATGGAAATGATAATCCTTCACCACTAGCTAGAAAAAAGAACGAACGACTAACTTCCGTTAATCACCATTAGCCTGATTACATGGGATGCTGAAAAACAAGTGACTAGCAGCCGTTATCTTAGAACGTGACCTTAATATCGAACATACTCTCCGATTGAATTAGGTTTTGAACCCCCAAATCGTTTAGAAATAGATGTTCAGGTATACTCAGAAACGTTTCAAGGACAAAAGTAGAACGAACATTTTAGTTTTCTATCGTTTTAGAAAGGCAAAATCTGGGGTGAATTCTCTGGATGAAATGGACAACAGATTCTGCCTTAAATCCGGAGAGAAAGCCTTCGGTCTTTGAAGGTAATTGCGGAATAGGTCTTTTGGCACATCCTTTCCCGAGAGCGGTAGGTGAGCGAAAAAGTCAAGGATTAAATAGATGCAACCATCTTCAATAAAGAATAGTGCCTTAACCGCTGGGTCTGGCACTTTAGGCAACAACGCTCGTGGACACCAGCTGTTACTCATCCAGATTATCGAACAGAATTAGCCTCTGGAACCCCCATAACCTTGTAGTTTATGAGGTGTATAGGGATGATGTTTTTATTTAGCACCTGTCTAACCCGGCTACCTTAATTTTGGAGGGAAATACTGTTCATAAGCTGGGGAGAACCGGTAATAGTGCCGACTTTCAGAGAAAGGTCCTACTTTGAGTGCATTTATCGCAAGGAGATCAGCTTTACCCCAGTTGAAACAAGGCATTTTGTATCACTTGTCCTTTGTCGCCTTGTGGTATCCCTTGAAGTACTGGCTCCAGAAGAGCAGGCGAAATTTCGGCCCGATGGGTGTTGCACTGACCATAACTCTACAGTCCACCAGGTACCAGAATAACGCCATCTGGGTAAGCAACCAACAATTTTGGAATCTGTGGACTTCGAGAGCGCATTTGAATATTTTTACAAGTATATTCCTCTTGGTACGCTTATTACCAAAGGAGTACTCCAGTAGTTCGTCATTATAAAAGGTTCTGTGTACTATAATACCTGATGGCAGCTACAATTATACGAGTTGCTGTTAAAAAGCCTTCGTATAAACCTGAATTCACCCTTCCGTTGCTGTTCATTGTTGTGATCGATGAGATAGTCGGACGGACACTCAAAGCTCTCCAAAACCCCGGCGTTCACATACCTGCCGGGGACAATTTTGTCAGTCTGGAATGTGCAGAGGACTTCGTTCTGGTCTTTGAAGAGGAACAAACAAGAGCATTTTAAATCAACTAACCAAAGTCATCATTTTTTCACGTACGCTTGCACCTATACGTGCAAAAACCTGGAAGTGAAAATTACAACTTAGACGTGCAGTCGCCCAACAAGCCACCTGCACTTCAAGAAGAGGCACTCAGGATTGCAGAGCGCTCTACATAATTCTGAACTTGTACTTCCGAGTAGAGTGTGGCAGATGATTGCAGCACTTGGATCTCTAAGGCATGGGTCGTGTTCAAACATTTGAGCAGCTATGGCGGTAAAATAGCATATCCTTGGATTCCACGGAACATGTGTCTATTGTTGTGATGCACGGCGTCTGTAAAAACGGAGGTAAGTCTAATTTAGGCCTTCGATGACGGTTTTCTCAGAACCATCGCACTTGTGGGCCGTTGTCATCGGATCCGGGAATTCATTGTACGGTTGTACAACGGATGTCTCTTGCAATGAGTATGTGCAACACCAAAAGGTGTTTTTTGGTTATGTATTGCGTAAGTCAGATCATCGTTTCAGAAAAGTCTGGTGCTTTCTGTACATGATTTAGCTTGCCACAAGCAGAGGCATGGTCGGTATTTGACCCGAAACAGAGGAGGACTATCCAAAAGAATTTGGATACTATCGGCACTAACCACTCTCCTAGATGCGATGCCCGTTTTTCCTTCCTCTGCTTGGTTGGAAGTCAGAGCAAGATATGACTGCTTAGCAATGCTAATGACAATTTTATTGTCAGCTTTTCCAGATTGATTAAATAAGTATCCGAGAGTGTAGTCACCTTGGAATAATTTATGGTAGCACCAAGTCAGTTCTGCTTTTCTGCGAAATACGGTCTTCAGAAAATTGTGGTTTTGCGGAAACGAAGCATCAGTGTTTGATGCATGCTGTGTTTCTGATAGTTATATTGAGGATGATGATTGAATTTTATCCGCACCAGCCCAGGCAAATTTACAGTGAGCACAGATACGGAAAAATGCTGTCATTAATATTCGGTGATGCAAACGCAAGGTCGAAACACCCACCTTAAGATCCAACCAAAATCCCGCATCATGTATTCGTACGTGTATAATACACCCAGTGGAATACACGAGCAGAAATTTGATTCGAAAAAGTTGACGTTTACTGTCAGAACGGCATAGCAATAAGCAACATTAATCAACTTACTAGCAAAAGCCATCTAGATATTTTCGCCTATCTTCGTGCTCACGTGCAAACGTTTTGCGTATATTCTTATTTCCCTGTTTAAAAGTCTTCAGGGGAAAACGGAATTTCAAAAGTGGTAGCAAGTACTGCAGATGAAGCGCAACACTGGTTTCCCTTTTCTGCCAAGAAAAATTATTTCATGTTATTGAGAGAACTGCTTCAAGTATGTTCATTAAAATGAACAAATGCGATATGGATATATATATATAATGTACACAGTGGCCATTAGGTTCGAACTCCAATTGTTAAAAATTTATTTTGCGCACGTACCGAATGACTTATTCTAAGCCCAAACAACAGAAATAAATTTCACCTGGGTTATTAGAAAGAAAATTCGTGCTTACATTGCCACTTGAGGAGGCATCCAGCACGTGTCCACGTGATGTGAAGGATGAAGAACGAGTGGCGCTGTATCCGGTCCAACTGCCAGTCAATCACATTACTGAACAGTCACCCGTAGCCAAACGACATATCATTTAGCTACTAGTCTGGAGGTGTCATGTTAGAAATGCCTTAGAGGTTCGTGAGACGCACATTACTGGCCCTTCTCAGTATAGATGATGGTGCACTTTGTTCTCAGCCGTTCGGTATACTTCAAGGGCGCATTCTTTATCTAACTGTCTTTACTGATCGTTGCCCAATAATCTTAGTCTGAGATACTGGATCACTCACTGTAGCTAATGTACTAAAATATGGTTCAGAAAAGTCGCTATAAGCCAGGATAATCAAGTTTACCCATGATTTTTGTTCCCTATAAAAAAGTAGTACTCGATCTACTTGAAGTTGGGATTTCGTCACTCAGAATTACAAGCGCCGGGAATTCATTCCTCCATTTTGCAAATTTGGCGTAGTTTACTTGTTTTCAGTTGTCTTCAGTAGATTATCAATTCACGGACTACTCAGAAAACCGGTTATTCCTATACCGAAACAAACCCCAGTTCACTCTGTTTTGTGACTCCAAAAGTCCCACTTTCTTTATAGTCTCGATGAGAATTGGACCAATCTTCAGCATACTTTGGTTTTCCAGACTGTACTTTTAGTCGCCCTCCCAAAGTTATCAGCTGTTCAGCCGCGATTTCAATTTTATACGCAACGATTCAGCATCATATTAGCCCAGTCGTCCCAATTCAAACCTAGTTTTGGGAGCATTCATAGCCAACACAGTAGATTTGGAAGGATACTTGAACATGCTGGCAAAAAAATTCATATTTTAAGTCACAAGCCTGGGAGGAAGATGCCAGCTGCATATGTTGTAAGGAAAAACAACTGGACGTTACCATCAACGTTGAATGAATAATAAAACTGCAGAGTTTTATTGACACGAAGTTAATACTATGGCGTCTGTTAAATTACCTAGCTCCGGTTGAATTGAAGTGGTGTGCGGTGTATCCCCGACACAGTTAGAAAATTGTGGCCAAGCGTTTACTTCCTAGTGGTATGCTTTTTGGTTGTAAATCTTTCACATGACAATATTTTGTATAGACATTTTAAATAGTTTTTTATATGATTACGCCAAAGCTTTTGCACATTTCGGCCGATTGTGCAGTTAGATTAACTTATTTCTCACACTATAGTAACAAGGTTTATGTGTTGACAACGGAGTTTTTTAGTGCAATAAAATTTTGATAGTGCAGATGAACGTTGACAGCTTCATAATTACTTGGACACAATTTCCAATGCAATGCAAAAGAATGTGGTTAGCACCGTTTTCTCGAAATCTAGTACTGCATCTGCAGGAAGTGGTGATTTCTTATTATCGTGTCCTTAAATCACATTCCATATATCTGCTGTAAATATACAGCCTCACACTAAAGAAAGCGGACTTCCCCAGCAGTGGAAAAACCCCAGCTTTTTTAGAAGTGAACACTCTTGCATGGCATGCACTTTCACAAATTATCGTTGATGGGTATGAATAGGGCAGATTTCTTGCTTGAAACTATCATCATACCAATTAGTACATTTGGTACAAAATTAATCTGACGGTTCAGAATTACTGCATAAGCTATCGCGGTTGCAGATGGCTGCTTAATAAATATGCAGTAAGAGGTCACCAAAAGTCTAGGCGAATTTTATTTCTGGCACTCATCTGCTTCCTTTTCTAGTGCAATTGTGCAATTTCGGATCAATATCAGTATTACTGATGTTTGTTACATAAGAATATATTATAGTGTAATCGAGGCATCACTTGCTGAAGCCCCCTTGTTGGTATCAGCCTAAATTTTAAGCACGAATCTGAACGGCACGTTTTACGAGAAGGCTTTCTGTGTAGTGTGGTACCATACAAAAGCCGTGATTAGCACAGCGTTTGCTTACTAGATTTAGTAAACTATCCTCTAAAAATTCTTTGTTGCAAAAGTATTACGAGAAAACTTTTCAACTAATACTAAGACTCAAACGATTGTTCCGTGGTATGTGCTCTTGTGAGTCACATTTGTTGTCAGTATTATTTCTGTACTGAGCAGTTAAACTTAGCATTTGGTATTGGGTTGCAGCTTGGCTGGATTAAGTGAAATGTGCCCACCAGCCGATGGGGCAACAACGAAGTCTTTCTTCATCTGACGAGTTCGTCGTCCAGCCGACAAGGCCAGCTTCATCGACCTCTCGCGTGCCTGCATATTAGTCTCCTTTGGGTACGTACATTCTTTCGCCTGTGCCAACATTTTTAAAAGCCTTCGGTGTTTTGGACTCCCGTACATTTACTGACAGATGTTGCATATCACCATCTTGTCTAGTTGACCATTCAGTTTCAACAGAACCACTAACACAATTTGTCAATGAGTCTGTCAAAAGTTTGCAAAGTCTGCTACCTATCCAACTGCCCGTTTTTCAGGAATTTTGTCTGTCTGCTCGTCTACATAATAGACAATTGGTTAAAAAGAGTTGAAAGTTAAAAATGCCACTCCTTATTTCCGGAAAACCCAAAGCTTTCATAGCACGTTTTTTGCTGTCAATACAGAGACATGATAGCAATCCTATCTCTGGTTCGGAAAATTGCTGGTAAACCTGAGCGCTCGGGCTATCGATGGCGCATCGCTCAGTCAATCTGATGATTTACGATCCAGTATCCGTTTTACTAAGGAACTTGGTCTTTCTTTTTTTCCATGGAACTAAAAACTATCTTGTTGTTGTTTCTTTGAACCTAGAAAAATCTGTGAAGTCAACATTACATGAACTTTACACATTTAAATGTAGAAAAAGCATTCGCTTTTGTCGTTTTCCTTCCTTTTCAATTCAAAGGAAGATTCTAGTGACTTACGACAGCGTCACACTTGTTGCATCGGACACAGATTCACAAACTTGCAGAACAGCAGCCATCACCGAATGAATCAGATTTTCCTTAACACAGCGGCGCAAGAATGCAGTGTAACTGTTTATCGGGAGAAACTGACACAACCGGTAGTGCGTCCCGCAGAGTAAGAACATGCGTGGTCAACACTTATCTAACTGCTTTCGATAAATTTTGTCTTCTAGTGCCTAGGATTTACACTGGGTTCGTTCTAACAACAATCAACGAATGTGCCACCAGTTGACCGCACACAAAATGGGCGTCCTTTTTGAAATATTGAGTGTATTACCTTGGAACGGGTACTGACTAACAAACACAAAAGCTGGCCCATAATACACTACCTCCCCCACCCCAAACTCTCCCATTTTCTTACAAGCGCCATTCTGCACTTCGCGTTTAAAAAACTGCAACACAAGTATTAAGATCATTATTACGTAGAAATTGGCCTTTGCGCAGGTAACTTTATTTTGACCTTGCGACTTTGAAGCCTTCTATTCTACTAGACTTTAAATTCCAGTTGAAAATTTTCTCTTTTTTAGGGACCACAACAGTAGATCGTCCGACACTGGACAAAATAAAATCGGCCCAAATACGGTATGGATGATCCACCAAATTTGTAAAAATTCTCTACTTTTGGATGCTTTTTAACAAGATCAACAGAGAAAAAATGTTTTTAGTGTATGGCTGTAAAGATCGTTGAATGATTCGCTGAACTAAATAATGTTGTCATAACTTTGTATGGACGTAATACACTACTCTTAAGGTTGCTGAAAGCTGTTCCACAGCTTACGATCGATTTTGCCATTCTTCGGTAGGCGCAGTCCCCGAATTTCCGTCCACCGTATGTTCTACTTTGATCCGAATTGGACTGATTTTGACAAATATACCCATTTGCATATCAATTCGGTTTTGATAAGAGACTCACATGGAGTCCAGCTGAATGTCTCGTTTATAATGATCGTAAGCAAGGCTTGTGAATTTCCATAAGATGCGCAGTGCAATTCCCGCTCGCAAGCCTTGTCTCTCGTTAAGGTGTCAGTGCAAATAGTCCAAAAATTAGGAATTTGATTTTTCGGGACAGTGGTTACCAATAATGCATTTTGAATGGTAAAAAAATTCAGGCACATCTTTATCCATAGCATAGTTGATAAACTAACACTCTGTTTACACACAAAATCTTTCTCGACCTCTTCATTTTTTGCGTAGACCCACGCAAAACCACGCAGTTTGCATTAAAATACTTTAAATTGCATGCCGTGATCTTCAAGAAATTGAGAGATTATTTTAAAGAAACTGTCAACCGAGCAGCGTGATGTTAGTTGCAGTGTTCCTTTTAGCGAGAATATTTATTTCTGGTCAGTGACAAAGATTCCCCATGTCCAGCGTTGGTTGTTCAGTACACCAGCTTGCAGAAATACGAACACTGGAGAATCGTCTAGCTAGCAAACACTATATAGATTAGTGATCGCTTTTTGCTTCATACGAGATAATACACAAACCTGTACGTGCTGCTGCTGTAGCTTGACGTACCCAAGTAAAACATAAAAATATTATTTTTTATATTTTTCATATTTACATATTTATTATCATTTCTGCCATTGTTATTGCTTATATATTTTTTATTTCGTGTGCTGATGTGTGCTCCCCAAATATATTGTGCCTTTTTGGAAGAATGTCCAACGAAAGTAGGTGGGAGTAGATTAGCGTCGAGAAGCAACTACCTGTAAATGCGATCGGTTTGCTTAAACAATGCACCAGCAGATCTATCTGAGCAGAAGTGAACTGTAACACTGACTTTCGTTCAGCATTACAGATCAGCCTAACGCCTAGACCCAAAGAATCATCAGTTACGGGAATTTCGATTGCCGAAATATTAAAGCAGGCTTAGGTAAATGAATTTCCTATGCCGATTACGCCTGAAGTGCGTTTAACAAAAACGGTTGCCAATTATCTTCACATTGTGAAGTTCCACATTACGTAGTTCGGTGTGTGCATTTATGTGTTGACAATCGATTGAGGAAGTTTGACACCAAATTTTTTTCAGTAAGTATAAGTTTGTGGTTAAAAACCCACACGTATATCAGCTCGCCTGGTGCACTGACGGGCATTATTTAAATTTCCGATCTTGGAAGCTGAATGAATTCTTATGCATATTAACTATAATTGTCAGTTTTGCCAAAAACCCTTTGACAGCGCACGACATTCTATGAGCTCATCAAATACACGTAGTCCCCTAGTATCCGTCAATCTCATGTCCCACTTGAAATACATTCTTAGGCAATTAGAAGGATTTATTTGAGGCTTATTTTCAATGATTTTGCAAACGAGTGTATTTTGCTTGTACTTATCGGTATCTTCATCAACGGATATCGTCAGCGAGCAAAAATTCATGTATGCTTATTAGAAAGGTAACGCATGAACCATGTTACCGACACTGCAGGAAAAATTTTTACTGCCCGTTTTTAAACCCAGATAATCTGCTTTGTTTGACTGACAGAAGAATTATACTATCGTCTGGAGACTAATTCTGCATGGAATGGGGCGTTCTAAAATCAATAACGTTTTCAATTATTTGGAGTTACCGGAAAACTCTCAAAAAGGAATAATTTGATCACTTATGAACGAATGAGTGACGGACTTCTAACAAGATTCCAGCAACATAGTATCCCGGATTCTCTAAAAAAAATCCAGGAAGAATATCAGGACGGAATCTTCAACGGTTTTTTAGGCTTTTCGAAAGCCTATTTTAACAACTACATCTACAAAGCTGGTAAACCCACCGACGGGAAATTTAGTACTTCGAAGCACCATCATACACAAGCGATTGTCGTAATGTTACACTTGCTCTGACTAAAGTAAGATAACACAGTCACGTGCAATATATCATCAGAAGTGTAGGGTAGATCGATGACCAAGACAATGAAATATTACTTGCTATTTGATTTTTGTCTACTGTCAGAATGCAGGAAGTTCCACTGAAACGAGTTAAACCATCCACAGGGAGTCTCAACTATGGGTTCATGTAAACGAAAAATAGAACAGGAACAAACGGTTGACTGGAAATCAGTTAGGTCTTCTTATTTACTCATTCCATATTTAGAAAGATTATATGTGAAATTATTGTACGCTTCACGAGGTTCAAGCGCAAATAGTGGTCTCCCAGTATTCCAACTGTTGGTCCAGCAAGGGTCAAGAATTTTGGCGACAGCTGTAGAAAATCAGCTAAAATAAAATGCCTGCCGATTGCCTTACTACTTCACAGTTCTGGTTACTTCACTGTTTAGTGGCACTTTGCTGGTAAATTTGGAACGAGTGTTGCAGAACTACACACAACGAGAATTTTGGTTGGACCATTTAATAAACCTGGTTCGATCAGTTGTTTACTATTGTGAATAAGAAAATGGGATAAACTGTCGTATAAAACTATTTCATACGGTGATGACAATCATAACACAGCACAGCGTAAAACTGGGAATAACATACCTTTGTACATTTAATAAAATGTAGAGTGACGGCCACTCATTTGCAGGGACGTAGCGTGACTACCAAACAACTCTGAGCTCAAAGTGTTGGCCTCTAGCAAGCAAACAATATATCCTAACGAAGATTGTCAACGACTGATTAATTTGGGCCAATCTAACAGAACTGATCAGTTTTAAGGGCGTCTGTTAATCGGTGATGGCTGGGTATGGCCAGTTTTTCTTAGTTGGCAATCAAGAAGATAGATGTTCCCGAGGTCTGACATCGGGATTTGTGTGTGGTGGTCCAAACTTCACGGCGTCTGCAGATACTGTGATTGATAGAGTGTGGATCTCAGGGAACAACAGGAACTGTTTTGTAAGTTGGGAGCGGTGCGGTACGCGTGAGTGGGGGCATTTTTACTTTAAGTGCAAGATATACTCTATTCAAGGTGGTTTTCAGTCAATTTTATCAGTTTTATGGGAATATATGTATATGGGAATATATAAACAGTCTTGTAGAATACTGGCGCTTAAATACGTGGTTGGTATATGAAGTGTATTTTCAAAGGATACCGTACGAAGTGATGCGATACTAGTAGTACCTGCATTTCTGCTGTTACCAAATCGACATTGCTAATTTCTGCAACATTGTACCAATCATTTCACCTCTGAGCGTTTGACCACATGGCACCGATCGAATCCAGAGCTACCATTGAACACACAGACACTTTCCTCCAAACTGTTTAATGCGCAAGACAATGTTATGAAAGAACCCTTGTTGTTGAATCCTTTGAGAAGAACGAAATTGGGCATGCTAAGGCAATTTAAAACACGTCCTTGGGTTCAGAGTTGGTCTCCATTAAATCAAATTGCATCTGGTACTCACCCAGGAGTCGCGTGATGCTATGCAACAGTCGATTACTAAAACAAGGCAATCTTTATCATTGTCAGCCTTACCGGAGCCCACTACTCACGTAGTCGATTATATTAAGTCTTCGTTATCGGTCTGATTCAAGAATAAAAGAGAAGAGTCGACAAGGATCCCCTGGTCTTTGCATCAGTGACGTGACTTTTAGCCCCAAATTGAGATAAGATATAAAGCAGAATCAGCAAAATGCGGACTTGAAAAATCTCAAGTGTTGGTATGCAAGGGCTCAAGAATAAAAATCCTTAGAAGCAGTGCAAATCCATCAGTGTTAGTGAAATCTATGTTTTTTTCCGATCCAACCATATATGTGTCAAGGGTGGCGTGACAGATTAAACGAACCGCTTCTGATAAGGACATAAAGAGCATTTTGGGTACCGTCTTGAGCCATCTCTTAATCACATCAAATCCAAAATAATTCCGTTACTTCTGAGGTAATCTGCGGTATGGCGACGGTGCGTTTTCTGATGGTCTTTCAGGTGGTTATTGATCCGTTCAGCTAGCTTGTTAATTAGCCTGAAAACGTTTGTCGCCACCCACGTAGACTTCACCAGTGCGTAACTGAGAATGTGCTTCCTCCTCACTCACTTGCGTTTATGCGGTTCTTGAATTGCATCTGACCGACTGGCCAATTGTAGTTTACGTTACTCATAACCTTATGGATGAGTTCGCCGTAAGTGTTGCGCTAGAGTCTGCATCTCTCTTTCAACTGATTCGTGGAGCCACTTTTCCAGAATTAGTTGAATAGGGGAATCAAAGAATAAAGTGCAACTGAAATTGCAATTAGCCAGTCCCACGAGTAGGTATTATAAACTATTCAATGTCCACATAAAGGCAAGTAGGTAGTCAGATAATACTCACTCAGGTGTGATGGTGTCATTTGGTTGATGAAAAATGTTTGCAAACTGATCAACGGCTACATGACCAGCCACAAGTAATATGCAGCATATGGTTGCTGCACTAAGTGCCTTATTCAAAAAACACAACAAGATGAACAGAGGTCCTTTTACTGAAATTTGGACAACTCAGACCGTAGTGTTTTCAGTTTTGTGTGAAAAAATTTGAATGACCCTGTGGAGCGATAAAACTATGCCACCACACGGGAAAATCTAGACTTCAGGAATCAATCACGTAGCCGTTGTTCCGTAATAACATTAGGTACAGTTTTTAAAGGGTTATGAGAGCTGAGTATATATAAAAACATCAAGTGACCTCCTAATACCCTCTTCGAGAATACCGTCAAAGATCAGTGCGCTGTCATCACTGTATTGCATCAAGGCACACAGCCTCATCCTTTCATACTTCGAAAATTTCCTCTGATCGACAACCTCCCCCAAAAAATGGGTCAATAAAGATGACCATGAAGGGTTTAGATTACAAGCTCCACTGCCTAATTTTCCTCAAGCAAATACACAAGCAAAAGTCAAAATCTTACCAGGCTGATCACAATTATGCCAAAAGAATGTTTTCAGTCATGATTAATAAATTTAATGTTTTAAACCTACTTCGAGCGTGACCTATGTGCACACCACTTACGATAAATTACTTACCTGGGTTCACATCCGGACAAAGTGTGCATTCGATATATTACAAGGTTTTTAAGGTGATACTACTGATTTGATCACTTAAATTTGAGTATATCCGGAAATTCCAGGAAAATAGCAGTTTTATTCCGCTTCGTGAATTTAATTTGAGTAAGCTAATAAAACTGTAAACCTTCTGGAGTTTTGTGTAAACGGTTTGGTGCACATACGTTGCACGGTTTGTCAACTAGAACGCATGAGAGGATCTGCCATTTATATAGAATTTACGCTACTTGAGTGAATTCGACAATCGGCAATCCTAACTTAGGAAAGGTAATTAAGGAGGATAAAGATGTGCTAATCATCCACTAAAAGTAGTAGTTTCCGCCTTTCTCAAATAAACATTTTGCCTTAAGCAATCTTTAAACTACATGATTCATTGGTTAGCCTATTTTAGTTTCGTGTGAAACCCAAAGCTCTCTTGTTTGAGGGCGGTTGAATTTCACACCTTTATAGTCAGTGTGTTCATCTCAACTTTCTTTGCGTTGAGCCTCGAATTTGTCTTCGCGTTACTAAGCAACCATTACCAACAATGAAGTACCGCCAAGCTTTCCTGTGTAATGTTGGGCATTCTGGCGCAAAAAGCGTATGAGCACCATGTTTCAAGCGCACATTTCGTAATTTCAATCCGAAAGTAACCAGATGACGGAAATTGACCGAGTTACCTATACCCATATTTTCAAGAAGCGCAAAGAAATCGAGCATTATGTGACACCCATCATATCTCATAGCAATTAATAGTGGGCCACATAAACGACAGCTTCTAGTGGAGCTCATGAAAGTTTGACATAAAACCGATGAAAAATAAACTCAAAGTTTCTTTTTGAAAATGTATCCGTTCTTTCGTTGTATATACTTAAGTCTTACTGAAATGACCACGACACGTCAACAATGGTTTTAAAGTACTGTATTTTCTGCGAGTTAGATTACAGCTTGCAAGTGTCCATTATCATGTCACTCCTGTGCATTGTAATGTGTGAACAAACACCATAAAACCACGGTATTCCAAACGGAACACAAGAATATCACTTGGTCTGTGTCAGATTGATCATTTAAGGAGCCTTGTCAAACAATATTCACTGAACTAATCCAAGTGGGCTTATTCCTGTACACCTTCGGTATAACATTCAGAAAAATGTGAAACATTGTGCAAGGATGCTTTGTTATTCATAAAAACCATTAAGGTACGTTGTTAAACATTGTATTGCATGCGATAAACTCGTGTAAAGTTCAGTTCTCAACAACTCGGGTCAGGTAGAATACAGCCTATTCAAGGTAGCACTAAAATTTTGGTATTTTTGTTAACTGACGCACTAGTTTTCAGTGCAGAGTAAACAGTAAACTTGACCCAATCCTTGTTCTGGGCTGGCTACCGTGGTCTTTTGTACGATGTTATATTAATATCCTTAAGAAATGAGCGCACAATAAGCAGGTTTTGACACGAGGCAATCCCTTCTTATTCATCTATAGAATACATTTCATATCCCACCATATAACCACAGTTGGAATTCCCAGTTCATCGAGAAGAGACTGTCAACCGTATGTGCGCTTTGTTATCATATTTCGGGTTTCAATTCAGATTCTGTTTATTTCTGAGTGCAAAAAGTACGATTATTTAATGTGCGTGATTAAACCAGCATTTCTCTCAGCTAAGAATCGAGGCGTTTTGCTGATGAAGTGCCGTTTTACTCACTTGCCAGCTGCTTGAACATAAAAATTGCAAATAAAACTTGTCGGCTAGTTAACGTTTGTTGCGGCAACTCTGTTATCTAATTTGGCACCCTGTAGGCACATTTGTTTTTGTTTCTGTCTAGGAGATACCCCGCACGTTCACATGTCACTCAGGCAAACTGGTATGCTGCTTATATTGAGAGCGTTTATTTCCTTTAGGCATCACTGGTTGAATCTGTCAGCAATTCACAAAATAAAATATGGTCCACGAACAGTTATCGAGTGGATTATTTAGATCCTAGCTGTTTCATGTCTAGCAATCAAATCGCTCGCATTTAACCACCCTTTCGAATAAAATGTACTAGAATTACGAATAATGTAATTCAAAAATCTAAATTTTAGGCATCTCCGTTAGCATTCCGGTATCATATTGCTTAAACAACCTAGTAGTAGAAAGTAGGGAATAAAACAGTACCTACCCAACAGCCAGATAATGAATCAGCCTATCCAGGGCAAAGGTTCAGCTTCATCGAATTTTCTTGTTTGGGGACATGCGCTCGGTTTGTTTCGCACATTTGGCTCAAGTTGCCTTGCGTTCGGCCCTTCATAGATCACAGGACGTAAACGCGCATTGGAATCGGCCAATACCACGCCAAAAGATGAGGTACACTCAGTGCTACGTGGCTAGAACATTGACTATTTTTGCATGTGATGAAAATCACTGAAGCAAGCGTTACCACGTGCTCTCAGGAATAAACTTTCCGTCATTCTCCACTCGCTAGATTTTCTGTTCTGTGACTTCTGAGTACACCTGTGGGATACAGCTGCCTAGAACCACAAGGATTGTTGAAATAAGCAATGATACATAATGAGCAAATAACGACTGTGAAGAATATAATCCACGGATTTTAACTGCTTTGTGCGCATTTGGCCTGGCGGAATTTCGATGTAAACCCAAAAGGCTTGTGTATTTCTTTACCACATTTAGACATGCAGCAAATTCTACCAGCACAAAACACATTACCGGAATCTATAAGTTGCCAAAGTGCTTTCTTCAAAATATCATCACGTTTGCATCGGGCTGAGGTTTTGTCGTAGCTCCATGTAGACGTTTAATGCTCCAACGTTTTGCATTGAAAGCATTAAAAGGACTATGCTAGTTAAGGCTATTGTATCTCTCCACAACACTGCACCATTTGAATCGTCCTTACCCTGCACAGATAAATGGGACGACCTGGTCTGATTCTTCAACTGAGCGCAATGCTAATAGGAGAGTTCCTGTTGCTAGGTTACATTTAAAAGTGGCCTAATAGTCATTCACACTCCCGTCTGGAACTTTAAAACTTACGCAACGCTGAACACACTGTTCGATGCAATGATTGTTGCATACAAAAAGAAGGAGACAATCTCGCTTTTAAACAAACAGATTAAACCCCCTTTCAGGAAGCTAATCTTCTAGGTTTTCGACGATTTTGGTATTTTAGCAAGGCAAGAGTTTCCGATGGTTAGGGAAAACATATTTGTTTAATAAAACCGGTTTACTACTTGTATGCCCCGCAGATTATATGATGTCTGCTGGAGTCTGGAAAACGTTCAGCAGGGGCCTTAAAAAAACCAGAGGAAAATTGCACATATACAGAAGAGTTTCATTCTGAATTTTTCTTAACCGATCCCAGAGTAAAAATGTCTGGAAATCCGCTGGCAAACAACAGTTATAATACAACACTTGATTCACACGAGGGTCCTGACATTCTCTTTCTATTCAGAACTCAGTCAGTTTGCTAGACTCTTACGTCAAAACATTTCAAAATAATTAGCTCAATTCCAGCAGTCTTTTTCGTCTAATCGCTGACTGACTATTCCAATATGCGTGATACCCAGAGATTTTTGGTCTGGTTTTGAATTGGAAGCTCGTGATACTCCCTTTGTATATAAAATTGTGTGGGTCACTGGATGAATGTTTGCTTGACTGGTTGTGTGTGGGTTATAGAAACATTTCAAAAGCTGAATTCAATCTATAAA
The DNA here is from genome assembly GCA_004794785.1 of Opisthorchis felineus. Classification (NCBI taxonomy): domain Eukaryota; kingdom Metazoa; phylum Platyhelminthes; class Trematoda; order Opisthorchiida; family Opisthorchiidae; genus Opisthorchis; species Opisthorchis felineus. The sequence continues at coordinate 320,718 of SJOL01006376.1, read as the reverse complement.
CGATTAAAAAAAGTAGGTAAAAGTACTCTAGGAGAGGATCTTTTAGTGTGTCTCGTATACACCCTTGGTATTTACATTTTCTTTCGAAAACGAACGTTTTCTATCACAACAATTAGTTGGATTCTGAGAAACCATTCACTATTCAGGTCTCGATTTCTACCAATCTTAAACGCAGTCGGCCAGACACTCGTCGGAAAGAAATTATCGTGCACCACTGTTCTGCACAGAGACTATCCTACGAAGCTCAAAAGATGGATTTTGTGTAGTACGTTTAAGTATGTGTTTATGTATAAGTTCTTCGTGAACGATCCAAAACGGTCTCTTTGTAATCTTACGGGTTTTTGAACTATGAATCAAAAATAGCACATTTATTAGTAAGAAAACTTGCGGCCTCCTTGTGTTTATCATTATTACTCCTCTCTTACTACTTCTTCCGATTTTCCATCACAGTATCATAGAATCAAAATAAAATGTGGCCCTAAAATGTGCGCGTCCAAGAATATGTGCCTTTTAGAATAGCATGAGGTGCCTCGTTTCCAAATTTGTTTGCGTTATTAAGTGGAACGGTCACCAGGAGCACAGTAGCTTGGTCAAATTGTCACCTCACACTCGAAATAAAAACATTGGCTACTCAGACTGTGTGACCTTATCGGTTATATATACAAAAAGGGTTGGAGTGGGCGGCAAAGATATGATCAAGACCACCATGTCCATACCAGGAAACAGTGTGGAGTAAGACGTGCGTGATAAAAAGGAGCATTCATTCAGGTAACATAACAGTACAGGACATTTTTACATGTCCGGAAGTGCGACAGCTTGTGATAAAGAATGCTATGATGAAGCACCGCATTTCAGATGCACTCGGCGTGTATTTGTACAGCAGTTCCAAAACAAAAAACATTTGCGGAACAGTTCACCTGGACTCAACTGGAAGGCATGGTCTTACTTTGGAGACAAGCCACTTGATACAAGGATGAGATCGAGCATTCACACGCATGCGACAGATTCTGGGCAGCGTCAAACACACGTGCACTTGATCATAATTCTCCAGGATAAAATAAATAAAAATTTTGGTTAACTTTGAGGAAATGTTTATTTTGCTTATATTTACCACAGCCTTCTCTCTTGACCTTTGTGAACCAATATTAAGGATTTCCAATTACGGGTCAGTGGTTCAGTAGTCCCATGAACTGCATCAAATTTGGCATATCATAGTCAGTTCCCCCATCTTTAGAAAGCTGGTCGTCGCTTTCACAATCCGCATCTAACTTGTACGGTGATCCTCTTCCACAGCAGATAGCATCCTCTGAAAACGGCGTGAATTATATGTGAGAATATGTCAAGTCTACCTGGCAATGCGCATGCAAGTAGACCATTCCAGTGCACGTTATATACACGGTACTGTTTTTTATTCCACTTGTAGCAAAACATGCCTGAACAGTTTTAATGCCGACATCACGCCAATTGGCTTCAGTTCATTTAGCTGCGGAGACAACATATGTACATATATATATATATATATATATATATATATACATATATATGTATTAATTTTATTAGTACGCTCGACTGCATTACTTGTCTGGAAATTGTTGATGCTGATGTAACACGCGTGATGACCTGTGAAGCCTGACATGGGGCGAATGACGGATGGACTTTCATGGTTACACGCGTGGTGTATTGGTATCACCCAATCCGCCCTATTCTCTGATGTAATAAGGTCATAATCTTTTGTCTTACCCCATCAGGTTATCCAAACACATTTTCATTCGGCGGTAAACCTGGCATGTGATAATTTCTGGAATTTCAACTTGCGACCAGCATATAAAATGTATAAGTTTCCACATCTTTATTGTAAAAGAATTAAAATGGATGTCAGCATCAACACAAACCTTAAACATCACACTGGAAGTGAAGTAACTCATCCCAGAGAATGATTATGCGTCAGGGCATGTGATAGAGATACTGGCCTAGCTAACGGTGTACACACGAGTATGTGCATCTGCCTAGAAACGGGATAAGTATGCGCAGACACTGCCCTTCCACTTATCGTACTAAAAAAACCATCTCGCCATGCTGCCTGTTAAAAGCCAATCGCGATGTACTTTAGGAAACTGCAGTAAAATTATGTTTCAAATGCACAAACTGATGGACGAACAAACCTAGTATATCCACCACCTGCATGTAGATAACATGATTACAGCGCAGCAGACTGTTAAATTGTAGACAACACTGAACGACAGTAAAACCTAAAGGCCTTACATACGATTTACGATACAAAATGACTCACCTCGTTTGCAACACTTGCTCAGACTCGTTCGAAACAAGCAAGCAGATTAAGATTCAAACACAAAAGTTTTCCGAAGAACAAAAGCAAATGAAACCGAGTTTTTTGTGAACCTACTGCAGCCCCGCCGGTCCAGCAACCAGCGATAAACCGCCGAGTTTTATATCCTAACGCCATTTATCCGGGATCACTTTTGAGATGAAATCAAGTCATGGGAAACTGGAATTTTTCTAATGTGATAACACTCAAATTTCCTAAAACTCAAGTTTCTACGTGGATCACTGAAGAATCAGTCACTAGAAAAAGGGGCGTAAAGAAAGGCTGTCTGCGCAAGCTTGGAAATTTTCTGCATACAAGCTGTCACAATATCGCAAAATAGGTGGGTTATTATCGAAGGCGGCCCCAATTTCCCCAACACAAGAACAACCATCAAGAACTGCGTAACGCGCAGGTTCATTTACTTTAGAAGAGTATGCCAGACAACTGACATTGGTCTAATTGCTAAAAATGGACTGGGGTTAGTTCGTTTCGGTTTCTCACATGCACCATTATGTTACTGTACCCTTAAGGACGATAACTTCAATTAAGGTGAGATTATTGGACTCCCTCTAAGTTACTTAAATGCACCTCAGCGGTAAACTACGTGATGGTGCAGTATTCAACCAAGTTAATGCCGATATTGTGACTTTATCAGTACGATATTAAACAGCTGACTGATGGTTTACAGCAGTAGTATGTGTGTTTGACCACTGATCATCTATCCTCAAGTATACACGGGCGCCTACGGTTTGCGCAACCAACAGAGCCAATACTAGCTGACTGGGTCTGTCGACCTAGTGTACACAATCGTGAACTGGAACATCCGTTTTGGGTGCCCGACCTGCATTTACTTATTCCACGTGTAACGATGCACAAAATTATTTCGTTTTAATCAGACAATTAGTATCTGAAATCTATAAACACTGGCATAAGAATGTTCACCGGATCTAACCAGCACTTCAAAACCAGTGTTCAGGAACCACCATAATGGGTGACCTAGATTTCAACCACCCACTTGAGTCACCGGCCATTATGTGAACATGTTGATTAGGATAGACTGGTTGGGCCTGTTTAGGGATTTCGCTTGGTACCCGGCACTTTTGTGAGTCAAATAACAACGTTTCCAATGCGAAATTACTGACCCAAATAGGATGCAAGAGTATCGCAATCCCATGGGCAGATATTAGAAACAAGCGGATTTAGCGAACAAGCTAGTTTTTGCTGATGGCTTGTCAGGCCCATACAACCGGCTGCATACCGACTAGCTGTCAACAAAAGCGGGATGGGAAACAAAGTTGCATAAACTAAAGTCGATCAAACGTGAGGACACTACAGTTGCTGGAAGCTACTCAGAATAAAAGTGGTGTAAGAAATGTAAGAAACCTTTCTGTTAATCTGTCGACCGGCATCTTTACACCTGAAGTCAGCTGCAGAGAAAGTACATCGTCAAAAAGGTGAGGTTTCTGGACGATCACTAGGGCGAACTAGAGTTCGTATCAGTCGAATTGTTTCTAACCGCTTTCACGCCAACAGGGAAAAACCGGTTAGTTCAGCTACGGTGTATTTCTCCGTAGCTAAGATACTGGCCTTAAATTGTCTGAACTGGTTACCTGAAACGCATGACAGGACTCCAAATCTTGTGTGTGTTGGCCCAATTCAGCAGCATGTACATCCTCGAGAATGTTGACAACTACTATCAAACTATCAGCTATCTCTACCTGGTATTGCTTACATGTTGGGCAAACAAACTTCTGACCATACAGTTTTTGCAACTTGTTCCACATGAACAAGAAAGGGAAACAATGAGCCTAACTAGCCGGAACTTTGTCTTGACAAAGCCGGCTGGCTGGCATCCAGTTGAGAGGCGCCTGTTTTCGGGCGCAAACGAAGGTCATCCGAATACTTAGGCGCAACTTTATCCATCCCGCCACCATACGTAGTCATTGCAAGCGCGAATTTGCAGCCTTCACCTCCAGATTGGTAACCAATACGGATGGACGATTCTATTCTGTTTAGCTTAACCGTCTTTCTGCAACAAATGTTGACAGCCTTAAACGTAATTTACCGCTGCTTCCGATGATTTGGTTCGCATCTATCCGATTGTCTCATCCATAAAATTGTCTATACAGACCGTTTCACAATTTTACTCTATGCGCCCGACATTCGTGATATTGGTGCTTATATAAGTGTACGAAAATTTGTGAAGTTCTTCTGACCGTTACTACTGGTTGCATTCTCTTATAATGTGCTTCCACCTATGCGCCGGAGGCAGCGTAAATTCAATAATGCTCCCGTTCCTGAGACGTTTTGTTCTCCCTTGTATTGTAGATGTCCGAAAAAAGGGAGGCATGCCCTGAAGGCAGTGGAAGCTAGAAAACGTAATTCACAATGCTTTTGACGTCATGCAGGTGGAGGGCAAGTCTCTGTTTGGCTGGGTTTCGTTCTCAACTCACTACCCTGTAAGGTGGAAAAACGAACGCAAGCACAGTGAAAAGATTGCTTTACTCTAGTTGAATCTAGGGCGCACATGGCAGGCACATAATAAACTGAAATAGACCACTGCTTGTGTGGTTAAGTACAAGCTGAGCAATAGGGGGGAAATATGTAGTTTGAACATTGGTATATTTGTTGTTTGATGCTTTGGGCGATTGTAAAATTTACATTGAGCAAAACGTTCACAGAACTGAGGGGGGGAGCTAGACGACGTCTTGTGCGGAAGGCAGAACTGAAAGTAGGAGAAAACTGTATCTCTGGAAGAGCTTGCTTCCAAACAAGGCCTCTTTATATGCGTGCTTGCAGTGGTGGTCTTTCTGAAGAATATTCGCGACAAAAAGATTGGATAAATGATCACAAGTGACAGGAAAACAATTGTGGGCACAATCTGAGCAGCGTCAACTCCTAATTCCGTTTGGTTCGATGTTTCAACGCTGGGGTGGTTAAATGTGCCGCTAAAGTTTTCGAGCGCGTCACTTACAAAAGTGGCAATATTTTGGAGAAAGATAACGGCAAAATAATAGGTTGTTTTGCCTTATGTCGCTTAAAAAATCGAGTTAGCAAACAGCTCCAAATTACAGCTACTCAAAGTCTACAGCAGCTGCCTTGCGACGAAAAACCGTGTGGGTGTTTCATCACCTACTCCGGAAGAAATACGACCTAACACTGATTTTTCCAAAGCAGCAAATCCTGAAGTGGATAAAGCATTCTATTAGTCAGTCCATCCTTCAGATCCGGGATACACATTCAAATTCGATAGATGCTTCACCAAATGTCCGTCCTTCACTTGAAACTGAGAATTTTGCTTCTTGGCAGCCGCATTCCATATCCTGAACATAAACATGAAAGGTTTGGTGCTCCAGTTTTTTAATCCACCACTATCAGATCACGGAAACCAGAACTATCTAATCAGAAGAACTCAGCCCTATTGTCACCACTCCGTTGGCGATTCACACCCGGACAATAAAGACCCTTGTTCAATTTTATTTACTTATCTTATATTTTTCGGTGGTCTACACCAGAGAGATGGGTCAAAATTCACCCAGCCTATCGTGACAAAGCCCGCTTTTCTGTGCTCCGTGAAAGTGTTTATCGAGAACGCCGTGTTTTAAGAGAAATAATAAAGATGAAAAGCACTACTGGTGCTCGAAACTTAGGAGCGTTTCATTTAACACACTCACTCTAAAAGCATCAGCATTTTTAATATGAACAATTAACCCGCACCACCTAAGCTCTTTAGCCTTCTTCGAACTCCACTGGAAGTTTCAAGTTACTGGGAAACGTGCCGCCAGGTTTTCTTCATTCAGGCAAGATGAGGTATTTTTCTGTCCACTTGACTTCATTATAGAAGCATCTGAAATCAAACGATAGTGCAGCATCTACGAAAACGTTTTGCCCCTTATCCCGTTTATAGGCATGGCCAGTTAGGAAACGTCTCATAGCCCAAATATGGCCAAGAATCTTATTCCGCAACCTGAATTGCAGGCAAAACCCCCCGGCTTGATGCCGACCAATATTCCTTTGTGTGCTCTCGGGACAACTTGTTACAACAACTGCCACGCGAAACTGGAAAACAATGACATTTCAGCTGGCCTAAACACAGCACTCTTAGGATAGAGAACAAACCAAGCTTGTAAAAACACTTTAATGGGAGATATGACAGCAACCTCGATGGATTTCTCGCTTTTGGTGTTCTTCAACCAAATGTGCAGCAAGAAGACCACATTATGAATCAGTTGGCATGATATTTGATATATCGGATCATATTTTTTTGTCAAAATACACCGCTCCTGAAGTTTATGGAAGCTATTCAGAAACCCACGAACGGATACGTCCTTCTTGGATTACATCAGGTACGTGCAGTCTTGCATGTCAAAAGTCTTGTGCAGGCAGAAGCATCTTGCCAACTGCGTGCAATTAGGTGTTCAGGCGGAACATAAGTCTGATAGGAACTCGGAGACTGCGCCTCACTAAAGAGTCCCAAGATAAACAAAACCGACGGTGGACTATCGAAAGATTTTCAGCAACCTTATAACTAGCTTGTTCCGTCAACAGTAAGGCATTTTTATTGTAAATTGACTGAAGTAATCCAAAATCGATTTCTTCAACCAAAACGATGTTTATTGCAACTGCAGCCATTTTCTTTTGTAGTCAGATTTAAGGAGACAATTTTTTTGTAGGATATGTACTCTAGTTATTGCGGTTGTCAATGGCTTAAAGCATAACCAGGCGATACAGCATATTGAAAACACCATGAGTATGTTTTACCACACTACAGACGTAAAGAAAGAAGCCACGGACCAACTATGCGTCGGTCTACGGAACCCATATTTCTCCCTTAGTGTAATTAACGATGAGTTCGGTGTTATTCTTAAGGCCGAAATCTACCAGGTGCAGTGGAGTAGCTGATTCGTGTCACATTTGTTACCCATGGTTGAACAGCAGAAAAAATTGCTCCTGTGTTCAGTATGTAATGCTGATATATGTTGGAACGCAAATCTGCACCACAGTTGTCAGTACAACGAGCCAGAGTAGTAGATGAGATTGACGGCAACCCGTGGAATACAGTCAGTTGATGAGTACCAAGAAAGGAGAAACGGGCGGTGAGTTTACCCATAGTTTTCCCACTTATTACCATGAACGGTTCCTGTATTTTTTAACGTTTAAAAGAGCAGTGCCTCCCGACCACCCGGACACAGGTTTATTTTGACTGTGTTAATCAGTGTCTGGTCAAGTTTTTGGGGACGTAAACGTGTGCTCTCTCTCTCTCTTACGGTTGTCCATTAAACCGGCTTCAGGTTAGTTTAACCAAGCTTGGAACAAACGACATATATGGCGCTAGACGTCAACACACCGAGCAGGGACCGATTAGCTTAAAAACGCAACTGGTGTTTCCTTATTTTGCAATGAAAAGGTAGCTGGTTTGTATTTTCCGAACATTAGTGTATTTTTGATGACTTATCTTCTGTGACGAAGTGGAATTAGTTTATCGAATCCGTTTGCTCTATTTTTATATACACTATATACAGGGTATAGCAGTACGACGTATTACACATGTATTTTCACTTCAGACGTAGCTTGATATATGGGAGGCAAAAACGTACAAGTCTATAGGAGCAAAGCACAACAAAACCTGCTTATATGCCCCCTTGGATTATGTGTGCTCTCAGTGTAATAAAGTAAAGGTAATAAAATAACAAATAATAAAGAAATAAAAAGTCTCAAAGGAGCCATGTTCTCCCAGGTTTCGATTTTTATGTAAGACTGAATTTCTTTCACAACTTTCAGAAAAGACCGAAATGTAGAACATTTGTGCACCGGAATATATTATGGCCCTACCATAGTACTTATTATAAGCAGTAGAGCGTTTGTAGAATGTAACCATATTCCACTGGATAAATATATTATTTTCTACTGCATGTTTGACTAATGCTTAAAGCTTCATATGCGCTTTTCTCTCCGCAGAACATGCAAATTAACACACCCAGAATTCAACCAAAAGAGCCCCTGTGGGTTGAATTAATAGGTGAACTTTCACCGCACCACCAAAGTTAACCTCGGATTTTGGTAGGAATATCGACTACAATGTCTGTTCCGTATGATACACTAAACCGACGCGCTCTCGAAATATGTAGTTTATTGATCATCATCTATGCTGCTTGAAGCAGTCAGGAGTTAGTTTGTCGAAATCATGCGGGGTTGATATTGTTGATGAATCTGATTAGGAAAGTTAGGAAACCGAAAGCACCGATTATGGAGCTCTGAAAGTAAGTTGAAAACTGTATGAAAATAAAACGCGAAATAGGTGAAAAGAAGAAACAGCAAATTCGAAGGGATAAGATGGTTATCTTCCTTAGGATTCTGCCGACAACGTGAAGATCCTGCTCGCTTTAATGGAGATAAGCTGATTCACCGAGGTTTTAACTATGCTGGTAATTACATTTGGGACTCTATCAGAGAAACTGCTTTCCAGTCAACTATCCACTGAACAGTAAATTATTCACCCAAAGGATAATGGGTGATATCGTTGTACTCAGAACCCGCAGCCCAGTTAAATTGTCACTTTCTGGATGATTTCTTTTAATTAAGTCTTGGCGAAAACTAATCGCGCTGGGAGAACATTTGAGTAAAAGATTTCCGGTCCCAGTGTTAGTTACACCCTTCTAAAATCTCAGCAGAACACATCGTATAACACTGGCTCCAGGAGAAGAAAATACGATGAAAAAAAGGTTTGCATGATCACGGTTGGAAGCAGTTTTACAGTGAGATGTGTATCTAGCCAACGAAGTATTCGAGTGATGTAATCATTGAGTAGTCTGAACATAGCTCATTTGGTGTTCAAAATTAGTAGGGGTTGCTGCTGCACGAAATGTGATCATGACTGATACGCGTCTTTCAGACAGATATATAATACTGGAGTGAACACAATACGCGTGGGTAGCATCACCCTTGACCGAGTTTGTTTACACGGGCCACTTTTTGTTGGCACGAATGCCATTTACATTACAGTTGCAGTAAGCCGTACGCAAAAGTTAAATATACAGTATCTCTACTTTTTCCCAGATGGAAACCCAGCTTGCTGACCCGATGTAAATATTAAGCTAAATAAATCACTACAGGTGACAATCCGCAGGAAACCAGCCCGAATGCAAACGCCTAACAAGTGCTATTATCTTGGTGGAAGCAGCTATCCCAGGTATTTGTTGGGTATTGTCATTCCCAGGACGGAAGCCAGACAAAACGTCGTTAAACCATGTAGTTTTTTGTCTAGTCAGTCAGAAAATGTCTTCTGAAAATTCCTTTAACTTACAGGGTGACGCACACAAAAATACCTATACCTATTCTGCTGTTGAATTGTAGGTCAAAATTGAGGCAACAACTCTATCATTAAGTGAGACCAAAGGTCCAAAACCTTGTTTGAATGGTCCACAGTTGAGCGCTTACTTCCAGGAGTTTTGTTCTTCTAAAATTTATACCGGCGAATGACCAATTACGCGGAGATTCTTTTGCACAGTTCCCATAATTTCGTCACTCAAGAGTAGGATTTTCCATCCCACTCGTCTTCGTTTGTGCAAACAACACTAACTTGAATCTCGCCAAGCTATGCTCAGCCACACCGTATCCGGTAAGATTAATTACCATATTTAACGTGTTGGTGAATCGAATGTAGTACTTCTTCCTCGGAAAGCCGTTTTTATCACTTCATTTTCCGGTTTGACGGAAGACTGGAGTTGCCCATTCACTACTTGTCGTTAAAATGGATGAATGTATTAACCCAAATGAATATTCGTTTCCCACGGATGATACTCATACCCTGAGATAGATGGCTGTGACTTGTTTCCTGTAGCTAACCAAGCCAACGTAATTCTGTGACTGGAACGCATTTGGTTGGATCATGAAGATTAATATTTCTAACCGAGGGGTCGTTTCTGTTTCGATGTAGTCATTTTGGCCGTGCGAGAAAAGGATGAAAGAGCCTTGACACGAAGGATTTATTTTTCAAACTTTTGTATCTAGCCGACACTAACATATATGTACATGCATGATTAAAACTTTCGAGAAGCCCAGGATCTTACCGCGATAAAAACTGAACGCGCAGTTATTGATCATTGGACCCAGCACAGTTAATTTTCTGCTCTCTAGATTCTACGGTGTCAGCTTGTAGGGTCAGGATGGTAGTCACAAATTTCAATCACTTAACTTTGAGTGGCAGGTATGCTTAGCACGGTTTACCCTTTGACTATTTTCTGCATCCAAGTAGCTAATTCTTATAGCATCTGCAACTGACATCCCGGAGAAACCGGTGACACTACTTAGAGCATTATTCTTTGTATTTCTGATAGCGTTCGAATGCTCAGTCCAAATGCTGCTCCTCAAGATTGATTCCCTACTTTTCTTTTACGCCGCTCTTGAAAACTCCGCAGCTCTTATACTGTTTGCACTGTGAAAGAACAGGCGACCGATATGTTACGTTCCTCCGGAAGTGCATGAAAGCAACAAAAAAGGGTGAGGTGTCCTACTTACCTATCCCCCTAAAAAATGAAAAATCAACCGGATTTTTCACCATTGTTTGCGTTAAAACATCTGATTCAAGTGGCCTTTGGTGGACGACAGAAAAGCTGGGAATGTGTTCTTGGAAAGCCACATAGGGTCTGACAAAAGCGATTGCGTGAATTATCTCTTTCAGTTTGGATTTTACAAAATGCGAGTTGTCTCACCAAAAGGTCTTGATGATATATCTCTACCTCTTGAGTGAAAAATTGAAATGTTGATATACAGCATAAAGGGACCAAACGAACTCTATCCTGCAAAGGTAGCTACGTTAAAACGAATGCGATTTCCTTCAGGACAGCCTAATTACAACGTCTGACCATAACACGGTTGTTTGCAACATCTGCAACTACCAGAGGGTATTCAATCATTTATTATATACTGTTTACATGGAGTATACACATATACGACAGATACTGGTGTCCCAGGTACAAGTTAAAGTGGGAGGAATATCACAGTAATTTGTGGGCACTATCTGACCATCAGTGCACAAATGCCTCCTTTCTTTCCGGATAAACTAATGTCATATTATTCCTAATAACCGCTAAAATTCGGACGAGTAAAAAAATGAGGCTTAAGATTGATTGCAGTAAAAACTAAAATATAAAGCCTATTTAAACAGAAGTATTCAGCAATCCTGGATCAACACCGAACACACGAAAAGCGTAACCATAAAAGTGACCCGCACGAATCTAACTGTGTCTGAAAACGCTTGTCAGTCAATTGCGAGTGGTATACCGCTTACCCAAACATCAAAGTGAAACACGTGGTGACACAATTTGTTTCCCCTTTGGATATCCCGGAGAAATTCCTCATAGTTAGAGTACTGTTGTATCAGCACCTTGATCTAGCCATTTTCATTCATATGCCAGGTCATTTGTTCATACTTGACAGAACATATTCTGGTTTCCCTGAAGCATATATTCCCCAAAACTACCCATCAGAAGCGTCGTCACGTTGAATAACTACACTGATTGAAAGAAATAAGCCCTCCATACTTAACCACCGGTGTGCACACTATAATAAGTTGTGTCTACACGGAAACCAAAGCGCCTATTCCCCGGTTGCACAACACACGATACCAGGTTTTAACTGAAGTTTCTATGGTTGAACATGCGCTTCCGCCGATCGATTCAAACAAGCATGTTTCACCGCCAATTCCTCTGCACCAACATCTCACACTCAGTGTGACAGGCCTGTGGAGAAATGTATAACTACCCATCCTGATGAGCACAAAAAATGAACCTTGCGGTAACGCAACAAATTGAGTTTGGACATCTGCACGTTTTTTTGGGAGGGTATGCACATTTGATACTACCGTGTTCCTCATGGAAGTTAGCCGGAAACTTATGTCGCATTCCTGTGTGGATGGAAGATCTACCAATTTGAGTGGGCTAACCTTACAAGGTTGGATGGTTGAACTGGTGACAGCACCATAATCTTCCTCACGCCTCACCGTCATGTGAAAAGGGTTATTTGGCCCCTAGAAAGTAGAGACCTCAAACTTAGCCAAGATTAACAGACGATGCTGTTTTGATTCTCTTTGGAATTGGTCTCACAAACAACGGAAACCTCCCGTACCACACGGATATGTTGTTCCAGTAGAGGGCACATTACGAAACAACTGATGCAAGTTCTCTCTCCATTCACCTACCACTTGTAGTCGTAGATACCAGCCAAGCCAAGCCCAGCTGTTGTCTGTTGGAATTTTCCGCCCATCATTTCACCGTTAGTTTACCGCCACTCATTTCTTCGCTAGGGGGTCAAAAGTAGGGGTTGACACGACGGACCATTTGAATGCGAGAAGCAGATTCCATGTTGCATGAACTTTTCAGAGAGCGGTTTTGTCTTGTTTTGAACTCCAAACTCCTTGGTACAAACAAAGTCATTGTCAAAGATTTTTCCAGCGCGCCTTGACGCCATCATATTTTTTCTGACTTAAAGCTGATCATAGCTAATAATGCACCTCACATGATTCGGTATAGTCATACTGGTCCGAAAGTTTTATTCCTTATACCACTGACCTGTCAAATGGCTGCAAATCTGAGGTAATGTTCTGTGCTAATATTTGAGAGGTATGCTATGCTGTCAGCATCTTTTGTTGCTCTGATAGCGGTATATTTTTCAGCATCCTCAGCGAATCCTCAAATCAAACCAACCGTACAAACATAGACACCCAAGAGATCTTTGCATTAAAACAACGTTTAGTGCAGCCAAATACTCCACAACAGTGGAGAAGATCAGCACGATAGGAACAAGCAATTTAGCTGGCTAGTTGTTTTGTCTATATTACGATTTTGTACCACGCACCTACCAATAATAGCCTACATCAGTGGGCAAACTCACAATGGACGGTCTCTAGAGCTTACAACAGGGAACCTTCAGGATTACGAAAACGACTGACTGAGTATCAAACCACTAAAACTGATAGGTCCCTGGTTCCTTTTGAATTGCCAGGAAAATGTGCTACAAATGTTTTTATGGTTGGAGTTAACAGCGGAAAAGTTTCTTGGTTTTGTGATGATAGGAACCTCAAGTGATCGGCCAAAATATTTTTCTTAGAGGTGGCCTCATTTAATGATGGGTATAACTAAGGTGACAAGTGTTCAGCTAATGATTTGATCAATTATTGCACCTTTGTGCCTGATTCCCTTGTCATTCTTTAGAAAATACACCCCTTAATTTATTGCGCCTGACTCAAAGTTTTGGAGACAGCTTTAGTACAGAGACCTGACTGGGAAACTGGCTGATCACCAGATGTACCTGCCATTGGCTCACCACTTCGGGTTGTATGGAAAACACATTCGTACCAAGCCCAGGACCAGGGTATATTGAGACTCGTTCGCAAGCCAAACGCACGATTGTTTGGCCAGTTACATTGTCAGCTTTCCTCATGCTGACCGGGTAAAGTTCTGCAGAACTCTTTTTTCCTAATTTCCTTCGATTTTCTTTGCCCGCGCTCATGGGTAACATCAAAAGAGAAGTAAAGCAAAAGCAAAGAGGTAAATGAGATACATCAATAGACACAGGACAGCAGTCTGATTAGCACTTGATTTGGGGATCATTAGGACTGTACGAAGAAACTTATCCATGACATGCCCAATGTGTTTCATCTACTGATAGAGCCATGAAACGAAAGTAACGCATTCAGATAACACATTTCTATGAAGATAACCGCCCGCAAAAACTACGATCGGACAGACTTCACTTTGCGACTAATACCGGAGTGTTTACTAGTTCTGTTGGATTAAATTGGCCGTGCAATGTAATAAAACATTAGTCTTTGATAAAAAATTCTTGATATCACATTCACTCGCTGCTTTAATCAATACTGTCTCCAATTCTATCGTACTAAAGCGTTTTCCTCACTAATTTGGAGAAACACACCTTATCCTAAGCGAACTATGCGAAGGCATACTGAACCAAAATTGATAATCGAACGACCACTCTATCCGGTTACCCAACCATATTTTAGCATTTGTCAGTCTGTAGCCCGTTTGGCTAACTCTTTCAGTTTTGTTATCTCATTTGTACAGACAACAGTAGTTAAGCTGCGAAATTTTTAAAGGCCGCTTAGCGGAGATCTTGTGGGAAAACGTAACTGCTAAGCGATTAAGCCTCGCGATGGAAATTTCGGACCACCTACGCTTTCACCATTCCACTTCCGGTTATTGTAACTGAACGGTTTCCAGATGATAAGTTTCACGGAATTCACGGGAATATCTCGTTCACTAAGCGGATTGAAAACATTAGCATGGGAAAACGGGTGCACCAAGAATGCTAGACCGTTTCACGAGGCAATTCCATCAATACTTCGACAATATTTTTCAGATCTTCCAACTTAGAACTTTCGTGGGTCATATCGTATAGACTGAACTGAAATTTTGGGCGAGTTCTGAAATGACCTTTTTAATTTTTTCTTCCGCTGCCACCAGTTTCCTTTCCGGATTTCGGACGCTTGGGCCCTTTACGCATGTTGTGGAGGCATACTGTATGCGATTGTAGTCGAATGCTGATCAAACGTTTGTCAATCCAACGCTCAGATAAGATGGAATCCATGCAGCTTTAGATGACAGCACGCAAACAAAGCGTCGCGCTATACCATTGGATATTCTTACTCTTCCGTAGAACCAAAGCAACAGGGAGCAATAGGTAATAACTCAATTTCTGAGTGTGCGCATCCGAGTAACTTTGTCTAGTCAGTAACAATAATTTACTCACTCCGTAAGGTGAGTCTACGATGCAAACCAGCATAAACTGTCTGCCGCAAGCTTCACTAGATCCTGACATAGACATTCAAGAGCATTGGAATCCTAACTAACAATAGTATGTATTTTAACCCTCCGAACTTTTGTCGACGGATAGTATAGACCGGTCGCTTATGCTTCACATTCTGTGGATATTTGCCCCATCGCACGGGTATGACACCCATAACGTTATTCTTGGAGCGCCGCAGCTGCACTTAAAACAGGAAATTCCTTTAGAATTGACTAGCCTCATAACATCCGTAGTGTAACTGCCGCGCATTTTGTTGACCCTGGGCTTTGGATAGGCTCCAAAACTATAGGTGTCTTTCTCTTGCTTTTTGAAACTTTCACGTCTTTATTGTAGACAAGATATCAGGCTGTCTCATGCGGTTTTTCCGCCATGCCCAGCTTCTAGGTGTCGAATTTTATCCAGATGGGCTCAATGGTTCGAGCACCAAAGAAATGTCAATCGTTTTTATTCACCACTCGTGCCGCTTTGTGAGCTCAAATTGGGTTTCCAGTTGTCGTCCACCTACGGGAGAGAACGGACGCCTTGACAGTTTCACAGTTCCAATTTAAACGGACTAAATAAGTGTCATGATAGTTGACACATGACTCTAGCTCAAACTTAATACTGCCGTTGCTATTCCATGTTCTAAGGCCCGGATAGTTCATTAGTGTGTGGCGCGGGCTACAATTTCGACGACCATGATTCGAATCCCACACGGGCATCTTCAGACTGACTGTCCAGTGCTGTTTTTGAGGTTGTACAGGCATGTTGTCTCGCAAACAGAAGAGATAAACACTTAAGTGAGACACTTTAAAATACATCCGTCGCACAAAGCAGTAAAGTGGATTGGTGTCCGAACAAAAAGGCTGGTAAGGTTGATATGCTCGCACTTCATTCATCTGAGTGACTGAAATATTTCCATTTTAAACCTGAAGGTTTTGAGGGTTAAATTAGGAAAACCCGTCGCCGTTTTTGCAGAACTCAGTGGTGACTAATTTTAAAAACTGTTTCGAAGTGAACTTTGTGTATATCCAATACACTTTGCCCTTCAGTCATATATGAATTGGCCCACTGGTCTCTGTATGGCAATACGACTCACGTGCACGCTTCTAAATGTCTATTGATTCTACATTATGCCCAAGCAACTTTCAGGTGAAAGCGCTCTATAAACTTTTGAGTATTAAGGGATGTTAACGAAAAAATGTCCCATGGGCAACAGTGTGGCTTGAAAAGAGAAATCCTCCTTGGCTATGTGGTAGGTCGTCAAAACCCCATGAGAAATGACTTATCTACGTTGTGCTTGTTTTTGAAGACGTAATAAAAAACCATGGCGAATGGCCAGCTCAAAAATGTCTTGAAAGTTAGAAAGTTACTGACGACGTTGTAAGTCTAACATCGGGTTACATGTGGCGTCTCGAATATATCGCAGTAAATTAGGAGTGAACCTTGGAAGGCTGCTATATTTTGGCATGCAATCTGAAGATTTTTTAGCTCGTCATAAAATTATCGGAAATATCGATAAAAAATTGATCGCACTTAACAGAGAAGAATGCAGATAAAAGAATACAAATGGTTGCTATGCTTTTCTTTGTTCAGCCACCGACAGCTGTCTGTAGCGCCATCAGGTTTCGAAAATCGGCTCTTCTTCGCCCCTACCGATGAAATACACATAAGAGATCATGTAGACAGCAGTGGTGTGTAGATCATTCGTGACCACATCAGTCTTTGTGGATCGCACACAATCTTCATGCTTCTTTAATGCTAAGGGGATTCCCTGTTACGCGCCAAGATTAGAGCTGAACTGCCATCGACAACTGCTACGTGCTAAAAATGGTAAAATCAAGAGTGTTCAAAAGCATAAACTGTTTTTGTGACGTAACACAAACAAAGAATACAAACGGCATCCAAGCAGAGTTTTGGACACCTATACACAACAGCGAATTCACAGACATAAAGCTGTGCTGCGGATGTAATTGACGGTGAACCGTACTTTGGTCGTCGTTACTTGCAGTCAATTTCTATTTTCGAAGCCGTGGTTTTGCGCCTATCGCTTTGGCAAACTCAACCTCCCTGGAGCTGGATAAATCGAAACTGACCAACATTCACATGATCTCACGACATGGGTAGCGTTTAGCACGCCACGCTTTTCCACACCGAGGATGGTGATCACCAGGGCGAATTCCGAAATACGTAACCTTACTAATAGAAGCCGGAAAGCTGAAGAATTGTGAATATCGTCTGTTTATGTCAGCGACTTGCCTGGATGTCCTAAACTACAACTTATCTGCACTATTTTCATTGGGAGCAACAGTAGCTCATCTATCATATTTCCGTTTCCCGTATTGTAATTCTAATGGCAATACACAAATCCAGAGACCGCTTGTTTGCGGACGACAAAAATCCCATTCCCACTGGGTTCCTCTCGTTTTTCTACTTTCAATCTGTGTTTCATGGGTTCTGTAATTTAGTCTCACAATTACGTAAGAATAAACTGAAAACTCATACTTTAAAAAGATTTCGGGTATGCTTAGTCGTATCACATAAAATACAATTTGATATTGTTATGTTTTAATAAAAAGCATTTAAACCCGTTTTTGAATCAGATGGCACACAATGAGTTATCAGTAAAAATAAACATATTGTAAGGGAAAAAGCCTCAGAGAAATGAGGAAATTTACTTGTTTTCTGTCACCTAGTGTTTACAATAACCGATATATATCTATGCCGGACCTCTGGCCTCGTATTGTTTTACTTGTGCAAGGATTTTTGTGCCGAGACTCAAGACCCGCTTTTACAAAATGAGCTATACAAAAACGTGTTGGTTCAGCGGAAAAATTTTCACTGCTATTTCAATTCCTTCCAGACTTTTAGTGATCGACTCAGTGAAACGCTCCAGGCAGTGGGATAAAACTATCTATGAAGGAAGGTGAAAAGAGGGTGAAGCTAACCGACTTGGACGTTTCGAAGTTAATTTTAGTCATAGGTGTATTATTTTCCCAGGTAAATAAGAGGATTCGTATACCTGTATTTCGTTTGTTTTCAGTAGCTTGTTGCGTCCCAATTATGAGGCTTCAACTATAAATAACGGTATAAAAGCTAGTTTCCACCAACCGTAACGCACACGGATCGTTAGGGGTTAGCTAGTGAACCTGTCCGTCTTCCACAGGTTACTTTGGCAAATTTCAACCCAATATACTTGGTGCAAAGTGGTTTCGGTCCTGATTATGAGGAGTTATTAATAGGGTCAGTTAAACGCACCTTGTTTTTGTTCTTCTGTTGAAAGCAGTGGGAGCCAAACGGCTGTCTTACGAAGGTCCTGCGTACATGCAAACTCTTGTTTAAATCCCGCAGTGAGGATTCAACAGCAGATTCAGGCTGCAGAAACCTGAGGTAAAAATTACCTACGCATACACCAAAAGGTAGGTTAAATTGCTACACAGGGTGTCAGTCCAACTCTGACCTAGCGTTGATATCGGAATATGGCACTCAATACCATACAACGTCTGATAATAACCATACTTGAAAAAGGTCGCTTGTAACCTTTAATCCTATCCTAATTTGACGATTCCAAGCATTATTTCGGATAGCTTTACTTGTATCCTCAACGAGTCACTATTCCAAGAGTGAAATAAAACATATCAGCCTACCAAATTTCCCCAATCTGTGTAGGAACATATTGCAGCTGATCGTTCTGTGATCCCTGAAATATAACGAATGGGGACACCTCTCAGGAATGACCCAGTGTACCGGAGAGTCCAAGGGGTTAAGAAATTTTAAACACGTTTTATAGATTAAGTCCGTCAGTTCAGTCTGCTTTCTCAATATTTTATTGCTAGACACGACCGTGAAAAAACGTGAATAATTCCCGCCACATCCACTCTCTATGCTGTAGATGCTGCTTTTCCAGAATAAAGCTACCATCTGGCCCAGCAGACTCGAAAGTTGTCTACCCCGCTTGAGGTGTAGCGGACTGACGGAAGTGAGTCTGTCATGATAATAGTTTCTCGGATATCCCAATGAAAACGTTCTAATACAGACTGAGATGTTATTCGCAAGCCCTTTCACTACTCCCATAGATTGCTTATTAAGCTTTACTAAAAATGTTTTGAATCACTCAAAAACACCTAACCAAAGGCTTAAACACTTTGTCTGAGACAAACTCGCTGAAATTCCCCATGTAAAAATGCGCAAATCAGGGTGCTGATCAAAACTCTTTTAGATCTTGATCAAATCCCAGTGTGAATTGTGTTTCTGTTATTTCACAAATGGTGATCTTATCCTTGGTTCTTCTGAATTCCCAATACTTGTTGTAGCTTCTATCGTGATGACTAGAAAGAAAACTATGTTTGAACTAAAACTGCGGTCAGATTTAAAATTGGAAGCCGCAAAAGCTCTTTCGATCTTGGTGTGATTTACCTACTGGATGTGGGAGGAACGAATACATTACTTTTCAACAGCCAGTTTAGGACTGTTGTTCCCCGAACCAAAAATTCACGCCAACCTTTAGACACTTCAACAAGTAAAACGGTAATTTTGTGTGCATTTGGATAAGATTACCGAAAGAGTTTTCCATTTTCGATTATTTTAAGGCAACCCACCGTGATTTGTTGCAAAACCTATATGGCTTTCAATCAGTTAACCACAAAATAAACATTTCGGTTGCTGTTGTCAGAGAACTAGAAATATTTCAACCGCTTACCTAAGCAGCACTGCTCAAAGACTGTTTGAGCAGTTTTGACGAATGTGTCCTGCCAGAAGCCAAGCCTTCTACTTTGGAATAATTGCTTTAGAATAATAACAGCCAGGAGACATAGAGCGACCAAAGAACATCGCCATTTGATAACCGTTGTGCAACATTTGTTAAACATCAATGAATGTTTGACTTCTTACTGATAGAGTGCTCTAAACTAACGTCGGTCCACAATATTGCTACACTTTTCGTCTCCCAGACAATTGCACACATTTCAGAGTTTGGACCTACCGCCAGTTAATTGCACTTGGTGGGCTTAACCATGCCGTACATCGACAATGACAATTTTGACACGCTATCCCAAGGCAGAGCACTATTCGCAGCAAATGGATTGGCTCATAGAACAAAATAGTATGCACTTATCAGATGAAACCAATGATACTAAATTCGCTTGTCAGAAATATTTTGGCGGTCGTCTAGACATCTGTCGGTTAGTATCCCGTGTGGGTTGAGCCGGTAACATTACGGAGCAATTTTCTGAATCCGGGTGCCGTTAGGCTCCGGTGAACAGCTGACACCAGCAAGAAAAAGGAGAGAGGCCATAATTTTACAATTAGTTGTTTATCTCCGGAAATTTCGGTGACTGTACTAGTGTATAAAATACCTTGCTTTTCGTCACACAAAAATTATACCAGATGCATTTCCTTGAATTTAGCCCGAGTTGATGCAATAACGACTTTATTTACTGGAGTTCTGGCTTCATTCAGACAAGATCAGCTAGACTCGATTGTTTTGATCTATTGAGGTTTATCACCTGAACGCGTAGGATGAGAAACACAACCCCTTGCCTAAGGTATTAAAGGTGTTGACCACGGAATAACGCGTCTCGCACCATTTTGGACGGGTAGGAAATTGGTCTTGGCTGTTCAATTATTTTGACAGTCGTGTAAGTGCAGTCAGAAATTTTTGTCCTCATTGCAAGATATTTCAATTTCAAAATTTTAACGGACTTATTTTGCAATAACACTGGGATACTAAAACTTTATCACGTGAGGAATTTTTCCATATCTGAGTTCGTCGGCTGAGCGTAGAGGGCTTGGAGGCATTACCCTTTGGTTAGCAGTTTCCGATATTGCTAATTCAAGGTAAAGTGCTTGTCACACGATAAAACCTCAGCGCTTAAATTTACTTCAGAGTAATTTTACCACTCATCCTATTAAGCATCTGTCAATCAATTTACTCATGTATAATACTGTTTTGATTATTCATGTTCACCAGTAACGAATCCATGAAAACCGGAGTATGCTTCCTGTGCTTACTGCATGGCAGAAGGGTTTTCTGGCTTAACCAGCTCGCTATTGTTCGTCCTATGACTTTTTTTACTAAGATCCTAATGGACTTCTTGCCTCGGAAGTATCAGTTCCGCTCGAGCAATACTTTAGCTCGCTTTTATACGAAACAATATTTGATAAGGCACCATCCTCCGCATGTGATAAACTTCCCCTGACAGCACTCTCCTCGAGAAACTTATGTAGACCAAAAATAAAAGTGCACATGTGATTCACGCGTTAAACAAAGAAAAGTAGTCTTAAGTTAACCATTTATCACTGGTCTATTCTTGTTCTTGGTGTTGTCAAGACCCTACCCGATAGCTTATTAATCTTGTCACTTAGACACTTCCGAAATGAAATGATCTAATTTTCGAGTAAGTTAACTGGGAAGATGCGTAGTGGGTTTTTTGGCGACAATCATTTTGTTTCAGTGGTCTATTAAGTGCAGCAATAACGCACCGCTCTCCAAAAATACTGGCAATCTTCGAAAAATTAACTTAAGGCATGTGTTCAAGTTTCTCGCTTAACTCCACACTTGTGCACAAACAACAATAAAGCTAGATGCTCAGCCAGTGAATACTTGTCAATATGTTTTACGTAAGCAAGAAGACCGTGTATTCTATCTTTCCTTAAGACAGGTATATTCGCGCAACAATAAAGCTTCTATGAGCTTTAGTACCATATGGATGGCGGAAAAGTTTGAGCACTGTTATTACCGTCATGAAAATTAACACTTTCGGATGAAAAAGAAACCTAGGAACATTACACAAAAATGCCTTTACGTTTCAGTAGAATACCGCCCAACCCCAAGCGACGTTCACTGCTTTCAACGATATTTCTGCCATTTGGTAAAATGGAATACGTCACGTTTTTTATATGGATTATTCTTTGTTTTTTTCAAAGACGCTTGGTGTGATTACAGCGTTGTCTAACTTTTTATCGCGTTTACTAGGATTTGCGGGGCCTTATATCTGGTGACTGCGTCACCACCGACCTGGAGTGTACACAAAATAACTGAACGTGGTCCAAATTATTGGGGTACCACGGAGACACTAATGGCTCTGGGTACCGCCAATGAAATGTATTTATCTGATGTGCCTGCTGAGTAACCGACAAAGTTGAAGACTTATCATGACGGTCTATAACGGTGTTTGGTGAGGTGGACGTGGATGTGGATCTATCCGCTGAGCTTAGCAATCAGCTGGCAAACAGTTTGTCAACCAAGAGAACATCATCTGTGCGCAGTCGGGTGAGTACTTCCTTCGCACGTGCTTGGGTTTATATAGTTGCCAAAGGCTAATTGATACCTATTACAGTGATTGGCTAACTGGGGCACACCATTCTGGGCGTCTCATTGGTCTGATTAGATTGATGTTGCATTGCGTAGCCTCTATCCCACAAATTATTCCTCTTCCGATCGGTCCGCTTTTCATTTCAGGTGCTTGGTGCTCTTCCCCCTTCTTATTTGATTGATTCTCACGGCAAATTCTATTTTTTAGTTTCCCTTTTTTGATCTGATTAGTCTGTTTCCAGCTTTGATTGCGTTATGGTCAAATTTTGTAGATATTGCTTGGCACGCTGTGCTTTTCTGTCTGAGAGATTTTTTCTCCTAGTTATGGGAGGGTTTCTTGCGTCTGAATGGATAGTCGGATGCCTTTCATTGTTAAGAAATTTCCCACTCTTTGTTCTGTTTAGTCTTATACCTTCTTGGTTGAATGTATATTCCAGTGAACTTGTTTGTTCTTTTGGAGTTGGGTCTACCTGTTCCCTCTAAGAGTGTCTCCTCTGACTTCGTATGCATGTTTGAATTTTGATAGTACTTGATAGATCGTCATTTTCACTATGTTTGCTGGCGGCCATTTCCATCGAGTACCACGCCTCCATTAATTCACGTCCTTTCTTTGTTAGTCCTTGTGCTAGCATGTGGATATTTTTCCAGTCGATTTCCTGTCCGTTCTGATCGCCGTGCACGGAAGGGAGTGAAAATTAGTTATGTGGTTGAACAGCAAGTTTTTGTCTGTGTAGTCAGCTAGAAAGCTTTCTCCTTCTCTAACCCACGTAGTGCTTGTCGAAATACTTGCACTGACTTTTGTATATGACGTCGTCATATTTTCAATTTTCCCTTGGGTGTGAACGGTGCTGCACGAAGTGAGTTCAATGTTTGTTACGCCATCGTCCTATTATATTGTCTTGACAACCTTGCAGTCGTTTCCGAAATGTTTTTGATATATGCAAGGATGATTCGTTTTGTCCCCTTTCCGTGTTATTGAGATAGTTGAGTTAGGTTTTCCAAAGGTTCTCCAGATGGAGAATTTTGGGCATTCAACTTCAGGATTTATTGCAATACAGAGGTTGGAATTTATGGTTTTGCCAGACATAAAGCCTCAAATTCGAAACCTCCACTTGGATGTCAATGTCGTCATCAAACGTAGTCACTTTGGCGTACAGGCCAGTTAACAAACAATATTCAAACAATACGCAATATGCCCTTGCATTTTCAACGGTCCGTAGTAGTTCAATAACACAGTGGAAACAAGAAAGCTGACATGTCATTATGTTTAATCCCATCAATGTCATGGACAATAACTAGAAAAAACTGGCATAAAGACATTCTGCAAACGCAAGGTTACGGAGATACTGGTCACCACTTCATTAGGTCCAAGGTAGCCTGAGAGTTACTCCACACTACCTTCTAGCACATAAAAAGGACAGCCTCGGTAAGGCTCAGAGCATGCACATTTGGTGAATGAGAGTAGCAAATGCTGAGATGAGGGCAACCTGATTGTCATTCTTCTCCGTGCCGCAAATGAATGTTTTTCGCCATGAAGTCAATCCGATATTTCGGAAAAAATGACTTCTGAATGAGTGACGCACATATTCGCTTTCTAGTCTCAGATAACCGTCAGTGTTTCCAAATAAAAAATATCAGCAATAAATTCACTAATTGTTTAACAAACCTCTCTGGAACGATGTCTACCCAATCAGTCCCAAACATTTTCCAATTGATCGACCTCACAGTTATATTCAGATTTGTATGCACAGTGTGGTTTGTCTTGCTGGGTGGGTCACGTTTGATTGAAAGTATTAACAACTCCCAAATCGGGTTCAGAATGTTCGGTTGACTATACGGTTGATCATTGTGGTGCTGTTGCTGTTGCTGTTGTGTTGTCTACTTGAAGAATATCTTTGTGTAGCTCATTAGCTTATACGCATTTATTTGCATTCTGATTATACCACCATCTTTAATTGGGGCTATACTTTTTGTTGCAAGGTCTTTTCTAGTAGTTACAATCCATGGACGGCAAATTCCTGCGTAGAAATCCCCCTTGCTTTCATGAACACTGTTTTGACATAATTCCGTTCGTCCTTTAGAATGGCGATAGGGTCAGACGTTCCCTGGTTACATGTAAGTCTGTTATCGCTTTTGGTTCGATAGACTGCTTGAGACACCCCAATGTGATCAATTTATGACTGATTGTTGGTCTGTCAGCCAGGCTTGACATTTGACCTGCGGACATTTTGTTAACATACATGGAGAGTTCGTTATTAGGGGGGTTGGTTGGATATTTTCGGTACGTTTTTTTATGTTCGTCTGGTTTTTTGAAGAGTGCCTTATATCTCCAACGTAATTAGTTACTTGAGAACTGGCGTCGACGTTATTTGATTGGTCTGTTTAGAAGTTGGCGCGTTGCCATCCTCCCTGTGCCTTCCTCTTCGTCGATCCTAGAGTGCGATGCAAAGATCGCATCGTCTTTTACGTCACTAATCACGGAAAAAAGTGTCCTTCCTTGTGAAACTGCACATGGAAACAAAACTGACTGCATTAAAATTAGCAGTAAGAGTAAAATGCCCAAAAAAATTACTCGTAATTTGCTGATTAGTTATCACTTCTTATCTTCTTACCGGCCAACGAATGCACCCAATACTCCAGTTTTTCATGCTCAGTTAAGCCAGCGGTTTACAGATGTTCTACTAAATGCAAACCGGGATAAACCCCTGCATGTTGCGGATATATCGTTCAAAACTTGAGCATGTCCAATCCAGAATAAGTGGAATCATTTCCTCAGAATCTAATTTTGTTCAAAGTAGAGCAGGGGCTACTACTGTGTAGGAAATCTTTCGGCTTTTCTCCAGCTTTGCCGCGATATAAATATGGCACTACTTAGTACAACCGATATTTTAAACTAACCGTTCAAACAACTTGTTGACAACCTCCCAAACTTACCGTTAGTGTGGTTATTTCTCCGAGACTACCTCCGATATATTCAAGGCCACGTTGCCTAGAGGCAACATAGGCCCACCTCTCCTTCCACAGCATCTTGAGAAAAATCTGCCACACAATAGCAGCGGGTAGATGCATCGAAAATCTGCCTTGAATCAAAAGATAATGTGTTTGCACTCCGGGTCTGCTATCGTGGAACACCAGCAGTAAAAATCAGCAAGTGATGAGTTAATATCACAAGATATGCGACTACTGCATGATGATCTATGTTTAGAGCATGGAATTAGAGTGCAACTGGCAAGGCGAAACTAAATGTTATTTTTCAATGTAACAGTAAGCCCATTACTAAACAAATAGTACTAATATAAATCTTGGGATGAATTTTACTTCCTTTCAGTTAGTTTGCCTAGATTAAGGGAAGTTCGGAAACAATCGATGGGTTGACTTGCACCATTAACGTGTATTTTAAAATTTCCACGTGGCCTTGTTTTCGTAAAGATCATGGCATTCACCTGCTGCTTAAAATCTCCGGAAAGGGCTTGCACCTGGATAGAAAAACAAGTGGAAGTATGGCGGGAATTCTTCATGTACCCACCCGAATAATGGTTTATTCGGGGTCTTCAGCGGACGACTAACACATCCGGCGTGAAGTTTCTGGAGAGGAACAAAAAATGTACGGCTTTGAGAAAAACAGTGAACACTTTTGGATCTAAATACGCGTCTTCTTGCTTACCTACCTAGGACGCTACAAGCAGCTGAACACCCCACGTGGATTCACCCCAACATTTGCTTAATGACTGAGACGTTGGTGTCTAGTATCACCATTGGTGAGCCACTGCGTGAGGTTCTTCAAGAGCACAAAGTTGTTGACGTTTCCTTGTCCAAAAAGCTAAATACCTCCCCGCATATTTGGAAAGTGGTTTCATGGTGTGTTATTAATGAAACGCACTGATGAGCTGGCATACTCATTAGTTTTGTGTTCCTCTCCCAGAGTCAAGTTTTGCAATGCAGCCGATGAATGGTCCGTTAACTATCCCCAGTGGTCTTCTCAATAAATCGGAGACAGTGTTGGCCTCTTGTTTGGTTCTTTTGTTTTAGTTAGCTATAGCAATCGGGTTCTTTGAAGCTAGTTTACACGCAATCAACAAAAAAAATGAAGTATGGGACAGATAATATGAGACAAACTGTCACCCACGCATCGAACATCGAGCAGAAATGAGGAGCTGTTCCCATTGTGTTGAGCTTAAGCAGCATTTCGTGTGTCGGGATTCCATGCCAACATGCCCCAATGGTAGACAACGAGACGGCTGGCGGACTAATGAAAACGCGTCGTGGTATATCGTTTCATCTTTTTTGTATTCCACTATTGCCCATGAGACCTTGAGAGAAGGCCAGGGAAATTGGAGGGTTTCTCTAAATTGTTGTTAGAGTCTGCTAATTTGCGCGGCAGCTTCTTTGTTGAGTGACTTCAAAGCACTCTTCTAATGCTTGAGAGGCTATTGCCTAGTCCTTTGTCTTACGTAACTGCCAATTGGGTCACTCTAAAATCTCAAGAAAGCTGAAGCAAACATTTTTACGACTTTTTTTTCGCCAGGATCCTTCAAGTCCATGTAATTTTCTGGTAGTTATTAGATTTTGAGAGAAGTAGCTGTCATACTGCAGGTAGTTAGATGTATAGAGAATGTTTTATAGGTCGTTAGAAATGCTGAATCAGGATGTCCTATTTTATTGCTTTCATTTCTATCTCTCAATTGCTAGGACAAACATAATGTCAAGTTGTCTTCAAACTCGACGTCTGAATGAAAGTAAATCTAAATCTACTGAGTGAGCCTACCGGCAATATTGTTTTCCCCCTGGTTTGCCCTAAATGAACTGACAAACTCAATCGCGACTATCCCGCCCTTGTGGCAAATCAGCATTAGCAGGCTATATCGCATAAAGTAACCAATCATGGCACCTTACCAAAGACTTCTATGTTACCTGGGGGGAAGGATAGCACCAAAACTGTTGCTGAACCGTAACCCTAATTTCGCTGACCTCGGACTTAATGGTCTGAGAACAACATTGTACTCAGTTACTGGGGGTTGTATCACGCCAATAACTTCTTACGTGTGTGGTGAATGCGCGAAATAAAACATTTAAGCAGCACGTTAGTGGAACATCGCTTAATTTGCTGTTCAGAAGAGTCATTCTGGTTTGAACTTCTGGGTTAACTAAAGATTCGCACTAGGCATAATTCCATGAACGACCTAGGTCCCGCTTGGAGTGAAAACGTAGGTAGTTGGAGGTGCTCTTTGAGCTGACGCTTATAAAAGACTCATAGGCAGTGAGTTACAAAGGCCCAAAGTTCGATTGTTAGGATTTAAAGCTAGTGGGATGACGTAATTTGCTTGAAACTCGGAGACTAGAAGGAAGTCACACGCATTCAGATGGCAGACATTTTAAAAAGAAGTGAATTTTAAGTTTTGCGTTTAAATTTTAACGCATCTTTTCTCCGTGTGGTGCATTTCTGATATGCATCATTCAGCGTAGCCCATATCTGTCAGCTCCAAAGAAATTAAAACTGGCTGCCGACCACCTACCTGTCTTGTATAAAAAATACAGGTGTGACATATATCTCATACATTTTCCGAATTGTTGTGACACGTGTGGTGTACGGAGTTGGCTTGTTGGATTTCGCCGATATGCACGCGTGGAAATGTTGTGGATAGTATTTTAGTTTTTGGCAATAACTGAGTCACGAATGTGTTTTACAGTTTTTATTATTACCAGAAACGTTTCGTCATGCAATGACATGAAACTCATCGCAAAGCTGCCACAGAAACACCCAAATTCCAACTCTCGCTGAGTTAAATATTACCTAATGCCTTACCTGTTTTTTGAATTTACAAGGCCAAAGTTGTGTGAGGCCCGCCTAACGCATGTCAGTTTAAATTAAGAAAGCATGTAAAAATAAATTCTCTAACGAATAGCGTGAAATTGTCTCCTCCTCTCACTCGCAGTACAGTGCAGAGGGAAGATGGCGGTCAGAGGTTACGTGAAGGACAGTGGATTCTAATGGAATATAGCCAAATTTAATGAAAATAGTCAGTCTCAACAAGGCGAGCCACGCCAGCCCTAACCAAAAGCCGAATAATTATGTATTGCACACGTAAAAGTACACCAGACGACCGTGGTCAAAGTCATTATTAACCTTAGAATTCTACCGAAAAACTGCTTGCTACACTCCCCTCTCATCTGGCATCATTTTGTCCCTCCTGGAGTTCCTTGCAGTTTCCGCCTGAAGTTGAAAAAAGTCACTCGTAGGAAACAAACGAGCCTTTTCAAATACTTCACAGGGTCCAGTCTAGTAAATACTGGTTATCACCTATGAGATCGCCACGAATAAGCACTAGTTTCTCTGCAAGTTTTGTAAAACTTGGTGAGCTTGGATAGCCTGATGGAGCATTCATCTCGGCATTGCAGTTTTTATAGTAACTGGTCAAACGAAGTGTAAGAAAATTGTTTAAGCTGCGCCTGTGCTGACGCACGTTTATTCTTTCTTAGCGTTTGTTTCAACTGCCGCAAAAGTGAATTGGTTACACGTCTCAGTGTTTTTATTCATCCTTTTAATAGCGGGTGTTCTTCTGAATATTATCCAAGAATTTCTAGATGTAACAGACGGAACGATAAGCGAAGAACCAATCAAGGTAATCAGGGGCGGTAATACTTGCACACAAATTCAATCACCCTAAAGGAGTTTTTCCCGAAAAGTGTAACCCCTACATTAAACTTGTGAAGTTCCAAGGAAAACCTAAAAATCAGTAATGAAGTCGGTATAGATTAGGGTCGTTAAAGCAAAAAAACAATGTGTAGTTTTTCTACATTTCGGAGTTAAAATAGAACTACCAGTCGGCTCCAAAGCGAAGTATTTTGATCATCCCACACTTCTGTAATTCCCACTGAATCAGCCCAACCACATGTGATAGCAGCTTTCTCCCGCATCTAAGGATGATGGAGTCCTTATCACATCCACTGTCTCGATGAATAGATGCTAGTGTATTCCTTTGTTTGTTTTCCACCTACCTTTGTTGTCTTTTCCAACTGAACTGGCAACCTGATGAGTAATCAAACTAATCTGATCAAACCTATATCGCCTCCCTGTCCAGCCCACAACAAATTTCAGGACAGTTAGAAAAAACAATTTCTGGTTCTGTCAAACTCAAACAAACCTTCTTATCCGCCCACCGCATACGATGTCTGTTTGGCAGGTATTAAAAATCGTCGTTGATTTTGAAGCAATTCTAGAAGAGAGAAAAATGATTGTTGCATTTCGCTATTTTAGACATGCTCGCAGTTTGACTGAAACTGGTAAAGGGATAAGAGTTTTTATGGTAGTCTGTTTTCTGTGGCTGCTGATCTGAAACATTTACAGAAGGCTTTGACAGAAAGTTAGTTAAGGGGTGAGGGTGATCAGTCAATAGATGTACTCCTTCGATAGTCTTTCTGTCATTCAATAGAGCACATGTTGATGGCTGTCATTCAAACCTCACTTCAATAACTATTAAACCCGACGTCAACAGAATATCTCCTCATACTGCATTCAAAACTCTTCGAATTGAAAATATGATTGACCGGATCTGTACCTGATGTGAAACAACGTCATTGTGAGCGTTTAAAAACATCGAAACTCACTTTGGCACATTTTGTTTATGCGGTAGTCGAGACTTTTGGACGCTATTATTAGCATCTGCGTTTAAGGACAACCGGATGTCGAACCCAGTCAGATGATCGTAATATGAGTGTAGACCTTGCCATGCTGAGATTGCTTCAATTCATTTTGCTGTGATTTGGGACGCAAACAAGCAAACAACAAATGTGATGATTGTTGTTCCTCTACCTATACAAGTACACATATAACGCATGTATAAAATATATGTATACGAAATGTACGCAGTCATATAAAAATCCAAGTACATGTGCACATAAATCGTAAGCATGCGCATATATACCGAATGCGTATACAAAAGCAGGTAGATATACTTAGCTGTGGTTCTCTGAAGAGACCGCGCTTGATCGGGCCCTGAAAATTTCTTTTAAATTTTTCAGCTCTGGGAAGACCACTTTCATTTCCATACCAAAGACCAATTTCTGAAGCATGTTTCAGTAAACATCCATTCTCAGAAGGGATATGAATTTTACGGCCTCCGTCTGTTTCGCGCAAATCCGGGTGATTTATTGCACCTGAAGCCGCATTTTGTAATATTTCAAAACCCAATGGAGAATGTAGAAGAGGTAGATATTGGGCGTGTAGCTATCCGCTCATCTACGCATTATACACCCAGGATTTTGGCGCGGAAAGACCAGACTCCAGCTGCACTGGATATCCCACTCACGTCGATTTCGTCTGGGATTGCTGGACAGCTCGCTGCACCTAAATCCACTCATTTAAAAACTCTTCCCTTTAGCTTTAAAGAATCAGCGTCTTTCGATAATAAAATGCAAGAGCTCAGAAACATTTGTGCAGCACGACAACGACGGTAGCCGAATAGGCAAAATAAAGGTGTAATAAATTTGGTAATTTTATCATACTTATTCACGCCTGTGCTGAAAGCACCTGATGACCGAATCGTATGGGCAAGGAATCTCTTTTATGCCAGCAGACTATCCGTATACATGTTTGTTGTCTAGGATACTGCAAGGGAATGCATAATGGAAAAGATGCGTGAATACCGATAATGAATTGGCTGTGTGACAAACCACAAGAAATTCAACAGATCCAGGAACTTTGTCGTCTTCTCATTCATGTGAGATTCCACCCCTCAGGGGGAAAACCAGCTAAAAACCCATACGTGACTGAAAAGTGAGGTTATCTAGAATTTCAATAAAAGGCATAAATACAAAGATGCGTCTTGTTCTAACCAGCTTCTCAACATGTCAGAGCTATTAGACTGCTTGTAATTTGCTGAAATGCCCATTTGTCTTGTCAATGGACCTCGGAAATTATTTGAAATTTTTGGGCAACTGGCTATGAACTCAGTCATGTATTGATAGCAGCATCATCTTCGGATCCCGAGAAATTTGTTCACTACACCACCGTCAACGCCAAGCTGGAGAAGATAGCCAATTTATCATTAGGTTTTTTTGGATCCGATAAATTTACCATATGAACCTGACGCTCTAGCGACTAACAACTTTTGCCACGCGTTCCTAGAGATGTGCTTGTTGTTAATCCAGTCGATTCTGTTCAGTGACTCAATGGATTATCGTCAGAAATTTGGAATTGACGACATCATTCAGCTGAAACAGATGACTTGAAAACACCAAACTGACAGTAATGAAATCACCATGAAAAAAGATCAACGACGTGTGTGGGAACTGTACAATTCACTGGTCTTTAATGTGAATAACTGAATACGTTAGCACAACGCTGACAATCTTTTCACACTCTTTTTTAAGATGATAAATTTTTATTTACCATTGGGAGACCATCTATGAGAAAAGACCTTCATGTTTGATTTCTCTAAAAGACTTATAAATGAACTCTTTTTAGGGTAAAATGTTTTAAAAGTGCAGATCTGAGAATCGAAGCTGGTTGGCTTCACTGCGATAATTCATCGAGTCCCCAGAATGTGATTTGACATTAAGCCGAGAAAATAATACCACGTGCTATTTCCTTTTGTAACCTATTGGAATTTGCCGGTTCACTTCAGGTTTGATTAATTTAGTTGATGTGAAAAAACTACACCCTATCCCAACTTTGCTGGTAAAATTGTGCAAAGCATTAGACCGATTCTTCTACTCTGCAAGTCACCTTTGTCTGGTTTTATCCGAAAAACTGATTTGTCGTGCAAACTTCCGCTTGCGCGAAGAGTCTGCTTTTTGCAATCAAGCTGCATTAAACTACAGTACATTCGGAAAGCCTGCGTATTAGTCCGTTCTTCTGATTGATCTTCGGAGAAGGCAGTTTAGTCCCAGCTGCCACAGCTTGACGGTGGATCCCTCAAACTTCGTTGAGATAGTATCGATCAGCAAGAAACAAAAGAAGGAATTTTTGCAAACTTCGACAAGCGACTTTTACTGGCAGTATTTTTCGTTCATCACACAAATGACGGGGAACTATCCGGACACAACGGATATCTGAAGATATGACCAAGGAATTAAACTTGTAATTTAAATTTTCGAGTATCATATAGTGCAGCATTATTTCAGATGCGCAGTGGAAAGTTAGTTTCCTGGTGTCCGCAAAGCAGACTGTACTGAAACAAAGTAGTGCAGAATTTAACTCCTTTAAGGTTGACCAACTTTCCTTGATACGCTAAAAAATCTGGCTTATCACGGAACATTTAGTTCAGATTGTACAGTACTGCGTTTTGTTTGTGGCCCCGGGGATCGGCTGTTCCTTTATGCGCCAAAGGTCTCAACTTCAACAACTGCAACTGCTCCTTCATAAACCTAGCGTACTGCTTTGGAAGTGATCACTGATATTGTTCCCGTCGCATTGTGGCCCGAGTCTGCGTCATGGAGTTCCAGAAAGAGAGGATCACAACAGAAATCCATTAAATCATACTTCGCTGGTTGTTCTACTTCTTATATGAAAAGGCTTGTTTCATCTCCACGAATTGCCAAAATGTGACATTATCTTGGAGGGAAAAGTACAGAATGCAAAAGCCTGCCAACTACTTACTAAACGATGATATGAACATCGATAATATGAACAAACCGAAAAGTCAGAGCTATTGATGCATTTCACGATAAAAATAAACTCATGCCATCTGGTTGGAAAAAAATATACAGTGGTATCGCGAAATCATGAATAAAGAAAAGGGTAATCAAACGATATTTTACGGTAGGCTATTTTTATGGACGCTTGAAATGGCATCAAGATACCTGCCAATCTCTTAGTCTCAGAACATTAAAAACTACCGCAAACTTGAATTTCTCAGAATTTTGTCGCGCTATAAAATTTGCTATTGATGTGTATTGACCACTTCCATAGAAAGCCGCTTCCAGGGCTGCAGACATGTTGACACTCGCTTTCGGTGTTCAAACACTGGAATCAAACCCTATTTTTTCATTCATCTAGAAGCTGAATATCTATCCATCGAAACAGTTTTTACCAATCACTGACCACTATTGCTAACGCCATACTGACTGGTCACTGTAAGGATCAGAAAGACCGATCGTTTTCGGTTTAGTAAAACACCCAGCTACTAGGTCATCAAAGTAAGGAAATCCAACTGATTTTGGGATACCGTATATATATACTCATGTACACCAAGTCTGCAAGTGTACCGTCCCATAAACCCCATCCAGCAGTGGACAAAAAATAGAATTAAGAAAGTCGTGGTTTCGAAGCTTAGCTTGTTCACTCGGCTAGACAATAGTAGTATTTGCATCTATTTGCAGATTTTTGGAAATCCTTAACCTTTTCGCTTCATAGGCATACTGTTGGGCCTACATGGAGCATTATTACTGGAATAACGGTCGTTTCCCCAGCTTAGTTCTCGGTCTGAACCTTCCAAGCTAGGGTTCCCATCAAAAACAACCATCAAGGGTGCACAACGTATATTGACGCCCAAAACCAGGTCAGATACTTTTGTACAGTGCGTCGTATATAAAGCGTATCCGGCGACACCATTCGGGAAATCCTGACGCCCTCTGGCTGCGACATTGGCAACTGGCATTAGGCGAATACTGAGTCATGATATGCTGTTGGGTCTGAACTTTCGACCAATCAGAGCTCGCCTTGATGCTGGACCGGCAAGCGGTCCGAAATTTTGGCCAATATTGTGCGGGATAGTCCTCTCGGCCGTATCAGCGCCTAACTGCGAGCGGTAATGTGGCGGAATTCCACCTACCAATTACCCGTCAGAAGTTGCACACGTTACTTGGACTCTTTTATTCTACCCGCTGTTTCACAACACTTCACATGGACTATTAATCTTATTTATAGGCCATTCAAGTAAAATCGATCGAAATAATGTCCCCAGTAGATGGATGTAAACGTATCCTTCAAATTCTCATCTCAGACATGTATTGCGTGGGTGTGACATTAACCTAATCTAAATACTGAAAAAGATTGCCAATACTTCTGTTACCAACAGTTCTAACTATGTCGAATGTTTTCGAAAATGTCTTAAAATGTTGATGCAAGATCTTATGTGTAAGTAATCACTAGCAACGAAACCCAAAATAAGTCTACATGAAACCGTTTACCACCATACCAATGAACCGTGTGCAAAAGTCGGGTGGTAAGCCTTTGTTTGAAATATCGCTGTGCAAGCTCCGCTTGAAGGACAAACAACCGAGGTATATTATGCCCATATCTACAGGTCTCCTTTAAACTTATCATTAGGACAACTAGAAAGGCGATGTAATCAACTCCGACACCATGCACCCGTTGTTGCATAGTCTGAAGAACATATAAAGTGGCTCGTGACGGTTTGTAGCAATTTGGAAGAACAACAAGATTTTGTTGGTATCACGCGTTAAGCAAAAATTACATGTCCAATTGTTTCAAAAGATTTGAAATTTAAACTTGTTTCCCGGAAATGTGGAAATTTGAAGCCAAGGAGCCCTTGGTCTTGCACTTTTGCTTTTGGTGGTAATTCAATTCTTGGCAGTTCACTGATCCTTGGGAACCTGTAAATGAAAGCTCACCACTGATTTGCATGTGTCATACATTTCATAAAGTGATCTTTAAGAACGATCAAGTTTATTCGTCAAATCAGAACTTAGAACTCCCGGTTATGACGCCACTTCGGACACACAAATACCGTCCGTTTCTCACCATTAAGACTTCACCGGGTTGCACAAATCTAAAAACCGATATGCTGCGTATTGTGGTAACGAGTTTACCTGGATATTCTAGAGTAAGTAGGAACAACTTCTGTACCGCGCCATGACTTGGTATTTGCCACTTCGGGATTGAAATTCGCGTCTTTATCCACATCGACCGGATTTCTCCCTATCTCCCGGTCCACACTCTATCAAACACTGAGCAATTCCGCAACTCTAACCACGTTAATTGACTGGTAGACCAGCACGAGTGGGCAAGAAACTAACAGGCTGAGGCGGCTATTAACTGGAAGCTGATGCGTCAAGGGTCCGCAAGATTTCCTGAGAATAAATCGCAGATCCTGCAGCTGCGTAGTTCAGCTTCGTGACACCTGAGTTTAGAGGACCACAGGCGATCAGAATATATCGCACAAGCCTGGTTGCCGCAACACACGGGTGCGGTAGGTTTGACAACGTTATCCAACTCTACTATGACCACGAGTCAACCGAAAACTGATAGCCAACAAACAATGCCAGAACTGTAATCCGGGAATTTTGTTTTAACGGTTTTAACACCATTAGTTTGAAATGCTCCCTAAACAACTTGGAATCACTATGCTTATCCATATCGACATAAAATTCTGACTTTGTTTCGTGGAGGATAAATCGATCAATCTGAAAAATAGTACATGCGGAGATTGTCACCTTTAATTAATGCAATATGCATCAGGTCAGATTCATTCATTTTTCTGACTACCAGCTATCGTTCACCGTGCTCAGTAGCCTGCGAATAACCACGCATCCAGACAACAATCTGAACACCAGCTACACCTGCTTCAAAGGCACCATGACAACTTCGATAAGAAACAACTCTGACAAGAAGATTTGACAACAACAAATTCAGAGAAGGACATAACAACTGCTGAGTATAACCTAGTGGGTGGTCATAGCATGTTTCCACAACATCCTATAGTGTCCTAGTCAGGACTGCTTTCACATAAGTGGCGTTTCTCTACTTAGATTTTAGCAACCAAACTAATGATGGAAAGCAGCACTGACAACCACACTTGCCGATAGGGATAACGGTAGGGACAAAGGGATCTTAAACTCAAATTCTTGCTTTGTATGACCAACATACCCAGTCAGGCAGGTCATAAATTCATCGCCTTGGATGAACGAATACTGGATCTAATTCGAAACGAACGGCGCTACTCAGGAAATATAGATGGTTTGATTAGACTTTCAGCATTTAGGGAAAAATCCAAGCGAGAAAGTGCGCCAAATTTCACGGCTCTGTTGCTTTCGAGCACAAGCAAAATCCAGTTGTATGCTCGGACTTTGCAGTGTGAAACCGGCTCGACTAGATGGTTAGGAATAACACTTTGTCGCGGGTGGTGGGGGGATTTGTACATTTCACATCCACATCACTTTCGTTTTACCAGTCCTGTCCTAGCACAACTATTTTGGTGCATCCACACCAAATGGGGAGCACGGGGTTCGATTTTCACTTTTATTAGAGCTAATCAGCTTTTAATTCTCCAAATCCCGCAACCATCTGACAATAATCAAAGCTGTCCAGCAGGTTTCAAGCGTCCTTGGTGCTACATGACTGGGAAGTCCTGACATGCGGTCAGTCGATCGACTGGGATAGTTACTGGGTCATCGTTCTAGGACTAAGGCAAACCAATCTTACCGCTCAAAATTTCGCCTGTTCAGACATGATAATTCAGGTTCTTCCAGCGTGTGCAGGTGGAGTAGTGTTATTACGCTGGTCTCATATTTCAGATATCCGAAGTTCAAACCCGGGCGGTGGCAAGAATGTACATTACTGATTACCTCCATTGGGTGCGAAACTCAAGTCCAGTGCCTCCCTGCCTTTTGTGTGGACTCATGAGAGTAATTGCATCAGGACAGGAGTAGGAATGTCCAAACGAGGGTAATGTTGATGTGAGTAACAGTTTGCTCAAAACTTCCCACGATTGAATGGTTATTCTGAATAAACTTTGGAAATAAACACGAAAGAACAGTCTCTTGTAATAAACTGGATCTTGTCGTATAGACAGTTTTGATAAACTAACCTTTCTGGTGTGATTCCGGTGTCGGTGGTACCCCCAGACAACTGGTAATAGAATTCACAGACGATTCCTTTGCTGCTGAACTTTTCTTCTTACTTGGTGGTTGAGCTGGTACCAGTGAAGAATAGCTGCCGGTTTCACCTTGATTGTTTCTCCAGTAATGCATTCGAGCATATCTGTAACAGACTGTTATTCACACGGCAATGAGACTAAATGGGCGCATCCGAAAGTGACGGGCTCAATGAAGGTCACGGCGCAGTAAAGAAGACGTCAACGCTAGTGGTTCCAAGCAGGTTTCTCTCTTGCAGGCAGGCAACGAACATTTTTGCTGAGAACTTCTGCTCTTATAATGTTCAGTCTTCGCCCCTTAAATTTCATTCATCTAGCGCAGTTGTTTGAGAGATTTGATAACATGAAGCGCATATGTTTTCAATTAGTGTTACTTGCGATTGATTTTCGACTTCTCCCGAGGCAGAAGACAAGCAATGGAAACAAAACTTAACTGCACTCCAAAAGCATTGACTATATANCTGCACTCCAAAAGCATTGACTATCATGGTATTTAACGAAGATTTCTATAGCGAATCCGACAGTGTTGCTGACCTTGAGTGCAGTTACACTGTCTGAGGCGTATTAAAAGTACAGAAATTCTTGCTCTGTTCACCGCACAAGGCAGTATATGAATGATTGTCTGAAAAAATGAGATGAATGAGGTGGTCTACCGTGTCATTGCTCTGTATAAACTGATGTCAACTAGGATGTCCATTTTAAATCAGCTGATTCTGTGGTGCACGTTGAAGAAAATTGGTTGCATGCTGACAGAATTCATTTGTGACTGAGGTAAGATCCAATATGTAGTGGAAATATTTTATATCTAACGCACTTTTCCGCGCTTGAATCATTGAAATCATTCACTGACCACAGTATTATAGCTTGTTTCACTTCTACACTGCTTAACACCTACTGAGTCCACATTAGGCCTAAGCAAGTGGTTGAGCGAAATCCCATGGGCTACGGGATATTGCCAGGGGATCTACGGCGAAGAAATGTCATGATGGCTCTTCTGTTGATTTAAGTGGTGTGTCTGCTCGACTTTGAGTTCGTCGAGGGTTTTCTCGAAGAACTTTTTTCTCGACTGTGCTTTGAATGCTGGAGTAAAATGAAAAGTAGTGTCAGTTGGCAATTGTCGTTCTAAATCAGTCAGACGACGCAGCATTAAGTTTTGGGTAGGCATTTTCGATAAAGCTGGGAATGTGCATATTGTGTCGTCCGACTTGCAGCAGAGATTTGACCTTAAACAGGGCCTCACAAAATAACACTAATTCGCACACCGTTAACATTTTCACATTGGTCAGTCCTGTCTGCTTGTTTTGAGGACACAGTATGATTACACTATGAAGTGAAATGGAATGAAATGACGGTTCATGTTTTCAGAAATATATCTTGTCCCTATCCATTTCCGTTAAACAAACTAGTAAAAAGCTGTCACCTTTCCCCAAAAAAATATACTCCCGATTTCCTTTACTTTAAAAATTTTATTAGACGAGCTCAAT
Organism: Opisthorchis felineus; assembly: GCA_004794785.1. Taxonomy (NCBI): domain Eukaryota; kingdom Metazoa; phylum Platyhelminthes; class Trematoda; order Opisthorchiida; family Opisthorchiidae; genus Opisthorchis; species Opisthorchis felineus. The sequence goes on along the minus strand of SJOL01006376.1, from coordinate 281,961 downwards.
GAAATTCGCAATTTGGGTTTATAAAGGGTCTTTGTGAAAATTTGAAAAAATACATTGGGAAAAAAACGACTTTCATTCGAGCCTGTTAGTTCTAGGCAGATTACCGCCAGGTCTGACAACAGCTAGCAACCTCATGGCTGTGTTAGTTCAGTTAATATGTGCATGCTTACTTTTGATTTGGAAACTTTCGAGTTCGTGACTGAAAAACTATGTTTGTGCGAATAAGGTGGCAGCAATTAGGATTCTCTATGTAATACTCGTCTGTAGTTGTAAATTTGCTAGCATACTACAGTGGCAAACGTTGAGGCGGTACATATTTCGCTTGTCAACCCGGTCCTCAATGTGCACACGATTTGTGAAGTTGTGAGGTTGTCCTGGCCACATGTAATCAGCATATAGGGTGAACACTGGGTGACCGTTTCGATCTAATGCTCGTTTGCGTGTTACTGACTACAAATACCCCGATTGTGATACGTATTCTATTTCACTTGCGCAACATGTTTTTATGTCCAGCCACTCCTTGGTTTTGTTGATGTGTAAAAGAGGTCTGTAGGAGGTCAATTAGTACTTTATTGAATATAATCCGCCCCATCCATCAAATTCATACACATTTTGTGTGCTATATCAACCGATTTGGTTGTATTTTGAACGATTTAAACTCTGATATCCCGGCAGACATACCAACCACTAGGAGATGTCTATCCCTGTAATTCAAGAGTAAGGAACAAGGCTATAGGCCTTGTTTATGATACGTATTACTGCGCAATTCCAAGGGGTACAATGCCGTAAAGAGTGCGTTCTCCCACAGACGGGTCTCGAATTAACACTAGGTCTTGCCATTAACTAACTGAAGCGTACATTATCGATAAAAATATGAATCCGCTTTTCTGGCAGTTTAATATCTGCGAAGGGGGAAGAATATTGGGTGGTTATGCCAAGTTACTATTTGTAATATGCCTTCGCTGAATGACCTCCTTACTCAGGCAACTTTAAGTGGTTGAATGTGACCTTCGATATGACAACGGGTTCGCTTTGGACGTAAACCACTGCAAATGGGAGTAAAAAACCAAGTATGCTTCACGAAGCCCCACCTGAACGCAACAAACACCAGTGAACACAGTGCATTTGCTTCTGATTGGACACGTTGCTTTGCCTCAGGTGTGCGTACATGTGAGCAGTGAGTTTCACCTAGGAAAATAATAACATATCTGAACTGCTTGTTACTCGCATCCGTCGCAAGTTCGGTGTGTAGAGCAGACAATGAAATGATACTGTGTCACAGTGAGGATGCCCGAATAACCTGCTAATTCCACGCACACCCAGCCTAGCTGCTGGCACAGCGATTGTAATGTTGCTGTGATGTTTGAACTCTTGAATTGTCTAGTACTAACTACTCCAACTTTATAAGCAACAATATCTGAAACCACCAAAATCGTTTCCTTATTGGCGTATTGCTTATTCTAGGGAGTTGACGTATGCTACATACTCCAGAAAATAACCTTAACCCATCAGTAAATATTGCTTTATTGGCGTTTCCATACCACGGAGTAGGAATTTGTGCATGAGCAAACTACACTCATTTGCAAGTGACTTTTTGTAGCCAGAAGCTCAGTTGAACCCAAGTGGAACTCTCGTTATTGGCATTTTGTCAAAGAGTCTCTGGCAATCTAATATGTAACATGTTCCGTCAGGAGAATTACAGATCCTGTATTTCGATTTAACCGTTTGGGTGACAATAATCGAGTCAAACGATTACAGTTAAAGAACAAGTTTGAACCTGGGCAAATGGTGAAAAGTACTTAGCCCACCATTACAGCTAACTTGTTGTTTTCCAAAATTACCCAGAAGGGTGACTTCTTGATCTTTACGGGCTTTTTCAATTGGGTTGTTTCTTTTTAAACGAAAGAACAAAATGGCTCAACCAGACCTTTCAAGGAGCGGTAAGACGACAACTGATCCGAACGCCGAGAAAGCAATCATACCTGGATTAGCGATTCGCGTCACGCAACTTCGGTGTTGGTTGTTTCAGCGCAACTTAGAAGTGTTTTTCATGCCTACAAAAATGGCCATATACTCATAATTTTAAACCAAGGACGCAATGGTGAGCAGTTGAGTTTTCTCATTCGTGTAAAAAACCTTTTGCATTCAGGATGGTGCGCGGAAGTTGATGTCAAAGCGCATTAGTTTTCCCAACCGTGAGATATTAGCCAGCACCACCGGTTTGATAGCCTGCAGAAACAACACACTTTCGGACTGTTATCACTTCTATTAGCAGTTCTGAACGCCTAGCCACTTCATTGCAGAAAAACTTGTGGATAGATGTTGATGAATATATATATATATATATATATATATATATATATATATATATATATATATATATATATATA
>SJOL01006376.1:256693-270458 GCA_004794785.1 Opisthorchis felineus | reverse complement strand
TTCTACTTCCCTTCGAACCAAATCCAAAAATGATAGTCCTAACGGAGTGAACCTAAGTTCTTTTCAGCTTTTCATTGATCTTTGAACAATTTCACCATTAGGGAACACATTTCCGTAAGTAAAATAAGTATAAATGTAACACATTCTTGCACACGCTTCCTAGGACCAAATATCTTTCAAGTTGCGAAGGTTAAATTTATTAGGACAGCTTAGCCTTATCAGTTCTTTTGCGGAGACCAATGGTAAAATTACTTAACCCAGTTTCTGATCTTAATGTTACAAGTACTGCTCTAATGCACTCATACGAATCGTGGATCTTCGACAGAATACTGGTAACTTGGCTCTTCGCACATCTTGTCAGAAGTAACCCTTCGGCTGAAAACAAGAAACCGGTTTTGATCACGCAATTACAGGAGTATGCAATCAGTGCGGGAACAGTCCGCTTATGAATGAATAAGAAAATTAATGGCTAATGTTCAGTCTGGACGGGAAATTATGTATTTCTTGTGCACGAAGATATATTCCGCCAGTTAGATCAGCCGATATGATGTTAGGTGGTGGACACAGAAGCGAGATGAGGAGGCTGGAGCTAAGATAATTGTTGAGTACACTTAAGTTGAGAAATGATATGCAGAGTCTGCCTAATGAATGTGTCAGTCAATCAAAGATGAACGTTTCCCAGAAGTTTCTTTTTATAACAATAAAATTCGGATTTAACTTCGATTGCTTGAACACATTATCTTGAATACCGGCCTGATGTACTAGTGTACTAGTGTACTAATAGCGGGTGGCTGAATGCGGTGAGTTTAACTCTGTGACTAGGCCTTGAATTATACAAAAAGCGTTATATATTTGGACACTCCATTTACTTAGTGCGTCATATTGAAATCATTACAGTATAGTTTCGTGATTTTATGACATCGGTTGGTTTAGTCGGTGGACCACTATCTTTTGTACACAGGTCACTGTCTCTCCGATTTTTGTGAAGTCATCACACTGCACACAACTTAATTCCCCGTGACAACAGAATTAAAGCTTTCAAACACGACTAGCGAACAAGTGTATGCCTTGCGGTCTATTTGTGCATGCTGGGTCGATTTCACAACTTTCAAACTGTGATTACTCTGAAGTATTTCGAGTTCTAATGAATTATAGATAGTACCTTCGTAGGGCTGCACGTATTACTGCATTTTATATCCTTCCTGTTGCTCAATATTAACATTCGTCATTCTGCATAAACTTATGAAATTTATCGGACCAGGTTGGCCCCAAATCGTTTTTGCGTTTAGTATACCAAATACAAATATATACGTTTGTTTGTGGTGAGATTTCACCTGAGATTTTGTCCCATAAGGGGAGTCCATTAGTTGTAAATAGCTATGCAGTGCTGTACAACTTTTTTTTTCGTGTTTAAAGGCATCATTATCGTAGATCATACAAATTCCTAGGTTAACTCGAGCAAACAGTTTTCTTGTTACTAAGCTATTTGGCCCCTACTGGTCGATCGGCAGTGGTTTCAGCCTGCAGTTAGATAGGAAATAGCGTCACCATTCCTCAGTCGCTTAGTTCTCACCGACCGACCCAATGTTGCCCGTTCCATACGTCTTCCGGAGAACAGTTATGTGACGCCTGATGCCTTTTTTTCCTTTTTCCGATGGATAACTGAAAGACTGGCTTCAGATGAGGTTTCTATTCTCGCAAAAATTCCGTGAGTTTTTCTCGTGCATCCACTGACCCTACGTACATACCGCAATAGCTTATGAAGTTTTAAAAAGCGTCTTCGTGCTTACAGACTACACTTAAATTTTCAAAATTGCTTTTCAAAAAATGTCACCCTTTTGTTGTAGGGGTGATAATCAGACTTTCAGTTATCCGCAAACAGTTATCCTCATGAAGTCAACACTTTAAACTGCCACAGACAACTGCCTGAATGACTCAGTCAAACGCCGCTGTAGCAGTCCAAACTGACAGAAAGCAGATAAGTAGGTGAAAATAGACTTAATTCACTACCAATTAAAAACATCACAAACGAGCGATTCAGGTGAACTCCAGGTGAATCTCCCGTCAAAACCAAATCGGTATGCAAATGAGTGTATTCCGCTAGGTAGGTATATGGGGAGAGAGACATAGAGATATACAACCAAGCACAGTCTCCCTGGAAGGGTATAGTGTGATAAAAGTCTTTGGCTAGTTCAACTTTGAATTCAATTAAACCTAATCTTATCCAATACCTCGCATGTCGAACAACCCCTAATATGATGGCCACTCTGATATAACTGCGGTTGAGTTGTTTTAAGCTGGCCCTTGGAACTGTTTGACTGCGTAATTGAACTACGTGTTTCGTCAGGTGCTATGCTACTGAAAAGCTTCTTCCGACGGTGAGACACCTAACAAAGGCAACCAGTTCTCTAAACAGATCACCTGTCTTCGGAACCTTTATGAATTCTTCTTGAAAAGAACAAGTGAACGCATAGAAATAAACTCTCATCCCTACACATACAAAACTACACCGAAGTTGGCGTCCACATACAAGCCCGTGTAAGAATAGGAATAGGAAGTTCTGGAACAACGCGCTACTGATGAGAGTTCCAGTTCCAGAACTACAGCCACTGATGTTGAATTTTTTTTCATACTGTTTATGTGACATTGCGTGCAGACTGAGGCAGGAGCTCAATAGATTCTTAGTGGCAAGAAAACTAAAGGGACCGAGTGGACACATGGACCGTTAGTCAAAAGATTCTATTGACTGCCATCCTTTGAAATTCAAATTTAAGGGGAAAACCTGAGTTTAGAAAATCAGGTGGTTGCACAAACATACATAAAAGCTCTTTCTCGTTGAGCTGCTGGATACCATCATCGCATCAAGTAGCCATAGAAACATCAAAGAGACTCGATATCCTCTAAACTTCTCACATTCGCAACTAATGCATTAATGCTCAGTAATAACATGATATTTGTATATAATGGGGGGTACGTGAGCTAATATTGTTATAACTTATGGAGGCTACTTATCGAGTCTACTTATTTGGGCTTATACGAACCAGAATGCCTTTCAAACTGTGTAACAGACGACAAACCGAGAGGGATTTTTTCAAGCTGTTATCATTGACATTCCCCATGTACATCGTAGATGTTCCAATAAACAGTTGTTTTGCTTGCCCCACATGACATATCGCTAATTTTGTTTATCCCCGGCCATCCACTAGACATCTTGAAATGGTTGTGTAGCAATGTGCAAGTATGTTGAACGGCTGTTACTCTTAAAAAAAACAGTCAACCTAGCTAACAAAATAAAAATTGAACTAATCAGAAAGTTTTACGTCAGAGATTTACATAACTTCTAGGATCCTATGAAATATGAGACGGACATAATGACTTTTTAGTGCAGGCCAAAAAATTGTGGGATAACCAGTGTTTAACTTGCCTGTTGTGCATGTGGAACTAAAGACACCAAAACACTAAGCGAAAATTTGACTCTACACTTTGATGTATGGTGCAACGCTGAGGGTGAACAAATCTAGTGTAAACGCATATTTTGTCCCGACATTATTTCCCCTGGTTAGATAAAGCTTAAAATTGCGAGCTTTCATTGCACCAAGCTCAAATTCTACAACTGGAAAATTAAAACCGGGAACTCGTTGATCAGATGGCAGTTGGTCGGCCCGCCGAATGGCTTGCAAACGTTTAGTCCTCATGCAAGGAGACACCGCCATTGTGTGGTTGGATGATAACGGGGACTTCTGTATCACTGAGGGTGAAATTTCTGTCAAACACGCTTCATCAGTGAGAGGCATTTTGACAGACTAGATGGGCGTATATGGATAAATAAATAAATAAACAGACAGGTAAGGATCTAACCAGATACGATCTTGTTTAGACTAGTATATCTAGCTTCACCAATCACTGTGAACTGGATTTACCGTTTATCTGATGTCATAACCCACCGGCAAACGGAGAAATTTTTGTCATTTGTAGAAGAAAACTAGTTTGCTTGTTTTGAAGAGCCAGGCTCTTTTTATTCGCATGTGGATTTTTTAAATCCGTCATTAGTATAGCCGTGCAAGTCGGATACGGTGCTTAATACCTCATGGACTAAATTTCAGTTGACTAAACAAACAACAAAGTAATCAAGGCGCCAGCTTAACTTGGAAGATTTGGAGACAGAAATTAGAAAGCTCGAGGCTAATTGTCAAGGTATTTCCTGCCAGGCGCCTAAATGCAGTTGGAGGAAATCATGCTCATATTAAAACCGTGTCTAGTGAAAGTCATAAAGTAAGTCGTTCTTCAGGCCATCCGTCCTCTTTCAACAACCACCGAAAGATGTATAGCAATGCATATTCCCGTCTTTTTCGCTTGGGTTGACATAAGGTAAATGATAAAGTGAGTAATTTAAGTCCGAAAAATCAAATTGAATCAAATTGAATAACCGAATGCAATGAAAAAAACACTTGCTTATCACGACAAACCACTTCTACGGCCTCACACATGAAAAATCAAATAAATGTTCGTTGGTCCAAATTTCGAACGGAAATGATTGCCAAATATTTAAAACGGGCACTTGCAGAACAAATGTGGAAATAAAGTTCAGACCGTTAGACATGCAGAAATAAGAATTTCTTGCAAAACACACTCCATGCACGCAAAATTTGTTGACAGACTATGAGAATACGGTGTCACGGCCACAGTTGAACGGATATCGATTCCTAGGAATTTGCTGAGGAAGCACGCTGGAATGACTCACAATGCTTCAACACACCGAATGAATACTGAGGCCGTACCGCATGAACTTACGAGTATTGTTCGTCCAAATTCTAGGTGATAATAAACCTAGAATCAACGCCGGAAGAAAATTTGTTCTGTATTTGGACAACAAACAGGAAGTGATCTGAAAGTCATAGAAATCATAGTTGCATCGCTACAACAGATCTGTTTAACACAACAACAACATAAGCATACAAGCAACACCCCTCTATCTGAATATAAACCAGCCATCAAGTTACCTATTTAATGAACAGTACAAATCATTTTTGTATGGGTCTACAGAAGGCAGTGTTGTAAGTGCATATGGCGAGCTGGTTGTAAAACTCTCTAGCGACCGAATTGTACTTGGAGGTCTATGGAGTTCGGCCTTAGAAAAAAATTCCCAGTGAAAACACGCCTTCACCTGACGATGGGAAAAGTTCGTTCATTGGCACGTTCATTGCCGCTGAGTAGTCAGATTCTTCATCCAACAGGTGTTCGATTACTACAGATCATCTGAACTGCGAATGGAAACGGGGGTTGCATATAAACCTAAACCTCAGCAACCTAGGCCTCTGGTTTGTAACTCAACCCAAATCCTCATACCTGCCAACTTTAAATGAGTAAAAAACATTGCGTGGTTAAAATATCAGGGGTGTTGCTATCTCTTTAGAATCAGAGCATGAAGCAGTAATGATTGGCAGTATTTGCTAGGCGCTTGCCGAGGCTAATTCCAGCCGAACTCGTTGGTCCATGTAAGCACTGCTACTGGACAAATCTGTAGACAAAATGTCAGTAGTGCAGCAGCTGACGTAGTGATGCTGACTCAACTGTTTGAAAAAATTAAGGCCTGTATCTCTAAAAAACAGTTTCGTAATTGCAAGCCACGCAGATAACGCGCAGTGAACGCCGAAAGCCATTTCCCAAGAATACTAAGTCACCAACAGTACCAAAATTAGTCTACGCTGAAAACGATTGACCGTATTATTTACTGGTAGTTTGGAAGCGGTCCTTCCTGTCTTCCTCTCGTCTCGCTGTCTACTGGTTACTAATCTAGCAGCTGAAAACTTATCAGTAGATGATGACTCGCTAACGGCTATGAAGTGCCGCAACTTATCATCGCAAATATGGTAAGAAAATGCCACAGTTTTTTTCAGAGAATAAGAACAAATTCATGGAGTTTAGATGCATCGCGCTGGTTCACTTATTGGCGTGGCCTGTGGCTGTCCTAAGAATCAAAGTATCGTTGTTTGGAAATCAAGTTGTGAAGCAAACATTCTAAACGAATCTATGACCGCAAGTTAACCCAAAAACCAGTCACATTTTTATATGGTTCGCTATAGTTTTCTTTGCTAGAAGACCTGCACACTCGCTTTGAGTAAAGGTCGACAGACCACATTGTGAGATGCAGCAAAAATTAATTCAACAAATTTATCGAACTGGAACGAGTTTTCAGCTTCAACGTGTACTGTCAAGTATCATCTGAGAAAAGCCAACCACCCGAGAAAGGCATTTGTACATTTCTGCGCCGCGGACTCTTTTGTGAGATCTGAACGATGTTAAATATCTACACGGATGCCAAACGCTTGAAGCCTGGCCTTCATTAGGCACGATTCAAAGCATAAGACCAAACTAATATGTAACTGTCTTAGCTTTGGTGAGAACAAGTGGCGTTGCATTACACCTAACCATTGAGGTAACAGAAGAAAAGAAAGAATAACAACGTTAACATTTTAGTTGACGCTTTAGATTGTATGAAGTTTATCTGCTTATCCGATAAAAGGATTCGCCAGAGACTGATCCCATTACAAGGTCACCCTGGCTTACAATCAGCTTTTTTGCAAAAGTGACTTATGTTGTCACAAACAAGATTAGCCGTATTTTGATGACCAATTTGAATTGCTCAGTAAAAGATCAATAAAGCCATCTGCACGGATCTTATGTTTCCTTCAAAAGACAGTATGGCAAACAAAGTGAACTGCCGTTCTACATGCAGGTGAAGCAAACACACGAGGTTAGCTGAGATGTCATGCTTCTTTTAGGTGGTTCAATTTTGAAGACGCAAGCAACACTCGTCCATTCATATGCGGGATTACCAATGGACTGCTAGTACAAATGATAACGTACCGCGAATATCATCAAAGGGCTTAGAGAAAATGCATCGTTACAGAGATACTACCATGATTTATGAAAAGTTGACTCTGACTTCCAGTTTTTCTCTACCTCTCTTTTCTAAATAAACGGATGTCTACAGTACCTGACATATAATAATAAACTTTATGAGGACCCCATCCCAACCAATATTGACGTCCGTGGATGCTGTCACCTGGCTCATAGATGGAATCGTCAGTTTTCAACTAAATTGAATTCAAATTGAATTCTACGGACCCCACAACCACCTCCAAATATGCTCGGAGATGTTGCAATTTTCGATCCAGACAACTACTCCACAGATTTGATTCTGGACCTTGGTGGTTACACACAGAAAACCTAAGATATTGCTCTGAACAGGACCCAGTTCGTCGTTAATGGCGCCAGAGTTCAAATGTCAGTTCCTCGTGGGCTGTGTTCGCCGAACAAAATATGCTAGTAGGATCTGCCGTGAATATACAACTAATACCACGTGGAGTGCACAACTTCAGGAAAGTGTACGACAATGGCATTTCATTGCGAAGAATATTTTCGACGACTAGAAGTTTGTCAATCTCAACAAACACACCAGCATTTTATTTGTAACACCTAACCCAAAGGAATCATTTGTCGGTAAATCTCTATCTTGGATGTATCTCCAAAATACATCATGCATGTCACTCAGTTACGAAGTTTTTTTCCTGAGGAAACGATTGTCGCCATGTTTTCACATGCCAACAACCTAAATATCTCGGAAAAACGTTTCCGAACAGTGTGTGCCTCTGTACACTATTGAAGTTTTGTTACATTTTCCAAAGAATCTTCATCGGTGTATAGGGTGCACAGCGACGGCGGTTCAACCTGTACCAGTTTTGGTTTACATACCTGTGGAACGTTTTCAGAGCACGAATGACGTCACCGAGTACAGAAGGTGCGCCTCTATCCATGGTACACGAGTGAAGCGTATTTTGAGAATGCCCAAATCATTGCCATTCTGATCTTTATTTCACGGTTGGAAATGAAGAGGAGTGCTCAAATCCTTTCCTTGATCATCTGTTCTAAGCGATATAAGACGGGTCGCTGACGTGACCTGCTTTTTACAAGTAATACGTAACTGGACAGTGCGATACTTTCGAGAGTTCCTGTCCATTTAAATTTAAAAGTGCGCATGGAAATACGCGGAGCTTGCAGAGCTAGTTAATTGTTGAATCCGTTGAACGCTTGTTCATCAAGGGCGGTCAGTTTAAAGCAATAATGACAAAAACTGAAACCTAAATAAAGCGGAGGTGTAAAGTTGCTTGTTTGATGCAAAGGCGATAGTGATTGGGGAAATTCGAGTAATGTGCTGTGGTTTGTCGGAACTGAACGAGTGAGGCTTCCTAGCCATTAGTTCGGACTCTCAGGTCATGCCTCAGTCGTTGTAATTGACCTTCCTTTGTGTGCTGCGACAAGCCTAGTAAAACTTACTAACAACGCCATGGAACGAGCAGACAGGGGTGATTCTTGCCCGGAGGAATCCACTACAAAGTGCACTGACATAATATCGACAGAAATCAACGACACTTGATTATCCCTGCAGTTGTCTAACTTCCTCAATGTACTCTGCCTGAAGGAAGTACGTCAGAAGCAACCACAGTTGATTATCTGTCGGAATATCTGTCAGCACTGAAAAATTGAAAAATTCCACTGCTCACCATCTCCAAAAAAAACAACGAGAATGGACAACCAGAGGAAAAGCGTTCATTCTTCTAAGCTCTCAAAACAGTGTCTGCCTATAACCCTTTGCTGGTACATTTCGGAGCCACAAGCCTAATCATTAAAAGCACTACCCTAAAAGTAACTACAGACAGAAGCGAATCGCTTGGGCATTTTTGACATCCCCTCAGTTCATCTGCGAAGTAAACACCCGTTATAAAAAATTTCAATATTCCCAGGAATGTCAACACAGCGCCATTTGCACAAGTTCACGGAAGGTGGATGGCTAAATTACCCCGACCAACTGGCTTGCGAACGCATACATACTTATGACACCGAGCTTTCATTTGTCCCAGATCTGCTTTTTTACTCAGCGTGGGGGAGTCCGGTATAATACTGAATAATCGAACTGATAGACAGTCACAGTTTAGTTTTCCGGCTCCAAACAAGTAAGGAAATTTCCATTGAATTAGAGTTTTCTCTATAAAGGTCCATTCAACAAGGCGCACAAGTACACCTGATGGGGCACAGGCGGCAACACAATCACAAATTACCAATATGGACTCCAGATGCAATAATTATTCCTTACTTCTTAACTTTGAATAACCTGGTGGTAGCATTTTTTCTCTTACTTGAGAGTTGTAAAAATTACTCGAGTAATGAGGGTCAGCTGGGATAGAAACACCTGGCTACGTGGTACTGAATAAATAAAGATACTGACCGCTGAACAACCAGACTAAACGTGAGACGTTGGCAGTGCAAGTCAAGGCTTGAGGAGTTAAGATCAAACTGACTTCTTCGCGTGTATTGTTGCACATATCGGTTGTTCACGATCGTTTGTTAGATGACTTGAATTTGAATTGTCCAGTGCATAGATCTAAGTTAGTAAATTGGCAAATGATCGAACTGACCGATGCAACTGCTGTCTTCCCATGTCCATCAGGATGTAAGCTACATCTTATCCTGCTCAAAATCCAGAAGAAATGATTGACTATAGATTGATTGATTCCGTAGATTTTACTCCAGCTTCGGGGAGTGACCCGAAAATTACTTTGAGCAGTTCGACGAAGTAGCCCCCTCACACTATTCTTGATTGTAGAAGTTACTGTACCTGGAAATGAGACCGTCAGTTTACCCAGATGTGGTATCGGGTTTATTAGGAACCTATACTACGCTGCCTCATTCGAATGCTAGTGAACTTAAAACCCATTTCATGTTGCGTCCCGGCTTATAGCAGTAACGCAAACATAAATGTACCAATGCGAAGCCAGCCGCGAAAGATTTCGGAAATGCGTCATGCCATGATCTGCTAGTTGATTTTTGACCGACTCCATTGTTGGTATCACCTGAATCTTATTCATTCAGGAACAAAATCAGAGGGCTTTCATAATAAGAATCGGAATTCGAGGAATTCGAGGGCTGATATCCTCTCTTAGGGACCAAATGCCGCGACAGGAAATGAGAGAAAACAAGGTAAATATAGAAAAAAATGAGCGCAACTCCTTCAAGCAAGAAGGTGGGCGATGAGCAAACATTCCGATCAGTTTTTTAATGCCAGCTGTTCAATATCGGTGACCCGACGGTTAGGGTTGCTTGACAGACCTGTTCAAGTGATCGAAGCGTGCTTATCGTCATTCCGACTGCCATAGTCTGTGTGTCGGCAACTCGTCTCACATGCGTGGTTCTTGGAAGCGGAAATCAAGTGGAAGTACTGTGATAGGTTTGAACTTGACACAATGCCCTTTAACTACGGCATATGTGCTAAGTCCCATTGTGGCTTCCGAAGTTGTTCAGCATATCTGGAAGCTTGGCGAAAGCTGATATGATGATGCGGGACAATGAGACTGAGCTACTGCTATACATCGGGCCATGTGAGGAGTCAGACTTTAGGCACGTGCAGTCCTCAGCAGATAAACAGAGCGTTGGAAGTGGCTCTGGTTTTGAAGAAAATATGGTAAGGAGCGTGCTGACTATCTTATGAGACTTTTTGTGTAGTAATGTGGCAAGTTTTACTCTCTAGACAACTATACTGCTGACCAAGACACTACTTGAAGCCTCAGTCACTTAACAATAAAGCAGCAATTATCCCAAAACAGCGAAGACTGAGGAACATGTACATAATTTGCAAGTTATTCATATGATTAAGGGAAGTAGAAGGTGACCTCAGTAGGAGAGCATAAATGGAACAGAAGAGTTCTCTCGGGACAGCCATTATTCTGAAGAATCAACACAGAACAGGAAACCAGATTGTTTTAAAAAAACAACTGTCCTCAACCCTGCGCGATGACAAACTGTTACTCTTACTGTCACGGCTTTCTTAGCTTGTGTGAAGAAGAGGAAATCATTGCTGTTAGTGTGACCAAAATATAGTTTCACAAAACAAACCAACACGTCTCTTCAATTCAGTTTATAAATAGTTATGAGGTTCTGGACTGCGGCGGTCACAAACAGTCTCGATGCCATCTGAATACTTACATCAAAATGAGACTGTGTAATACATACGTCTTGGATGAGGAGGACAAAAGATAAGAGGGAAAACGAAGCCTGCAAATACGTCTGGGAGTCGGACTACTCAGGTACCGGAAGTTGGTACAAAAACCGAAATAGTCTTCTACAGTATAATGATAATCAAGCAGCAAATGCTTTCCAATATTCCTTCCATATGGTTTCACTCGTTTGCCAGTGGTTTACGTCTACGAGCTTGAGATAGCTCAGTGGTTAGTATGCCAACTTACTGACTGGAGGGTCCATGGTTGGAACCCAACCACTGCATCTCGACCGCCTCTGTCTTGGCATTGGCAACCTGATAGAATCTCCACCCTCGTGCTTCCTTCGGGTGCAGCTAGGCACCAAAGGGATGTTACAGCCAAGCGATTATTTACTATTATTAAGTACGCTTGTATTTCGTCTGCCGGCATGATCGTTCTTGGACCATATGGTGTCAGCAGATACAAGAAGAATCTTCCGTCTAAAATAATCTCATCATTCTCCATTTTCTACCACCCGTTCCTCTCATTGGTAGTTGTCGTTCTTCTTAATCAAACAGGTTTTGTTGCTCATCCGTTCCAGTCGGCTAAAGCCGTCCCGTTCGATTTCCCAGGAGACTCCTATGACAGTAGGTTTAGGGACATTGTTTAGTAATTGTGTTACTCGTGAACTCAAAGTACACAATTGACTAGGATAGAAAGTTTGTCCGAGGAAGCAACGCGGAATATAAAATTACACAATTATGAATCGCATACCAATGAACGAGCTGTCGAGTTATGCTACCGACACCTGAGACCAATAAATCTAGATAAATCGAACCACCTTTCAGTTTACACATGAGGGTTTAAGGCAAGCAAAGTCTGGAATGAAAAAACAAACTCAAGGGTAACAAGGTTCCCTAAGGAGCAATAAAAATGGATCATAAAATGCCTAAAATAATTTGTGACGAAGCGGAATAATAAGAATCTGGATTGCTGTCTATCCACCTAATGTGAATAGAATGCCAAGCTTGGCTAACAAACCGAAGCCAAACCTTATCATGGCTGATGAGCATACGCGCCATTTCACCACTGTCGCTCTGTGCCTTCGTATGTACGTGAAAGTGTGCTTTATTAGGAGTTTTTGATGCATGCACCACGTTATAAGCTTTCCGGGGAAAATGTTACATTCATTCTCATTTCGGTTTATTTCCGAGAGTTCAGGTTTTACTAAAATCTGTGGAAGACAAGGACAAATAACACGCACATTACTGTGAAATCACCGTGATTCTGATCAGCCTCTAAGCGCAATAATGGATACATCTGGAAGTCTATTTACTGGGAGATGCGAGAACCTATTCGTTGCATATTCACAGGTTTGACAGCTTTACAAAAATACTGTCCCTAATAGGTCCACTGCGATTCTGCGTATCATAATTATTCCTATGTGCTTCTTTCAAGCACCAGGTTGTAAACTCACACGAAACCACCCTCTGACAAGCACACTACTGTCACTTGTCTCTGTAACATCCGTTTGTGTATACACTCCATAAATTTCATTTGCATGGCTCAAGCAGCTGGTACCAGGTTCTGATGATCTTACTTCTGCAATTATGCATGATATCATGCAGGCATGCTGAAATCAGTCGGTAGGTTGCACATGACGGTAGCAAACAGTGAAAACCCAGAACATCTACAAAAATGGAGATAGTGCACCGGCACGATAGCTGATTCTTTTCTATGGAGACTTTCTGAAATACTCCAAATGTGGTGCTAGTTTCTGCTTGAGAATTTGAACAATCGTCAAATTTGAAGAACTTGCCATCATGAACAGGCTGACATTTTAGACACAGTAATGTGCTGTGAACGAAAATCCAAGGGTGAAAATATGAGGCCTCCACAAAGAAAATACCAACAGATCAGGCAGCATTAGAATTGCTTCCATTTTCACAAAATGACTTTTCTAATTGAATGGAATGAAGCTTACTGCGACTTTTTTTGCTGCATTCCACTGCCATCTGCGTGGCTTAAACTATCACACCTTCTTCTCTGAAACGCATCCTGTTTTGTTGTTCTGAGTCGGTTTCATCTGCATTCAACTCATTTTGAGAATGAAATCAAAGGACTACCTCAGCTAAAATCAGTATTATTCCCTAAATCCTCTGTATCGATCACTTCCTTTCATCCAAATAGATTCGTTCAAAACCTTCAGCCCATGAGCCAAATGGGAAACTTGAGTCAGTAGACATAATCTACTGAGGCGCTAGGCTTTTTGTCAGGATCCACCTTTCACAGAATCATATACTCTACGCAGTTGGAAATTCGCTTTTGCGCATCACTCAACTTGGAAGAATCCACCTAACGACGTGTTTTGCAGCCAGGTAAATTCCTATTCCACTGGTTTCTGGATAGTCCGGACTTCTCATTGTGTGGGATTCGGGACAATTACTTGCTTACTGCCCAAGTAGTTCATCTTGAGGCCGGCGATCAGTTTCCTAATAAATTACTTGCCTCAGTCTAATTCATTTTGAATGGCTATCCAAAAAATTTCAGCATTCCGATGTCAAAGTCCGCACGACGTTGGTTTGCCCAGGAACGACTTTTCCCTCATTCCGAAGTACACCCTTGCTCCTACCGAAGAGTAATCCGACTGTGTTTGACACCGTACACCAGCGTGATAAGGGCAACTGCCCAGAAGTCCCTCTGTCGGACAAATAATGGTCATTGAGTTGGGT
>SJOL01006376.1:235183-251665 GCA_004794785.1 Opisthorchis felineus | reverse complement strand
TATATATATATATATATATATATATATATATATATATATATATATATATATATATATATATATATATATATATATATATATATATATATATATATATATATATATATATATATATATATATATATATATATATATATATATATATATATATATATATATATATATATATATATATATATATATATATATATATATATATATATATATATATATATATATATATATATATATATATATATATATATATATATATATATATATATATATATATATATATATATATATATATATATATATATATATATATATATATATATATATATATATATATATATATATATATATATATATATATATATATATATATATATATATATATATATATATATATATATATATATATGCGTATATACTTGCGAAACAGAAGTGAGTTGCACATTTCTATTAGGGGTCCTTCTACCACGTCTCGTCGATTGGTGCGCCAAAACCGATTCACTGTCTTCGGAACTACTGCTGGAGTGGGGAGTTTATTGATTTGCCTTTTATGAGACGTTTGCTCCGCCGAAGTCCTGCTTTGTTGTTTTCCGTGTGTTTCGTTAATTGCTAACACGTCTGATCGTCAAGGGCCTCTTGAATGGATTTGGATTCGCATTTGAGTGGAAGTACTTCGGATGAGCGAATTCTGTAGTGTTCTTCAAGTGGAACTTATTCGGATGTTCCTACTAGTTATAAATTCAGGAGATAGGGTCAGTAAAATATTACGTGCTACTCACCTTCAACTGATAAATCCTTAGATATCATTTTGTGGTGATCAGCTGTTGGGTAATCCAATGCTGCACGCACCAGTATTTAAATTTATGGAAGGCAGTGTGCTGTTATATTTCTTAGTTTTTTGCTCATTATTTGTTCATCATTATGGGCAACATCAGCAGTCATCTTTAGGTGTGGGGAATCGCCACCTAATTCTGTCTTTTGATGTGGTGCAGAAATTGGCACCTACCACAACTAGGGCTTGTAGCAGTAGTACGAAAACAGTGAGGGACAAACGATACCATCAGAACATGTGAATAGGCACGATAAGCTTTCTCGTGAAAAAGGTAATCCACGCTCGCCTACCCCAGAATCTATTGTAACCATCAGCAGCTAATAAACTCGATGAATTATAGCGACAATACACTTAGATTCGTCTTTGTGAGTAAAACTGTCAAGGAGTGCCAATCGAGTTTCAGAAACGGCGAATTGGTGTGACATCAGAGAGCGTGACGCAAATCCTCGGGTGATAAGCTGCCTTCAACTCTCACCATTTCAGAAACAGCCGTGCTTTCAGGAAGACTGTACGCAATTAAACCGTATACAGAATCACGAAAGTTTAAATTTCAGCTTTATCCTTCAACGACGCGATAGAATATGTGTTCGTTTAGTAGCAGAATCCTATCCATGTCAACGGCCGAATAGGTATCTTCAGCCCGTCGAAAAAAGTTTGGGGTCAACCGAAAAGTCATCTTCTCATAAGAAAATTTCGAAGAAAGATGCATTGCTGGACCACCTATTACGTTCTACCCCAAAGCTTCGTCCGGTCAAGCAGATCAAACGTTTTATCGTCTTTTATAGGCGGAAGATAACTAACCGTCGAATTTTCCTCCTCACATTGTGTTAGATTATACTTGTGTATCACCTTATAAGAAAGGCAAAATGGTTCCTCGTCGTAAATTCACCAATCATTTCCCGGAAATTTCTAAAAATAATTGGCGAGTTCTATCCTCATACGTTCATATTCATTGTCTCAAATATTGTTAGCTTAATAACTACACGGCGCTTACCCCTATTTTGGACGACACTCAGACTACAGTGTAACATGCACCAAGCAGGGATACCCAAACCAAGGGCTAAATAAACCTTCTATTCTCTCTACAAATAATTTCAACCAGGCAGGCTGTATTAAAGAAAATCTCTTGCAGCAGCCAAACTCATCAGAATCGTTCCAAAACATTTTGTAGTCCCCGGAATGGACACTTTACTCCCAAGTAAAAGGACCACATCATCTTTTGCCAAGTTAGCAGGCCAGCTGTCCCATTAAAATGTTGATGTCATATAGGCCGTTGCAACTCTAGTGCGATTGACGAGATTTGGCTTGACTTTATCGGTAATTAAATGTAAACAGGCGCCCTGAGGTTCCAGTCTCTGTAATAAAACACTTGATTAACCAAAACAGGATAGCTTGATAGGTCTCAACAATACAATACTCTTACAATACTGTTACGGAAAAGACGACTTGACTACTTCTTGTGTCCAGTAGAGCAACACAGCAGTCTGCCATTTGTCTCGGCACGGGAGCATGACAGTATGAAACACCTGAATGACTCAAGTTACATCTCAGTATCAGAAGGCACTGAGCGATTACAACATCTTGCCAATAAAAAATGTTTATCATACCCAGAAAAAAGTGGCCAAAAAAGCCCACATAAATTATAGTTGATGGTTTTTATCACCCTCCCTACAAAAAGCAGTGCCATTATTGAGGGAACAATTGACTATCAACGGAAGCTAATTCCTTATGTAAGGAGTACTCTTAGGTTGACCCTGATGTCTATACTTTTACCTTTTTCTTCTGTTGTTTCGTGATCGCGCTTCCCACACCACCACTGCGAAAAAATGCTATTAACCAATCATCTAGTCATTTGTGAGCCGATTAAATTGGGACCAAAAAAGGGGGAAATTGCGACAGATAGACAGGAATTATCAATTCTGCTCCAAAATAACCAATGAAGCAGATCGGTTAGATAACTTGGATTGACACTTTTGTAGGTTTCTGAATGAAGGCAATTATGTTCTGTCAGATAAGCGATAAAGTCAGCACATTATCGTTTAATTTATTGAGTTTTCCGAATGTGTATTGCAACTGAGACAAAAATATTGATAGGATACCACAAGCAAATAATTCGTCGGGCGTTTAAACCATATAAAACACTTGAAACGCTGATTAACGAAATGAGCAGATAGCTCACCGTTTGTTTGCAGACACACGTGAACATCAGTTTGTAGGTCACAGTCCACTCTTATCCGAAGATAGTGAACTTTCCTGCAAACATTAGAAGCAACACCAATCCTCCTAACAGGCGATTTTTTTCTCCCTTGGGAAAACAACAAACAAACAAAGCATAAAAGTCTATCCTTCGCACTACTGATTAGCCTAGAAATTAGAGGGAATCCATGAGGCGCTTCAGAAAACGTCCTATAAGGTGGGCCTTTACCATCAAGCGAGAAAGTTTTTCTTGGTGTCTATGATGGTCGCATTTTATGCTCTGAAGAATAACTCAGGTCACTAAGAAGTTGTCACGTCCCGTTTTCACATGTCTAAACAATGCTTCATGAACCATCAAAGCAAATCGGGAGACGTGCTGTCTGTAGGACAACAGTGACCGACCGCGCGTAAAGGGGCAAGGAACGAACAGAATGGGATAAGCCTAGCACGATTGTTTGGCTAATTACAATGAATTCAGTCATCATCTTAGAGGCAGTAAATCCTGTTCATTTTTCTCAGCAAAATCATGGGATATTTCTAATAGTGGGCAGACAACAGATGAAAACTGGAACTTTGTCCCATGATGATCAACTGTCTTCTTCTGGAGAGACTAAATTATAACTTACCGATCAAAAAGAATCACTTCTGAGAGTATCCAACAAGAAGTGTTGGCCTTAAGAGTCCAACTTCTGACGGCTGGATTTGAGGAGGGTCTCTCCAGAACAAATTTAGTCAATAAGATATCACATAGGACTGTTGGTTCCATCTATATTACCAGTCGTGGACAAGGAGCTACGAAAAACGCGCTTTTATAACTAGCAGAATAATACCTGGAGCGTGTACTAAACCAGGTTGTCACCTGTCCGAAATGGTTCACATGGAACAATAATGCATCTGAGCAGGCCTGTTCAAACAAAGCATGGAATGACATCGTCTGATTCAATCCGACTAGTTCTCTACTGCCAGAATTCCACTGTTTTAAACTGTTTTGCCAATTATTTCTCGGAAAACTGCTGTTTTACAATCTTTGGTTGTACTGTTTCCTTAAAAAACCGTTTGTTCCGATGGTCCACAACGTCAACGTTTGTGCAACTTTGAAAGCAGATGTGTTGTGATACTAACAAAATCTGTTTTCGAATTCTCATTCTATTTTATCTGCCTTTTAGGAGAATCACACACTTACTTGGCCATTTCACCTCACCTGATTTACAAGTCTCATTCCCAAACGTGATTTTCTTCCTAGAAAGCGCGAATATCAGACAGCGGTGGGAGCTGTCCCAAGTGAATACAAATTTCATGCGCAATTGGACCTTCTACTCACATCGAATTTGAAAACTATTGTCTGGACAAATCAACATTTTCTCAGTAGAACCATTCTACGTCCGGTATGCTTTGTGCGTGTCTAGCTAGACGCTCGTCCTCTGTTCCTTTCAGGTTTGCAATATTAGGACCTAGCTTAGATAGACGAAACTTTCAAATAGCAAGAAAATTGTTTTAGCGATCGCGCGGATACGTTATTGTTGAGCCCATCCGGTGAATTCCCCACAAACCATTTCTGGCTTTGAGCCATTCGGTCTGATCGAAAATATGCATGGGCAGTCATAGGTTTTCTAAAGTAAATAGCATAAAAAGATGCATAACTCATCCTTCTCACAAAGCTCCTTTCAATATGTTTTTAGGTGTGGGAGTAAATACGAGCCTAAGCGTACACGATCTGAAAGAGTTCATCTTAAGTCAACTGTTCTCTCGCGTAGGTTTGCTTTACATGCACTGTCAAAGTGTCACTCGCGTAATACCGGAACCTTAACCCGATTATGACTACCGGAATGGATTTCGACCATTTCTTGATTTAAAAAAACGATAAAATATGTTCGCTTTATTTAATTTGCTTGGCTGATAGGGAGACGAGCAAAGACAGCCTGCAAAAACAGGTACACACGTGGCAATTTTTGTGACTTCCCTGAAAATCAAGGAAAAGTTCATTTCCCCAAATTTTCTCCGTCAATTTCCATTTTCCTCGAAATTTTACCGTGGACAAAAAGTACAGTTTCCTGATCGTGACTTCCTTTAGTGTCTTTGTGCGTTCATTTTCGAACTAATACGTGATGAAGAAGCTGAGTGGTTCGATTAACTGTTTCGTAGTTTTGTGCTTACAACTCTTTAAATATACACTTGCCCCAACTACAAGACAAGTTTGACTGCGTCATGGTATAAAAATCTGGAAGGAGTGCGATATTACACTGAAACGAAACAGAACTGGTCTCATTGTCTAATATAGTGTTGAGGCTCATTGTAGATTCATCATGCTTAGGCTGGCTGACGGCAGTCAGCAACTTTGCACGTTGATCTGATTCTCTCCAGGCTATATCCGATTAAAAAGCTTGCATGCAGCTGCACACAGACCATTCTTGTCATCTTAGCCATTCGTAGACGTCCACTAACCAGACAACTGTCGACAGGCACGTCCAAATCTGATTCCGCCCGACTATGGTATAAGCACAAAACCTGGTTGTAAGCTTAGTCGGCAAGGCCTCCTTCATTTTAAAGGCACCCAACCTCAAGAAGCAGTCCATCTATGGTAGGCTGTAGTGGTGTGGTATTCCTACTAAACAGGTACTCTTCTGGGAAGCGTTACTTCCTTGGAGGCACAACCTTTTGGAGGGAGCATCGTATCCTGATGAGAATACTATACAAAAGTAATATTACCATACACAATCACATATACACGAGTAAACGTAGAATTCGTGATGGTAGATAGTCCCATACCGATTCCTACCATGAAGGCTATGGGTGATTTCATTCCAAGGTTCGGGGTCTGTCTTGCGATCCACAAAACCCAGCTTGTCGTAGTTCACTTCACGGAATACCTATTGGAATTCACTTCCGCCTGAAGTACAGGCTAAACTATAATTCCAAGTAGATGGATTTCCAACACATCGAGTGAGGAAGGTAATGAAATGTATGGAAAATATTCCTCCTCTTAAACGGATAGTCACTAGTGGTTTCAAACAAATGATTTTCGCAGTCACCAGGTATAATTCCTCCCGAATTCGTTCATCGGATTTACTTAGAGGTAAAATAATTAACTGAAACAGTGTCTTCCTGCTAAAAGAAGTTGACATTTATTGTCACAAATAAAGTCACACTTAAGTATACTTAGAATTAGCCCGAAAGATTTTTGTGGAAGTTTCATAACACTGTCGATGAGCTTTATTGTCTATTTTCATTAGTTTGGGTGCATCTCCAGGTGTATACGGAAACAGTTGCTTCTCTTTTTAGCCCTCACCTGCTGCTGAAAGCATACCTCAACTACTCGATTACTCTGTTATGTTTTATCCACTCAACATAAGCTGCGTTTACCTAAGCAACTGAATTGTATTAGCCTCATTTGACAGCACCATGTTTCTCATGGGCATTTGCGGTCCGAGTTTATCCACAGTGGCTGTCATTCTTCGCACATATCGAATCTGATAGTGACATTTCTTCCGGATTGATTATTCGTCTTTCAGAACAAAATCACCAAAATGCTGACTAGTAATTACCAACTCGTGAATTATGGGATTCGTACTTATATCGCGTACCAAAATCAATAAATCCGTGTTATCGTGTAAAATAGCATCTTGTAGAGCGAAGTAACAAAAGGTCACGGAGTTGGTGGCCGCAAATTCAGAACATCAAAACCGTTGTTGATGCTACAGTCTCAGGATTGCACACTATACCGTGAGATATTCAGGCGACGAATATCAAATGCCCTACAGCTAAAGAGCGACCAGTGAGCGATATCTATCAGGTGAGCGTGTCCTTAAATAATTACTTGGATGAAACATCCAATTCGGCTCGAGGTTGGAGGCGTTTCATTGCTGTTCAAAACTGAACAGTGGCAAAGATCGATACGGACAGAGAACTGATAGAACTGACTGAACAGGAAATTACGAGGCTGAACCGCTCAAGGTCAGCCTTAATCCACTTGACTATGCCCCAGTGAGACGGCTTGTTGGCAGGAGTAGTTTGCCTGGCAGACAGAAGAATTATAGGTGCAATCCAATTAAAAACAAACACTGGTCTGAATTTCTATGTAAAATAACCGCTGCCTTCTCCAAAATAGAGATTCACAAAGACTAACAAAACGGTTTAAGGTTAGTTTTCACTGACTGAACACACATCACCCCGAGGTAAGATTAGGATTAGGCAAGATTCAATGGTGAAAAGAGTCATGCTAATAGTCTAGAAATATTAATGTGCTACTGGTATGAAGTTGGAAAAAGGAAAAGGCATTAAGAAACCTGACATTAAGTGCGCAATCATGAGAAAGGTAACAAGGCAACAGAGAACAACCATATACCTATAAAATCGGGTTATCCTGCCCATCCACATGGAGGTAACGTGACACGGTCGCATGTGCATATTGATTTGTGCTGAAAATCAACTACTAATGTGACACTGACGAGGTCAGTCGGATCTATCATTCCAGTGGTTATCTGGGGACATGGGAATTGTGTGCGGTTTTGAAGCGACCTCACTCAAAGAGTATTTTAAGAGATCTAACTGTCTGAGTGCAGTACAGTGGATTTTTCTAACTCTTCAAGGTCCTCATGCAGAACCAGGTAAGCAGGTTTGTTAAGTTGGTAGCCCCATTAAATCCCATGTGAGGCAACTGGGAAGACCTATTCACCAAGGATGGAAGATAAACGGTGAAAAATAAAGACGTCTGAGTGGTTGGTTTCCAACTAAGGCAAAGTTCAGGCAATGCCGCCACCTCGGAAAACCTTGTGTCAAAGAAAGCGCTCAAACCTATCGGCAAACAGGATTAACAGAGTGTAGACGTAACACGCTACTCATAAGGGTGCTGAAAACTCTTCGACAGCTCGCCAAAGGTTTCGATCTTCTTGGGACTCATCTGGTAGGCGCAATCCCCGATTTCCCGTCAACCATATTTTCTACTTGAATCCAGATTGCGCGAAATCCGACTGGGGTTCACTTTGGACCCAAAATGGACAGTTCAAGCAAAACATAAGGTTGACCGAAACCCTGGGGCTGCATCTAACTCATGAGCCGCAAGAAGGACGAAGGCGGTCGTGCGCTGTCGAAGAGTTTCCAGCAACCTTACGAGTAGAGTATTACGTCTATACAATATGTTGCGATATCTCGGATATCGTACCAACTGAAACATTAGGCGGCCTGGTGCGGCACATTCAGTTGAGTAAGGATTAACATATTTGGTCACAACTAGATCCGCTCTTTACCTTCCAGCTGGTAAGGTCCAAGCTGTGAGCTAAGATTGGATCACATGATTTTTATATCTGTGTGAGACAGGGGATCATTAGTCACGCGGAATTTGTAAATTAAAAGCATAACACAGAACTGCCTAGAACTGTCAGCATAGTGAGTTCACGTTAGCCCTAACTGTTGGGTCTAATTTATATTCTTCAGTCCTTTCATTTTTAATGCCGGAAACAATTTTCCTTACAATACGGACTACCGTCCATTATGCTTGTACCTCTTCACTGTAGTTAGGAGATCTGTGCGCTACCACTAACGCCTTAATCCTGTGAATTACCATAACTTTCAGAAAGCGAGTTGCTGCAAGCACTGCATACAGAACACACATACCATCGCTACTATCAATGTTGGCTTTTCCGGACACGCCTTGGTCCCACCAATGACCGTAACTTCCTGTTTTTCATGGGATAATGTTGTTTATTCCTCTATGGACTAGTTATGCTTACCTGGTACGGACGTTTGTTGAAACAGGATGCTACTACATCCTATGTCACGTGCGTCCTACTGTGACTGTGCTTTAATCTGCTTGAAATTTTCATTCACTTGGGGACTAATCAATGAGTGAGCCCTAATATGATACCCGTATCCAAGAACCAACTCACTTTCGTTATGAATGAAAAGATTTTCTCTCTGTTTCTTTATGGGGACTAATTAGTTAGTGACTGTTGTGCAGTTACTTAAGATCGGCTATCAGTCGCCCCGTTTCCATTTGGTCTTTTAGTGAACGCATCAATATGACGTCAAGGTATAAAATTCTCCGAGGCGATATCCTACTTATGCTCTGGCAGTAGAAGGCGACGCGTTTTCGAGTGGATCTAAACCAACTCGTACGTCATGTTTTACGCCTTTGTTCAGTTCGTTCTCTAGGAGCTTGTGCACAGTGTGCAATTCTGTTGACCAGGATTCTCAGCCTCCAGTTCATTGACGGTAAAACTAAAGGGTCATATTCCTTGAACTTGCCAAAGGAAGTTATCGTGAAATATGTGAATTAAATAATATCTTTGGAGAAATTGTCGAGCGTCAAACTTCAAAGAGTCAGAGCTTCATTGTGAGAAGCTCGTGGCCGAATGGTTAGTTGTCCAATTTACTAGCCGGGCGGTCGCGGATTCGACCCTGGATGCACACTGATGATTCCCGATAAGGATGAAACAGCTGTACAATGCTTCTCAGCTTTTCCGCTGGCTACACTTACAGGACAAAATGTTAATTGAAAATTCCCGAACCTCTTCAAAACACCATCGAAATAACAATACAGGATGCTCGGGAGCCGAAGTTAATGGTATCCACACTCCTCGAATAAACGGCTGCTAGATTCCTTCGGGATGTTTTGTACAAGCAGCACTTCACAAGCGTGGAATAAATTGTACCGGAGATTCTGGAGACAAGCGACATCATGAATGCGATAATTTGCTAACAAATCCCCGACTACATATTAGTAATTCGGATGTAAACGCTCAAACTGTTACAAGCAACCGCTTTATCGAAATGAAACGTCCTCAGACAGTGGGGTTGTCCGAACTTCACCCAATGTAGAAGCACCACGAATCAGCTGTTGGAGCGGCTTTTCTACCACCACTGATTGCACACTTACCGAGAATAGTTTACATCAGGTTCTATGGATGGTAACTTTAGTCCAGACACTAACCGAACAGCGCCATCAACAGTTTCCACATTTTCCGACCATCGTGGGCCTGGTAGGTCTGACTGACCTCACCGTCAGTATGGGAACATCAGCGGTTAATTTTACCTCACTGCAGGTGTGCGCACGCGAGAACGCCAATGCGGTTTTCACACGAAGACAAGCTAAGCAGGACAATGCCGGTTTGAATGGCCAGTAAATTGTGGTTGTGAAGGTCGACCCGCTTAACATCCTGCCACACCGATTACCTGATGACCTGACTGGATACATATTATTGCATCACGACGTAATCTTGGCGCGCCTGGCTCTCGTAATTCACCCGTAACTGCCGTCCGCCTAACCGTTTTTTATTGGTTGAGATCCTAGCTAGTTCCTCAAACCGACTGAAAATGTCTGGAGTTGTACATGAGGGAGGACCATATAATTCACAGTGCCGATGAACTCAAGATGGCTATACGATACGAACTGATGAACCCTGGATTCAACGCTGGTGAAAAAATTGAGCAAGGCACATCTGCTTACTGTACACCTTAGAGAATAAAAGTCGTTCTGTTTCTTAACCAAGATTGGTTTTTACGGCCAACTGAGTTTGGTTTTTTCCGCACTTTCTACCATAAGATTGCTTGTTCCATTAAAACTTGAACTGGCAATTCCAGTCCGAGAAAATGGTTGCAAAACCAAATGTATTATCGGTTAAATGATCAAGTATAATGGCTCATAATGCACGATTTTCTCTCGTAATCTCATAGTACCGTGTACCAGACGTGGGCGTTGCAGTTTCATTAGAAATATAAGTGGTACTGCTGGGACGGATTCAATAGTACTACTACACTTTTGTCAAATTTTCCGCAGTTCATTTCAGCAGATCCATTCGTTTTGGGCTGATGGCGATAGAAGAATCCTCCTTTGTGAATATACCGATTGTTTACTACTGATGAGAGTAAGTAGGCAGAAATCAATGAACTACCAGTAGGAGGGCCAACATAACGGGACGGAGGGACCAAAAGCGACATCATCCAGCGCCATTGACGAGGTGAGTAAGGACCTCGCTGCGGGCGTCAACTTCTTAGCCTTTCATCATCGCATCGTCTCAGTCCACAACAGGCTTCCGAAGCCAGAAAGCCTCCAAATCATGTGATCCGACAGACGGAGGATAGATGACATACATCTTTTTTTTAGATTTTATTCATGCGGCCCGCGTCTCGCTCAAATTACCGTATTCCTCGATATCTCTAAAAAGGGTGTTGCGCTATTGACTGTGACTCCCTTCCTCCTACCTTGTAGACAGAGGCTTACCAAAAAATCACCGCAAAACAATAACATATGTGGTTAAGGCCCACGCCAAATTGAGGTCGCTACGGGACGAATGAGATAAAACGGAGCTCCCTCGGGTAATAATGAACACCGCCCATTGAATGGTTATCAAACGTTGTAACTAGCAACCATTTGTCACGCCAGATAATATTGATTTTACTAGGAAGCACACTGAAAAATGCGTTCACACGTGACTTTCCGCTCAGCCTCATGTGGTTCACCAGGATGGCTGTGGTTAAGGCGCGAACTTACTGACCAGAAGGTCCGTGGTTCGAACTCGACCTCTGCATCTCGACTGCTCTCCTCTAGGCTCGGACAAACTGGCAGCGTCTCGGCCCTCGTGCCTCCTTCGGAGGGAGGAATGGCAGCAGTTCCATTGCGAGTTTTCTTTGTTCCTAAAACATGTGTTTAGAATTACCTAATTGAAAGGACAGTCAATCTGAAGGCAGACTGTGAGGCTCATCAAGACAAAAATCCACGACACTATTTACTCGACTACCCAGGGTCAACTTCCGACGCATGTGATTAAAGAATTTTCAGATAATCGTACTTCATAAAATATCGGTCTTGGCATAAGTAACTGCTTCTAGTTGTTTCGAACAGTGGTGCACAATTCAATCGAACACGCACAAAAACAAGTGGTTATGGTTTACTTAACAACTTCTCGAAGGACGAAATGAAATTATACCCAAAATAATTCAGGTACTAACATACAAGGCCAATCGTGGTATCAGTACAACTTTATCGAAAGTTCACTCAGCAGTGCGTTGCAAATCACCAAGTGAGACACGTCCCAAATGTGTGAATGACTAAGCGTGGATCGCTGGCCAAACCAGTGTACAATTGTGATGGCACAGCCAGGGTGTGAACGAACACACTCTATCCAAATTCACGAACAGATGGTGAGATCAACCAGTTGATCTGCATCGAACAGCCATACAGTGATAGTTTTCTAGTTGTCAGTTAGCCAGTCTATCAGTTATAAATCATGTACCAAGTTTACGTTGGTTCCAGCTGCCAGAGTTTTGGTCGCCGAAAAATGGGATAGCATGGGAGATACAGTCAAGCATTGGAGAGGGTGACATGATCACACACTGCTGAGGTAACGGAAAATTAAGCAGCCATGTACTGAAGGCAATAGCTTTGGTGCAGGAGCACTACCAACTGCGTGGGTGAGGCATGTCTGACGGTATCATTAACCACCGACATGGATTATCCACCTCTTGGTGGCTTCCACTCAGTACGGGGGTGGGCGAAAAGAGCTCTGTGAAGTAGACGGTCCTCTGGTATGCGGATTACATGCCCTAACCAGCGTAACATATGAAGTGTGAGTAATTCATCTATCGTAGGAAAGTTCCTTCTTCCTAAAACCAGTTGGCGTACCACAACATTACTAATCCGATCTTCCCACCAGACCCAACCAATGCTTCGGAGACACCAATGGTCAAACACTGACAACTTTCGTAAGTCCTCTGCGCGTAGAGGCCACGTTTCTGAACCATGAAGCAGTATGGATCACACTGCCGCAGTGTAAATTATGCCCCTGACAGACAAATAACGTCAAGTTAGCACCATAGGTGTCGGAAGTTGACAAAAGTTGTCCTGGCCTTCCCGATCAGAAGAGTAATCCTAACTCCAGGATCTTCACCGGAACTTACACAAATGCCCAGGTAAATAAAATTATCTACGACGTCGATTGGCTCGTCTGCGATTATGAGGTTTACGTTTGATCCCACTCAGTCTTGTAGCAGCAGTTTACACTGCAGGTGTGAAGCGCATGTCAAACCATGCGGCATTTTTGAAGGACCTGAACCAAGTAGAGCAATATTGTCCGCATACACGATGTCTGTGAGCGAACATCAAGAGAGCATTTCGACCCGCGAGGCTTCAGAGGCAGGCTGAGAAATTTTAGGCAGCACATCAATAGCAAAGTTGAAGAGGAAAGGCGAGAGAGGGCAGGCTTATCTAACACCACTGGACGCGGTTAAGTCAGGCGAAAGCTTGCCGTGTACTCGTACCCGTCCATAGGAGTTCACATACAGTGCCCTCATAGTAGAAAAGATCCCTCTTATCGCCAAACCGCCCCAAAGTTATTGACGATCGGCAATGTCAAAAGCAGTTTTCGGGTCAAGAAGAACGACCATCATGGGACGTTTGAAAGAGTGACGCTGTTCAAGAGTTTGTCTCAATGTAAAGATATGGCCCATGCATTCTTAGCAAGCGCGAAATCCAGCGTGATTTTCACTAGTTTGTCTCTCCCGATAATCGACCATCCTGCACGAAATAATGCCAGAGAGCCTTTGGAATACCATGGCTACTAGGTTGATGTCCCGATGTTTTTCGCATGACGTTCTTGTGGCATTTTTTATGATTTGGATCAAGGTCGAGGCGCCCCACATTCTGTTCTCGTTCCAAATCTTCCGCAGTAGGGTCGTAAGACTGCCCACCAGGGTTTCGCCACCTTATTTGAAAAGTGGAGGTTTCAGATGATCTGGACCGGATTCCGACTGACCAACAATAGCATGATGTGGCGTGGAAAATAGTTTCATCTTTGTGGGAGACAACAACGAAACGGACCGGGTACAAACCCTGGAAGGATCGAACTGGTGTCCAGATCTAGTATCACAACTCTCACCGACAGCAATTCATCCTGAACTGTTCTAGCAACCATCTATATGAGATTAAAAGCAAACCATGGTACGACAGCCGATGCTACAATCAAACTGCTAAGACGCATCGCACCCACGAACCACAATAAACGCCCAAATTACATCAGTCCCCGTACAAAGAATGGAATCCCGTTAAACTGTGAGGCATGTGTAACGCGAAGACAACGATGTTCCCGCCTTCAGAAGTGAATGAAGATGAGTTATGTGCAGAAGGATAGTGGGGGCTATGTTTATTCAACATTTAACTTGGCACATTTCACCCAACCGAGCTGGTCCAAAGTATCCATCTGCCAAGTGAACACTGCCAACACGGGTTATGGATGAAACAACACCTCGTCGGTAGATGGAAACTGGGTTTGCGCTGAACATACATACCGGTGAGCTTTGTTCCAGGGATGACGGCTTATTACCCGGAACTCATTTGTACGACAACTCTTTCCTCAATCGCACGTCTGCAACCTTAGTCATCATGCCGACAAAACAGTTTGGAAATTCTGCAAACCTTCGGATCACAGTAGCAGGCTTTGCACCCAAAATGGAGTGTTACCCTCGATCTTTTTTTGGACACAGTGAGCTTACAATCCTGGTACATGCGTTGAGGTTTGAAACATTGCAAAATATCAGTGACTAAAAAGCAAGTTTTGTATCAAGTAGTACGGGGTGTTTAATCTGAAGAATAATTAGGACATTTTGTACAAGGGCTTAAAAGGAGCTCGGCTTTGTGGATGCACTCGGAGACGATGGGGTCAGTTGTATAACCATTTTCCAAAAACGAGGCTACGAGCTTGTCTTGTACTTCATCGATCTCTGCGATAACCGCTTCAATGACATTCTTGTATTCCTGATGTGAGAGTTTTGCGCGCACCATCAAACGACCCCGGAGAGTTGCAATTTTGCTTGCCATCCTGAATCCTTCATGAACTCCGCAATCAAACTGTAGCTGTAATCGCTGTTCACGAGCGGCGAATATAGCATCACGCTCGGCGGACAATTGTATGACTTGTTTGCGTTGTAACCAGTCCCTGGAGCCGAGAAGCAAATCGGTTTTGTTATTCTCAGGCGAAGAATCGAAAACATCATCCATGCAGTAAAAAAGAGACCTGAATCACTCGTGTCTGACAAGCACTCAAGGAACACCTTGGATATTCGCCTGTAAACAAAAAACACGGGAGTTTAGCATCCCACATGGCGAAAGGTGGTTCTTTCTCGTCACACATGAGCCCAAGTAGAGGATGAAAGCGAACAAGTCTCATAATAAAAGGCATGTGCAATACTGTATGAAAAACAAGGCAACTGCATTAGATGGAACACGACTGTGGCAGCACAGGATAGGGCTTGTGTGGGGTGTCCTGTTATAAGTGATACTCCTTTCGGAAGAATTTAATGCATTCATCTTGAAGTTACTATACCAGGTATCCTAAGCCCCACAAAGACCTCTATTACCAGGCCAAATTAACACGAACCCTATTTCGTCAGGCCGACTTATTCATCAGAAAGCTAGAATATGCAAATGTGTAGCGCTAGGTTTCAGAGCTCGTTGTTGTTGTATGTCATCCATTAAGATCACGGAGCTGCAACTCGGTCCATTTGGAAGTAATATCGATGCGCCCTCTTTGCTTTTACCTTGACGGTCTGCCTGTAAGTCACCCTCAGGGCTCGACTGTGATGATAATCGGACTATTGGAAGATACGCGGTCGCCTGCGATTGACGTCCACATCACGTAACGGCGTCGAACACCCATCAATGTCCCACAGAAGGGAAGATGCTGTGATCAGCACAGATAGAATGACCCTATCAGCCGAAAGGAATGTGCAGGTCGGCCGACTGACCGTTTCAGTTATTCGACATTCAATTATTCGATATAAGTGCTCGAGCCGTATAATCTGCAGGCTACCAATTGGAAACCAGCCGTGCACCCAGTTAAACGGTGTGGTAATCAGCCACGACAGTGCTTCAGTCTAGAATATTGTTATTCCTGAAGTACACGGCTTGGCTCTAATCATGACATTGTATGGACACGCATAGCAAATTACTATCCATGAGTGTACGCCGAGACGCAAGGCCATTTAATTCATCTCCAAATTCTGCTAAATCCCAATAATATCGGGGCTTAGTTGGCCATATAGCTTTCGGAAATAAATTGGCAGAATGAAAATGACTATTTTAATTGGTGAAAAAATATCACAGCTATACCCACAGCTGATTAGACCGTCTGCCAGTCGACCATATCACTGTACGGCAGATATTTCGGCAGTGTACTACTCATAAGTGATAGGTGGCGTCGAATGCAACATGGATCACTCTTATCACACTTGAAAAATTGTCACATCGCGATCCACAGTATGACGTGTTCGATTACTTTACCGATCTCATTCGCAAGGCCTGTGCCAAGGTCTGCGAGAATCTACTGACCGGAAGGTCCGTGGTTCGAACCCGACCTCTGCCTCTCGACTTCCCCTGTCTAGGCTTGGGCAACCTGGCAGTATCCCAGCCCTTGTGCTTCCTTCGGGTGGCATGGCAGCTAGGCACCGAAAGGGTATTACAGCTGAACGATTTT
>SJOL01006376.1:156137-228913 GCA_004794785.1 Opisthorchis felineus | reverse complement strand
GCTGGGATACTGTCAGGGCGCCCACACCTAGACAGTAGGACGATTAGGGTCCTCAACCAAAGCCTTTGGCTCAAAAGCCTAACCTCAAGGCAGCGATGTTTGGCAGGAAATGCAAATGCATTACCATTTCTACGGAACAAGTCGCCATATGTTCCAACTCCCAACCTGGAGGACCAGGAGACTGTGTTCGTCAGACCTCTAACCACTGACCAACCTGGTATGAGAGACTCTGTGAGTGTCGCGGGGACACCACCCAGTATAGCTCAATTGGTCGCTGAGGTGCGCAAACCGCCACACAACGGTAAGGTCCAGTCTCTTCGTGACGGAATCACTGGCCTGACACTGTCATACGGTCAACGGAATACCAGCAGGTTGTTTATAACCACCTTGAGGGTGCGTCAACTGGTGGTCCCCAGTAATAGTTGTACGGTGCCATATTAGCGCAGGGGCGGCATGAGGCTTGATTTAGTGGAAGTAACGGGCCTCAGTGACAAACAAGTAACTGATGCCGATGGCCATTGTTATGTCGTCATCCTTGGGTCAGCTGATGGCACTCAGAATGCCTCTGCGTACCTGTCATCATCGGGCTGCATGTAGTTAAGTATGGTGGAATAGGATTGGTGGAGATATGTCGAGAGCCATCAGCACCCTAACCATGATGGTATAATAATAATTACCTTAGCTCTTTTGCGCCATGACGGTGGCATCATCCACCAATGTCTCCAGGCTCCAGTGGAATACCGCACTTCCACCAGATAAACTGGAATAACAATGCTTACCAGGAGATGTCCAGGTGAACAAGTAGCCGGGTAGCTATTTGTGCTTTAAGCTCAGTATGACAACAGGTACTGGAAAGAAACTGGGGAAGAGTTGCCTTCGGCAAATATCGTCTCCAAATGGAGAAACTTACCTAGGCACCTCATTGATGACAGTTCACCATAAGCTCGGATTTTAGCTACGATGTCACCATACAGGGCCAAACCCCAAACCTTGTCAAGCGTTTCCATAATCTGCCTATATTAGTGGAGTCAAAAACCGCGCGTATACCTGGAAAAAACAAGATGGTTGGTTGGTGATAGGAAGGAGGGTATCCTATATTCTGGATAAGGGTAAATATTAGGCAGATTCGTCAGCACCCAGCTGGGAATCCGGTTTGGTCTTCGAATGCATAGTCTTCATGACCGCGACGAAATCTTCGGAAGCTGGCAGTTATGAGTCAATCGATGTAGTGAGTAGCCGTGAGTAGTACAATAAAACTGACACCCGGAACTGTCACCTGGGTGCTCAGCGAAGTGGATCATGATCGAACCCCACTTTTGTTGTCTCGGAGCCGCAGTCAGTAGGCACATAGGCAGAAGTGACATGCTTGCTCTTCCTCCCTCCACTCCATTAATAGTACTCTCCTTGTAGGTCCATTCCTTAGGAATGACGACCCCGCCCGTTTGCATTCTTCTTAGCCACAACAACTGCGCATCAGTCGGCGCCAACGATCTCAGGCATCTCGAAATCAACTCTCAAGCCCCGCAGCCCGATTTATTCGGCAGCCTCTAAGGTTCGTACTCTGGAACAGGCGGAACAGGCTCCTATTGCAAGCATACTGGACTCGCCTGAAATCGACGTACGTTGCGTATCGGAAACAAGAAATCAAGATCCAAGTACAGTCGCCGAACTAACTGCTTCCTCTCAACTCGCTTCCGACTGCGCACTTCTGACGATCAGAGACCACCGCAGTAGGCTGTGCAGAGGGTCGGCGTCGTTCTAGGCCACCAGGCGGAAGAAGCGTCCTGATTGACTGGACACCCGATGATAGTCGCCTGAGGTTCGTCTGGTAAAATCTGTGGAGGAATCTCACAAACAGGAAGCTAATCTTTGACTGTCTGTCGTGCATGCTTGCGTCCCAGCCAGCTGTATCTCCTATACCATCAAAAACAGTTCTTACGGCGCCTTGAGCTTGTTACGGTGAAACAAAAGCTGATATGTCGCTTTGGTTGCCGGAGATTTGAGCGCACAACTAAACAGACTTAGCGCATCTGAGACTCAATTGGGTGGACCTGAGGACAACGGCGAACAATAGCTTCAATTAAGTGAACGCCACAAACCGTTTTTATGCGGCGCTGACTTCCAGAATAACCGAAATCACCTGGCCACATGGATCCTTCCAGGGGCGATGGCAGTTACGGAACTAAATTGATCACTTCGAGACCCGCTGCCGATGATTTAGATCAACAATTGACTGTCACCTCCTTTGGAACACTTGTGTGGATTCCTACATGCACTCGCCCGGGTCGCAAGCGATGGACAACTAGCTTCACAAATGGGACGTTTCCACAGACTGGAGTCAAAACATTCATCAGCCATCTTCTGGAGTCTTCCAAATGCTCTGCCGTCGGCTGTCATTTGGCACTGGAATACCCAAAGCCATTTTCCGTCTGCAGTACGACACTGCCAACTTCCCCCAAGGACTGGATATCAGACATATAATAATCATAATAATATTCGCTCACTTGTATCACCCTTTCGGTGCCTACCTGCCATGCCATCCGAAGGAATCGCGAGGGCCGAGATAATACCAGGTTGCCCAACCCAAGATAGGACAGTCGAGATGCACAGGCTGGGTTTGAACTACGGAACTACCGGTCAGTAAGTTCGCGCCTTAATCAATGAGCAACCTCGAGCTCAGAAAGAACGGCGACACTCCTTGAATCTCGGAAAAATATCCCCGCCGGTCCCGAGCATAATTCAATCTGGCGAATTATCAGGCGTCAAGTGAAAACTGGTCAAAACCAACCACGAAGCCCGATGGATACGGAAGTCTATGGAAATGGAAGAGACGAAGTGCCGGGAAAGTAGGAAGAATATTGTTGTTGATCCGTCTGACCAGTTCCCCAAAGCCATCTGTGGGCGAAACCGTCAAGGATCGAACTGGATGGATGGACCACACTTAATAACGAAGGACGCCCCAACCAATACACCGAGCAATAAACTTTAGGTAGGTTCCACTTTTAGCGGAATTTAAGCAAACTATTGTTCAGTGAATAGAAATCTTTCATCCTCCTCCTATCGGAGAGGTGGTGGTAAATTGGGTATCATGCTGAATACTGGGAAAAACATAGTTCTATTAATATAATTTTTATGCTATCAGAGCTTGTTTTTGCTCCTTTTTGAAGCCTCATATTCCGGGCATACTGAACCAATGAACATAGCAAATACAGACCAATAGGGGAAACCATTACCACAACCGACAGCACATCAGTGTTCAACACTAACGCTTCAATGGCGAACAACCAAAATTTATGTGAAAATCTTACTTTGAAGAAAAGAATAAGGGCAGAGCGGGGAAGAGACTTGGTGCTAAGCTTCCACAATCATTCAGAGGCTCCAACACTTTTAGACACTCATGCAGATGATCTGGGTAGAAATTGACACCAAGGGCGCCACTGACATCGGTTAGCAACCATATCTTGTGGTGTCTGCAACCGTCT
Source organism: Opisthorchis felineus (assembly GCA_004794785.1). Classification (NCBI taxonomy): domain Eukaryota; kingdom Metazoa; phylum Platyhelminthes; class Trematoda; order Opisthorchiida; family Opisthorchiidae; genus Opisthorchis; species Opisthorchis felineus. The sequence goes on along the minus strand of SJOL01006376.1, from coordinate 225,431 downwards.
ATTCGTAGACATACGTAAGCAGATGGAATCCATCTAAGATTTAAATTGACCCACTAAATGCTATAAATGCAGAGGTGGTGGTACGGATGATGTGATGTCCGTCAATGGAGGAAGGCGATCGATAGCATCTTGCACTCGCTCGTCAAGCAAGATCAACAAACATTACAAAACATTTCGGCACCCTCAGTCCATTAGTTTTTCTGTTCACTAGAGCTTCACAACGAAGTTCAAGCCCCGGAAGTTGTCGAAATAAAATTCACCCCTAAGGATGCGACTAGGTATGTAGAATAACTGGATACGACAAACGCTAAGACTCCGCAATCCAAACCGACACACATTTGTGGACGGTCCATGGTTGCAAAACTGACTGGAATGAACTCATGTGGGTTGCGTTCCGAACCACTGTCATTTTTCACACCTTTGTGCCACGACTGTCCATCAGTCTAGTAGCCACTCTGCCGTCAGCATCTATGAGAGCACCACGTAAAGGTCTGACCACCTGTAACTACTTACTTTTTAACCAACCTCAGGGAGCCATGTCAAAACAAACGTTTACAGCATTTGTATGACTGCAATTACGAACCCACACAAGTTTACGTGGGCTTGAGCTACTCGTCGTTCCTCACTTGACTCACAGTCCGTTTATGTTCATATTACCAGTAGCCCAGCTGTACGCATGACCGTGAGAGGTATGTGGAAGGTACGTTAGCGAGCAGCACCTTTTCGTGAAGGACTGAAAGTTTAGTAAGTGCACTTTTCAGCCTCGCTCTAAACTGATCCGAGAATCAAGACAGTGCCTGCTTCCAATCAGTATACGGTGAACAAGGCCGATGGACCGCATCCTCAGGCTTCTACTGCCTTCATCTGTGGACACTCTGACCTCACTCATCTCGAAGTACGTCCACTATCTTTGCTTACATTTCACGCCTCTGAAATACTTCTCGGACTTTAAGTCAGTAACTAGAACTTGAGACACCACACATGCGAGTCACTAATGCCAACGGACGTCAGCTAGGGGCCAACATTCCAGGCTTATCCCATTAGCCAATCACATTTCAGCATCTTCGTCAGTAGCGTGGAGCCATGAATCTAGTCAGTATGGGAAGACGATCACCAAGCAGAAAATAATTCATCCGAGACCACGGCGCCTCTTATATCATGGCTTTTAATGACAGTAGGTGAATAGGCAGACTGTTTTTTTAGTGAACGACAGACGAACGAATGCTGCCCCTCCCACCCACCCCCGGAGTGACAAATTTATAAGCCACATACCACTCATGACCCAAGGTACTGTGAAAATAAGCGTTTGTTTATCTTGGAGGCCTAAAAGGAGTAGATACAGCTTACTTTTTGTTTTAAGCCATGCCGTCGTTGGCTGTAAGATTAGACTATCCAGCATTGTTGATGCGTTGTATTTATCGATTCGCATAGCCACTGGTCTAGAGTTTACTATAAATAGCCAAGATAAGCTGCGACGTTTATGACTATGGAAGGCCGTCATTGTTCGTCAGATTAGGTTATCATGCATGGCTGAGTCCTCATAATCAGCGTCGCACATAGACAAGGGCGAGCGCAGAGGTGCCTGGTTGCGCACCGGGCTTGCAGGCAAAAAACGAGAAGTGTTCAGTCGTTGTATAAAGGTTAGTATATTCTGCAGCTGATCAAGGTCAGAAGAGGGGTGGCCAATGCCACTGAGTGCGTCCAAAACCATGCACCAGGATCGTCGATCAGCAGATACATCACTTTCTCTGTACTGTTGTAGCGCGGACACCAGGTCATCTAGTCTGAGTTCTTCAGCCAGTTTGACAGATAATGAACTCAGGAACAAGGAAAAGATGTGGAAAGGCGAGAATACTGAGTGAGAATCAATTACTGTCCTTGATTTCTCCAAAACGTAAATTTGTACAGTAGCACCAACAACGACTTGTTCTGTATTTTAGAAAAGGGATAAAAACTTCCCGAACCGTGAGCTGTTCGTGTTGCATATCGTGCGAGCATTGCCGAAAGCTTCTAGAACTGGGTTGGATAGCAGGAGACGTTGCCCAACTTAACTCTCCACTTAGTCCAGAATTGATCACAGGCTTGTTCACTCTGTTTCCGACCATTTTACGCAAACAGTACTCCACTAGCGAGTGAACGTGAGGTAGGTTTCGCAAATTCTTACTCCTAAATGCAGCATCACGTTGTTGATTACTACACAATCCGAGGATTTCCTTGTTCGCATTCAATTACACAAGGATATTTTCGCCAAGCCATGTATACATCTTTTCACTCTCGTATCGCTGCAACAAATCCTCCAGAAATTGGAGGCAATAAGATCGTTTGGTAACATCTGGTGGTTCACTGAAAGCTTGTGCATAGTTGAATAGGAAATCGGGTCGCTTGTGAAATAACCCTCCATTTGAGTCACCCATAGGTCGCTCGTATTAAATAAAGTATAATATCCCGCGTGCTTTGATGCACCCTATTTCAGCACACCAAAGCGCCCAAAAGACCCAAGGGCCCGGGGCCCTTGAATCAAGAAAATCGAATGCGTCGTCAAGGTCAGGATTTATCGGCTGGGCCGTTGATTGTGGGTGATAGGGTGCCCTCCTTAGTCGCTTGATATCCAGTCACTGCAAACTACCCCTGAACTTTTCACTCTCAAAGCGAGGCCCCTGATCCGTTAGGATCATTTTTGGTACCCAGTGGTTGGCCAGGATCCCACGCATGATCACTTCACTGATCGTCGTCGCCTCGACCCACTGCGACAAGTGTATCGTCAGTAACACGACATATTGTTTTCCACTGGCTGTCACCGAAAAATGGCTTGGAACAAAGTGCTTCTGGGATATCTCTAGTTCTCTGTTCCCTTCTCCGTTCTCGGAACCCCTCCGTCCAAGGAGGCAGCTGCGACCTTCCGTAGTGCGAGGCCCTGCCGTTGTATTTGCACGAACCTTCATGGATCTAGTTCGACGACAAGACTATTGGCGCCGATTATGGGTTTTAGGGCCTCATCTCCAGCCTCTGGCCGTGGCAGCCAATCAGCCAAGTGATGCTCCTTCTCCGGAACGTGCCGGATTGTGAAATCGTACTATCGTAGCCAGAGTTCTTAACGCGTGCGTTTTTATTGAGGATCTTTATTGGTTCCAATCCACTCAAAAAGTTTGTGATTGGTTTCGACGTGAAGTCTTTGTCCCGGCAAGTATGGCCTCCACTAATCCAGGGGTCGGACGATCGCTAAACATTCGTTCTCAATGTATGAGTACTTTTGCTCAGAGTTAGTCAGGACACGACTGGCACATTCGATGCTTTAGAACTGCGCCGATACCGCGGTCATCAGCGTCCGTTGCAACAGTAGACATCTACCCAACCCTTGGCGTTTGAGGGTCAGTCCTTAATCCAGCATCCGCGTTTTGGCATGTTGAAGGCTTCATGCTCTTTCCTTGTCCATTAAAACTTCCGACTTTGACACAGCAAGTCATACATTTGAGCAGCAATCGTGTTGAAATCCTTGACAAGCCAACTGCAGTTTACTGCTCGTTCGAGAAGCTGCCTTGAGGCCCGCTTTGACTTGGGAGCTGCACAGCCATGGATCTTTGCCAGATTTTCAGGCAGTGGGTTAACTTCCCATTCATCCACTTTATGTCCAAGTAGTGTCCACGAATTTAGAGCGAGCTGTGTCTTGGCTTCATTTATTCGCAGACCAGCTGCCCGAATAAACTTCGGTATGGCTTTCATGTGAGTGGTATGTTTTGATTCCGAATCGCCATGTACGGCGATATCATCTGCGTAAGCAGCAATATTGCGTAGTCCTCTCGCTAAACAAAGCATAAAGCGCCGCAAAGTGAATGGCGCACGCTACAAACCAAATGGCATCCGCCTGAATTAATACTGGGTATCCCTAACCCGCGAACGCGGTCTTTCTTCGCTCGTCTGACTTGATAGCTAGTTGCTTGTGTTCGAAACACAAGCCGATTACCGTGCAATATCAATATTCCTGGGGTGATTATTAAATCTCCACGACCGAAATTACAGCTACAAGCTGACTCATGGCCAGTTCATTTGAAAGCCGGAACTCCACGCGAAATCGGTATTTCTGGTTAGGCTTCTGCACGAGCACTGTTGGCTTCCATGATACCATTTTTGAGTATCTCTTGAACCCGTTTATGGACCTCCTCCCGTAGATGGATCGGGGCCGCGAGGTCGAAAGCGTTTGGACAAGTGGGATGCCGTGTTTGCTTCACGGGCAGAATCCGAACGGGTCTTCATCGCCTGTGAAAGTTTCGGAGTGCTCTTTGACCACAGACTGAACTGACGACATCTTACAAGACGGACACGTAGTCCGCTCATGGCAGTGTTTGGGTAGCCTTCAAGATTGACCGAGCCATATTTTGTTATCAGTTTTCACTGCCTTAGATCCACCACGTATTCTGCTCTTTTGAGAAAATCTGCTTCAAATATTGTCTGCTTTGTGTCCGGGCTGATAAAGAACTCGTGTCTCACTGACCCGTTATCTAGGCGCATTGTGTGCAATGACAAGCCATCAATTTTCAGTCGGCATCCATCTACTGCTCCGACGGCTAGCGGACACGGTTTGCATTCAGCTTCTTTCCCTCTGCTGTACTGATACCTCTGCTTCTCTATAGATTGGGCACAGCTCCGTCTCCCCCGTCTATCTAAATGACGGCCTGTATCTTAGCCTGTGTCACAGCACTGATCGTGAGTAAACCAAAGCATAACTATCGACAGGCGGCCGTTATGGAGGCACCGATTTTTCTAGTGGCCAGGCATACCACGGTTGTAGAATCGTACCGTTCGGAGGCACCTTGGCAATTCCGTCTTTATGGTGGTAAGCTGTTCAGCTGGTTGGTCAACTGGAGTCCGCAAGTTCTCTACTTATGAACCATCCCGCTTCTCCTGCTACCTCAAAGTGGCCAATACAACCTCGGCCAATTCCTGTGCCAGATGCACCAGCTCCTCCGTGCTCGGAGGCTGGTTGCCCTCGCCAACCACAAGTAAGCATTAAAAGCACCTTCGACAAGCCGGCTAGATGGCAACTGTTGGCATAACGCTCCTTCCAGTTCAGGTAAAAAATGATGTAACCACCACTGCAGATTGGTGAAAAACATCCTCGGGTGAGATCCCGGTCCTATCATGGCCGCCTTGAACCGCCTCATGGCTTTTGGCTATCGGCCGGTGTGTCAAACGCCGCTGCAAACGTTTCTTTCGCGAGGGCCGAGGCCATCTCTCAAGGGCCCTTCCTGACCACATCCAAGGCAGCGTTTGCACAGCCGCTGGGGTGGGTCTTCAGTGCCGCTAAATTACCATGGTCGGTCTTCAGTTCAGCCCCCTCCGCAGCCTCCTTGAAATCATCCGGAAAAGTCCACGTATACCCATACTTAAAGGGTTGTGGCCACGGGGCCTTCCTCTGTATTCTGACCGCGGCACCAAAAGAAAGGTGATAAGCCCTTGGCTGCGAAGTTTTATTGGAAAACACGAACCAGGCGGTTACAAGCCAACGGACATGAAAGTAAACCTCTCATATGCACAGAGGTTTTGTGGAGTAAACATTCCCAGGTGCCTTACTGAACTTTGTTGCATGTTTTTGAATTATAAACAATTATAAACGAACACTGCAAGTGGTTCCATAATTTAGTTAGCAACCTTCACTTTCATCAGATGCGGCTGCGGAGCCTGGACACCGAATGATTAACTACTTCCATGCTTCACCAGAAGTATACACCGCTACACTAGTAGTAGTTAGTAGTAACCTAAAATACACCGCTTCAGAAGGCTTTCCATCAGTTTGCACTGTATGCTAGTTTGGCTAGTGGGCTCGTTGCTGCCAGGCGATAAGCCGTCACCAGACTCGTGGATTGGGGTTGCAATCGCTTCCTTCCGAGCAGAAGGGTGGTTGCCTTCGTCGGGCGATTTACGAAGGCTCAGGTAGAAATAGTTTGCAAAAATGAGCAATCTTTCCTCCAGAATCCTTGATGTGGCCTTATCTGCGTTCAACGTGCTGAAGGGGTTGTATTGGACAACAGTTCACAAGCATCCTCCTCCGTGAAAATCAAGTTAGTTAGGGGCAATTGTAGCTCCGTTTTGCCAAGATTGGACGTGATAAGGTCGCCGGGACAGGGAAAATGCCTGAATGTTTTTTCTGTACGCTTTAGCTAGTACTAGTGAGTCACTTATTTCTGTCCTCCAAGGAGGAGGCGTTGGCTCATTTATTCGGCGCTGTCTCCCGTTCTTAAATAGCACATTTTTGTTTCTCCATGTGAGGCTTAGAATCGCGGACTGTTCAATGGACGGGTCTTTGAGTAACAACCGCTCCACATCCTTCGAGATACCAGGCCGCCTTGTGCGCTTTCTGTAGTTTTCTTTTTAGTGAACAGTGGTGGCCTGTTTTCAAGAAGACGCCGGGCTGCAAGACCAGAGTAAGCACTGACGAAATAAGTCCACTGGACCTGAAGTCCCGGAAATTCAGAAGGCTTTAGGAGCTCTAAATTCATCTACCAGCAAAACTGAAAGTTGTAGCTGGGTGAGAGCAAGTGAAGTGCTTGAAAGAGGAACATCCGGCGAACTTCAGGAACAAGGGTAAATAACACCCTGGGGAGGGTCAACTCTACGCAGCTATTCTAACGCCACCTGCGCAGCTGTGGGGCGTTTTTCGACCCTCTGAATCCGGTTTTAGCAAAGCTTCTGTTTCTTGGCGACGTTTTCCCCGTCGTGGCCGAAATTTTCAGTGTTCGCTGTTGGGAGCACGTGGCGTGCCATATTTTGGACACCTACACCTGCCATTGTTCGAAGACCTAAGGATAATGGACTCTCGCTTGCTTACCTGGACTTCCCTGTCGCTATTCATCCGCCAGGAAGTGTGTTGAATCCACACAGTGCCGCTTGGTCGTCAGGTCGAACCACCGAGGGGTATTGTTTTGGTGGCACTGCTAAGGGGTATTTTTTGTAGATGACCGAGCCTCTAAGTCAGCGGGTAGTTTTCAGGTTGGGCGAGTTCTGTGTGGTTTATTTGACTGCGATCGTTTCTGTAAGTAGGGACCTTCGGCTCGTTTACGATCAACGTGACCGCCCCAGTGTACGTGGGATCCTCAGGTGCGGCATTTTTGGATTTGTTGTCTTGGCCCCGGACTCACAAGTGATGCTTTCATAAACAGTCATACCGGCAGGTTTTGGTGAAGTGGATCTGTATGTTGTTGGTGGCGCATTTTCAGAACTACCTTCCGCGCATGTTTCAACTACGGTGTCAAGGCGTCAACCGACCAGTAATTGTGGGACTTTTGCAGTGGTCTCCGACGTTGAGGTTAACGTTTGTAGCTGAGCAGCAGGCAGGTCACACGTGCTTTCTCACGAAAAATGACAAGACACGAAACAGTTGGCCCCACGAAATGTTTAAAATAGCAAATGAGGTCCCAGCGCAAGGTGAAGTGGCTGCTTCACTTGGGTAGGAGTGCTCTACTTTATTTTTCACCGGTGTAGAATATGTTCAAATGGACGGTTGAGTTGCGTCGGGGAGCCAGGTCGAACAGGTGAAGTGGCAATGCCATCCTTCGGAATTAGATTTTATGTGGAATGAAAACCTCAAAGCCTGACTCCGGAGAACTGGACGTCCTCTGGTCAACGTGTGTTTCTTCGAACCCATCCACGAGTAAGTACTGTGCGTGGCAAAATGATAGCCGGAGTGACGGACTTTTGGAAAAATATACCCTCCTTGTTTGTGTATGCGGGAGAGTTACGATGCGTCGATAAAACAGAGTGAAAGGGGGCGGGGTGCTACTCCCGTAGAGGATCCCGATCACCACACGCCCGGATTCAGAGGGAATCACAAAGATGCGCGAGCTAACTTGGAAGGGTAATTTCTTGATCCAGCACATCTGGTGTAGGCCCTGATTTAATAAGTTGCATCAACTGGAGAGAAAGCGCTGAAAGTGGGCCATGCGGCTCAGGGGACCTATTAAACATGATGGTAACGTCTTCGTTGACATACAACAGTACTGTCATCTTTCTTATTCTGGCTTGAAGTTCCGGGCAGGGATGAAAGGAACATGATGGGGGTGCTACTGGGGTAGGTATGCTAGAAGAAAAATAGAAGGTTGGGAACAGATGAAGATAGCACGTTTTGTTGTGAGCAGATTGTGTTTGAAAGTAGTAGATATCGGATTGAGGATGTCGGTGTGAGTCTGCAGGCGGAGGACAACTGGGTGTCACTTTATGCACATAAGGAAGGAAGAATGCGGTTGCGTGTCAAGGGCCAATGTGCCGCGAGCCTGGAAATACGGACAAGGCTATGATCGAGTAACAGGTGAACGGAATAAAATGAAGGCCACGTTTGGACCCCTTGTGTCCGTGTAATGAACGATAATTCGGGTGAGCAAGTCGTTCGCTTTTGCGGGAAACCGGGTTGGTATTTTGCTCCAGTTTGTTCGCTGTATGAGTGAGACGCATTGGGTGCTGATGCATCTTCAAGTCTTGTTCCGTAGAATATTTGGCCAATGGAGGTTAGGAGGCTGGAAACGAAAGTGGTCCCGTGCATTGGAAACTGATTAGCTTGTAGCTGTGTGTCTAATTTTGCACCCAGTTTTTACATCGGAAAAAAACACATCCTTTTTGGAGCACTCCAACTTCCCAACAATTTTATGCACTAGCAACGCTGCAAAAGCGAATTTGAGCAAAGAGCCTCAACGAGTACAGAGAGCAGCGCCGCCTGCCAATTGCTTGGAGGCTGTTACGTCTTCTTGAACAGCTTGAATGATCTTCGCCATTGACCAACAGCCTTGGGAATCAAGGGCTGGGAGTTCATGCGGACTCTATTTTGTAATTATCGGTGTCCTACTGTAGTAAAACTGGTGCCCTCATAGCGGCGTTTTTGAGGAGTTCGGGTGCAGAGGGGATCCGGTAGAAGTTGTCAACAGGAGGCCAAGAAACCGGCAGGTAGGGAATAAATGGATGTAAAAATTGGCAACATTGCTTCACATTCAATAACAAAAGCCCCGAACCGATTCTGGAACAGCAGTTCTCGTAATATCAATCCGCGCAACCGCCAGAGGTTCATACTAGCCACATACCCAATTTTCGCAGTGGCCAGATCCCATAATCATGTCTTCAGGCTTTTTCTTGGAGATGTAAAGATTGGAAAGTAGAGGTGGTCTTTTGGACAACATGTATAGGAGTAAAAGTTAATGGACACTGTCCGGGCCTAACGTGTTGACCATGAAGTCACTTTTCCCAGATGCATTCCGCCGTTTTGCAAAAATGCAATACACGGTAAAGAATGCATAGTAGACAGACTAGAAACCAAATTAACGCAGGTGAGTTTCCGCTGAAGACAAAATTAGAGCCAGTTTTAAACACATCGTCACTCTGTGTGCCAAATAAGTGCCGAGCAGAGTAGAATCCGTGGGGCGAGTGGACTCCACTAGTGCTAAGTGAGGGCACAGCCAAAATCCGAACTGCTAACGGCCTGTCGATCGAAATTCTTCTTCGGATGTTGGTATCAACTAATGGACCACTGGTAATTGTGAGGATCCCTGTGATGTGGACGCATAGTTTGGGTGCAGTATCAGCCCACAGAAGAAAACTCAGGTGAATAAATCGATTAGATCAGGCTGCTTGTGAGGTGGATTTTTCCAGACGAAACTTCTGGAAGGATACCCAATTTTTGCCTTGGCATGCGTTTCGAGGAGTACCCGATTCATTCATATAGGCGGAATTTCTCTGTTATCCCCGACACAATATTACCAGGCCAGCGAGAATCAAAAGTACTTAAACTGCACCAGGCAAACTGGACTAGGATCCTTCCAATGTAACCAAAATGGTTCCAAGCATTCAAAACCAAAGGAGCTCAAGTACATCGAGTGTCGAAAATATCGCACCACTCGCTTGGTAACACCAAAGCAGATCTTGACAGGCAACACGCCAAAGTGGTTACAACCCCCACGTGGTTACCCCACTTGGAGGACTAACCTCCAGACTGTAAATTCATCGACACAAGCGGGTAGCCACGTTGGTCTAATGCAGACATGCTCTTGGGGACAAATAGAGGAGTAATCAATGCATCACTGCCACTTCTGTGCAGGGAAACACATTGGATGGAGTCGTAAACTAATAGCCAGTTTTTGACGTTTCCAAGTTTATAAGGAGGAGGTTCTTCGCGGGTGAGTTTTTGTGTCCACAGGGGGGATGTCAGTTGAGCCACCGTTTGCGAGAAGATGGTAGCATGGCATTCGGAGAGGACAGAAAGGTCCTCGCTTGATTGTTCCCCTTTTTATAAGGTTGCTTTTGACTTCTTTTAAAGCCGCTACCACTCTACCATATAGGAAACCTGAGTCCATTGTGCTGAACAGGCGTTATCATAATCCGGAATAACTAGAAGAAGGAAAGGGAATACCGGCCAATCACAACAATGTGAATCTATTCGCGCCGTTTAGGCGAACAAATTTGGATTTTGTGGCAAAATTAGGATAGTAGAGTTTTGCTGGCAGCATCTACAAAGCGCAAATAGTAGGGCCTGAAGTTATTACTGGCCCGCGCAAGTCTACCAGGTAGTTGTGATCAGCCGGTGGCTTCTGGTTTTCATACGTAACGTTATTTCGCCGCTAATGCCATTCCTTGGAATGCAGTCGCAGGCAATAACACTATCCTGCGAACGGGCTGTTTACCGGCGTTGCTAGTGAAGGGACTACTCGTCAACTGTCGGGAAATTCTCGTGCTGCAAAAGCGGTGACAGATGCTTTCCAGTCGTTGACGCAACTACCAGCAGCGCTGACCAACCGGTGTTGCGGCTATTTTTTCCGTGGGTGTGTTCGCAGCATAAGGGGGGAGAAAACAAAAAACAAACAATAGTGAACAAATTAAGAAGTGCTTAACTCGTAGGTACTGGTCCCACATAACACTGCATGGAGGTCGCGATGGTATCCCACCAAAGGGGAGTGAGACGCCTGGATTCAGTATCGCCAACAGCCGGACGTGATTGCGAAGATGTTGGCAGACATCATCAGGCCGTCAAGGCTGCATTAGGCCTCACTCATCATGCTAAAATAGTTTAAAGTCTACACCCTCACCCACGGAGTAGCTACATTAAACCTAACCGAGTAATGCGGAAAGGCTCTCCAACCTTGCCACAGATTGATAATTTTTATGAATCCCTGGATGGCCAGAGGAGGTTTGGCCGGCTGATGTACGATGCCTTAAGCAAACTGTTCCACACCGCGTGCTCTTCACTAATTTGAGGTCTATCAGGAAGACTTTAGTGTTCATGAAACTTCCACGCCAGAATACTCGAAGAAATAACACAGGTCCGCCCAAAATTTAGCACCCGCCGGTCCGAACCTGACGCACGAACCAACCCAACATGGCCATGCGGTAACCGCAGTGACCTAGAGAAATCCCTACTGTCCAAAACTGGCACAGTCCGAGCGTTACCAGACAGGTTTGGCGATTTTCGGGACTGGTAGATCATCATTGGCTTTAGGGTACCGGTTTAGCCCCCTTCGCTGCGCCGTACACTTTTGGGCCCAAAAAGAAAAGACCTTTTTATGGGTCGTGTAAAACCAACCTGTGTTTGTCAGGTTACACAGAACCCTCATCAGGTCACCTTTTGGCTTTCACAAACGTTTCAGATACAACCAGTGAGTTTGAACCTGACACCGTGGGCACTGATACAGAGGCTAGCACAGTTTCCCCTTATATCGGGCCAGATGCCCATCGGTATTCGGTGGCCCACAGGGGTCAGTATTTGACGAACTCACAGCCTAACTCTCACAAAGCACAGAAGAGAGGCTGGCACTGGTTATGTTCATTAACCGGGTTTGCCCACCCTCGACAGGTTGCTACTTTACTGTTCAGGCTGAACACCAGGCAATAAAGTGGTTGAACAGTTTTCGGAAACAAGAATAACAGGCAGTCATGTGACGATCAACTCTCCACACAACTGACTTTGATTACGTCCATCGCCTTGGACAGCGCAGACATTTAGTCAGTACTTTCGTCCTTGCAGCAATAATCCCGTCTCTTTAATTCTATTAACCTTTCAGAAAGCACTCATTTCTGACGAAAGGGGTGCAGTTTAAAACGCAGATCTGGAGTATCCTTTGGTCTGTGGCTAGCTTTTGACATCAGAAAACAGGTCCATGATAAGCAAGATGGTCAGCTTTGCCTGGCCTAACCTGCTTGCTGCTGGCTGAGTTATGTGCCATCCAAATAGCCCCCATTTTAATAAGTGGATGGAATAGCTGCCTTGCGGGATCCACACTCTAAGCTCCATTGCAACAGAAACCAGCAAAGCTGTAATTTTACTATTTTAGTGGCCTTGACAACGCCGCAAAATTGTCAAAATTCAGAACTGGCTGTATGGATACCCTGTGGACGCGGCCCTTACATCCACAGTCCTACCGCCTCTCCATTCTCCTGCCACAGGATACATTAATGAAGCTGCCACAGTAGGTGCTGTTAGATCTTTATCGAAGGCCGCTAGAAAATGGGTAAATTTTAGTCACGGCCGATTATCTTACGAAGTTGTGTGAAGCTACAAGATTAGCTTGCGCCGCTGCTGTTACTGCAGCCAACGCACGTTTTTAGCGTTGGATCTTTCACCGTTCAAGCCTGAAAAACTTCGTTCTACCAGGGCAGCTAGTTTCGCGTCCCAAGGTTCGGCATAAATATTTCAGTGGATGCTAACTCTAGGGAAGCATACTTTGACTTATCATCCACACAAACTGGCAACTTGAACGCAACATTCACTTCAGAAAATAGCAGCGCACATCAGCCGTCACAAAACTCACACGAAACATTTCGTCGCGTTTCGAACGAGGGAAGATCGTGTGACACCATTCAAGGGCTGTAGTAAGAGAAGTAGCAGTCAAGCCGTAAAGTGTACAACCGAGTACTTTGAAACAGCGTATGCCGTTGACGATGTCTTTCAACGCGTGTATATAGATTAACGCAAATCTTAGTGTCATAGTTGTTGGTTGATCAGATGGCAGTTGATCTGTTAGCCGAGCTTGGTGATTGGTTTGCAACCTTGTCGTCCCCAGTCGAGGAGACATCGTCAGTGTGAAGTTGAGTGGGTGCTTCCTCCGTGCCTAGCTGCGTTTATTTGGTTTTTTGAAGAGTATCTAATATCCTGTCATGTGACTGGCTAGTTGGTATATACATTTCTTGTAGTATGATTGGCGCAATCGTGATTTAAGCTACGTTGTGGTCTGTGGGCCTCGTATCCCACTGGTTGGTTGGATGGCCGGTTTGGAGTGTTTCAGGGCCGTTTTTGATTGGTCCTTTCCCGGTTTGTGTCGCGTTGTGAGCTCTCTTCCTGGAATTTGATTGGTTGTGAGGACGATTTATATTTTTGGTAGTTTCCTTACTTGAGCCTGACTCAGCCTGGTTGCTTGTTTTTGGTTTGTCCGCCCCTGCGTTCTGTAGTTCCGTAGTTCTTTCGATTGCAATGATCGATAGACTGGGCTGATTTCGATGTGTTTGTTGATGGCTTTTTCAATGGAGTGCCATGCTTCTATGAATTCACTTTCTTTCTTTGTTCTCGCTTGAGCCAATGTGTGAATGGAGCTCCGATCGAATTTGTGTCCATCTTGATCTTCGTGCACGGAGGTATGCGGCGCCACCGCATACCTTATATGGGTATATTGTTTTTCATAGGTTATCCAGGATTAGAGATAGGCCGGGAAATCCCGGCAAAGACATTTGGCAAACTACTGCCAGCCCCAAGGCATTTTACTTCGTTGGCCGAGTGGGGTTTCGGGCAATTTTTATCTGTCCCTTCGGTGCTTTTGTTCCTACCCCGGTCCATCATATTAAATGGCCCAACTCAAAAAGTGGCATGTCCCAGAAGTAAGTCCTTGGCTCATCTAGTCTTTGAACGGGGAAATCTCAGTTTTCTCACGTTCTTTACCTTAAAAAGCTGATATTTTCCAAGTAGACCAACCAAGATTTTGGAATGAGGTCGCCCAAGGCCATTTGCTTATAGCTGTGAAAAATGGTGGGAACTTCCATACAGACAAAAACCTTGTTGAAATTTATATATCCCATACTGTGACAGCTACGATCTTTTGTTTGCCCCCTTCCGCCTTCACTTATCACAAGACCACCTTCAGCGTACAAAACCAAGCGTATCCAACAAAGTCCTGATTGATATCATCAAAGGAAGGCAAGGAGATGGACCTCTTTTCAGTGTGTCGCTTGACTTTTGATACTCGTCAGAGGGTCATATTTCACCACTCTTTTATTTGCTTATTAGTGTCAAATATGAACTTAGGGGCCTTGGGTTGTTGAACCTCATCGTTCTTCAAAATTTATTTGATCATATCCTATAGTACCTGTCGGTAGCGTGATGGAAGGCGACGCAATGGAATACGAGTAAGGTTGTTTCTCTGGCAGCAATTTGGTGCGTGCTTCGCTCGTGCACCCGGAAAAGACGCCCATTAGGGCAAGAGTGTTGATAAAGTCTTGGATAAGCAGCTATACCCTACCATTTTTCTCTGATCCCAACCTATTTCCTGAAACTTGCGATTGGCAACTGGATGCCTTAAAGGTTGCTGTATGACAGAGGTAGCAGGTCAACCAGCCATGAGTAAACTTAGCTTTTCCAGATGGTGTTTTAAACTCCCCTATTGTGAGAATGAATTAGACATTGTATAGCCAAAAAATTGCCATTCCGGTTATCACGCCAAACAGCCGATGAGTGACGAACGGACGGACTTGCACCATGTCGGCTTTGTAAACCTTTGCGGTTATTGCATTTTTTGACATCAAAATTCATTCCCGCACCATGAAAAGTCCATTTTTTCTTCGTTTTAAACGACTGCTCCCATGAAAGTTTTTCTCGTCAAACTACCAGCAGCACATTTTTAACAGGTGCTTCGCGAGTTCTCCGGTTAATTTGAATTTTGGCCGCCGAGAGGTTGTACCCGCTTGCGAAGTTTATAATTTCCAGGTACGCATAGCCTAGTTTGACGGTCCGGTACGTCAAATTACGATATCTCATTGGTGTTCTGACGGTGAACTTCTGCAGCCATGTTTCTTATCTCAGAAATGGTCAGATGGAACCGGCAGCCGTAAGGTTCCCTAGGGCGTGATTGCGTGTTTGAGCCACTGAGTGATCGTCTGCACCTGCAAGAATTATGGCGCGTGGAAGTCGCTTCAAATTATTAGGCAACCTCTGCGTTGGGGCTTTAGGTCTTAGAAGGTCTGGAGCATAAAAATGGCTTCATCTAGCGCTTCTAAAGCGGTAGTAACAGCATTTGTGCAATTGTTGGCTTCGTATTTACATCTGGAATTTTAGATCGACAACAACGCCGGTGATTTAAAAACCGCTTTCGGAAGAAGTTTTCTTGGCCAGCCTGTAAAGGTATGCAGCAAATTGTAGTGCGTTCCGGGCGACTTATTGAATGCGATGATGGAATCCTCTTTAACTGTCAAGCACAGCGCCGGAAAAGTTCAATCGTCAACGAAGTCTTCTAAAGTTCTTCCCGTTCCCCGTTTTGCTGCCAACTCGAGAATCAACCAAGCAATTGTAGGACCCTCCGGCCAACAAATCAACAGTATAGCCCATGCATGAGCGCCGGGAAGTTGTTCAAGTGCACTCTGACTGGCAACCGTATTGGTGGTGATTCCAATGGATTACTTTGAGGGTTCTGGTCCCGGTGAACCTCCCTACCTTACTCTATTATGAGACTGTATGACGAACTAGCTAGGGCGGCAAAATTAAATTAATTTTACCTTAGGCAATACCATTTTTGCATTGTGGGTCAATCCCAGTACAGCTGAAAGTGTCCTGTAATTAAACATACCTCAAGGGCACTCAGTATTCGCACAATGGAATTGAACTTTCGAAAGCTACGAAGTGTCTCTGATGTACTAAAACTGACAGGTGATTGAGTTCAGAATAAGAGTCCAAACTTTCGAGCCACATCTAGGCATCCCGGGGTCCCAGTAATGCTAGGAAAGTATTCCACCAGAATTTTTCCGCCAGAGGTATGATTGCTTCAGTGGACAATGAAAATTGGCGAGCTGCGAAAATATGAACGTAGGCTAGGGTGGTTTTTTGTTTGAGCACATACGCAATAAAATGCAACATTTTGGCGTAAAAAGTTTTCTCCCACTCGCAAGAGCTTTGCAGTCAACAGCATTATGCGGCCAAGGAGCCCCTACCTCAAAAGTAACGTTACTTGTGATGCTGTCGCCGTATCCGCCCTACGATTGCCTCTACAACAACGGACGAAAGCGTTACAAGGCCGGAAAATCAAATAAGACAGCATTTATTCGTGGGGAAAGAAAACGGAAGAGGGGGCGAGCAACTGAGCCCGGCCTATGACGGCGGCCCACGCGTATAGCAGCCCTAAACCACAGTCTTATCTTGCCGAAATGACAAGCCGTGAAGGTCATTTGGTTAATATTTTTTTGGTTTGACTCACTGAGCCTCTTGCGTTTGGAGTGTGTGAGTCTATTCGCTTGTCATTTCCGCGTGAGCTGTTTTGAGCCGATTATTTGCTTGGGCTTGGCTTGTTGTTGAATCGATTTTCGGTGCTATGAGCTCCAAAGTTCTTAAGTGTGCCACAACCCAGAAATAATTCACCTCCACTCCTTGTCTAATGTGGTAGAATAATTACATACAGTTTGCTGCTTCCAATATCCTAAAATAATCTTTCTGTATCCTATAATATTCCAATAAATCTACCTCTTTGTTTGAGTCCTCACTGCGGTTTATAACTCGCCACACAATGATACTCACTTTTCAGCATCACGATCGATGCATCAACAGATATTTGTAGTAAATGTTATCACTTTAATCGTGCCCATGAAACACACCGTATTCTTGAATCAGGGCAGTGTGATATATCTCGACCAGTGCCAGCATTAACGTCGAAAAGAAATATATGCAGCAAACGTGGCGTATGGCCGCTAGCACTTGAAAACTTTCGATACCAAGCAATAACATGTCTCTGTGTCACTGTGGTAATTATATCGTTACAAAACGCTAATGTTGGTGGGAAAATATGATGAAATCGTGACCACTAACATCGCATTCAGCAATGAATATTCAAAATGATGGCCTCGTCCAGCTACTGAAACATTGTAAGTAGCTTGTAACTAACTTACTCGGTATTCGGGTTGCGATCATGGTCTTAGGAACGGGTTCTAGTAACACTGGGATCTTTTTTCGACGGTGGCCACAGGTATGTTTGAGACACTTTACACCAGGTGGTCGTCGGAATGGCATTATCTGACTTCGGAACCATCACGGTGCCGTCGGTGGTCGAAAATCACACTAGTTGCGCTGGCTGTTCGACATAATTACCTGCGTTCCAGACGTAACACTCTACTCGTGAATTTGCTGAAAACTCTTCGACAGCCCACGACCGGATTCGCCCTCCCCTACAGGTTCACCATATGGGCGCACTATCCAAGTTTCTGTCAACCTTATGTTCCACTTGAGCCAAAATTGGACAGTTCAAGCAGAACATAAGGTTGACTGAAACTCGGGGACTGCGCCTAAGTGATGAGCCCGTAGTGGAAGGGCGAAACCGGTCGTGGGCTGTCGAGGAGTTTTCAGAGGCCTTATGAGTAGACTGTTGCGTCTAGACAAAAATGTATTGCGATATCTGGAATACCATAGCAACTGAACCACGAGGCTGCTTGGTGCAGCACATTCAGTTGAAGTGGACCATCATAAACGAGAGTTTTAGATGGATTCAGTTGAGTCTCCTATCAAAACCGAATTCGTAAACCAATAAAAGTGCCTCTAGATGCTTTTGATCCATAATAAATATGAAGAAAACAAGAGAAATCTAGGGATAAAATGTCAAATTACTTACCAAGGTTCTTATTATATCCACAGAATGTAAATCCAAGATTTCAGGGGTGAATCTCCCTGGTTAAATAATTACATCTGAGTTCCTTTCTGGAAAATAGCTCGCATTATTGAAAAAATAACACAGAACTTACACGCGCCAACGCAATCAAAAGAGCTACCGGCCACATGAGCAGCGACCATGAAGGAATATAATTACAACTGAAGGGTGAGCCGTGAAAGTGCTAATGATTTAAGGTACACTTAGAATTTCGGAACCATAAAGTTAAGTGCCACATTTCCATAGAAAAATCTGCTTCCGGTGCTACAAATTTTCGGGAAACTTTGGATGCATTTGTAACACAATTCAGAGGGATATTTCTTATAAAATTTGCAAAATTAGGTAATAAAAACTTGCAAACAGATAACTTGTACTATTTGGTAGCATATACCTCGGGAAATATCAGAGTATCTTGCGTGCGATACTTGCAGTTTAACCAACCATGCTTCTCTTAGGTGCTGATGCCAACACTATAAAATATGTGGACACATCCCAAAATAATATTTCCGTCCTCACTCATGTCACTTGGCCTCCTTAGCTAGTTTAGTTACGTTCGCGGGAAATTAAAATATTTGGTTCGCCAGGCACAGCGAACTGGAGTTTTTTATTGCATCTAAATGAGTTCGACGTACTTTTGGACTGTGACTGACTGCAGACAAAGCTGACAATGTATACCCATGAGACCTGTTCAAGAAACAGTTATTTCTGATCCTTTCTGTTGTGAGGCCCATGCTTTACCACTATCTTAAAAATGGAGAAAGAGCATCAAAAGGCTAGAAAAGCAGAAGAAACTGTGGCTATGTATTCTTCAAGAGAAAATGGAAAATAAGTTAAGTCAAGGAGCTGGGATTAGAACCTCACTACGCACATCCATTGGTCTAAGGAAAGAGCATTACCCTACTACGTTAACGGTCCATGGTTGACGCTTGGCTAGTACTTTAGTTGATTCACTGAGCCCTTAATCTTTGGTTGTTGATGGTCACTTGACGGTGTTACACTTCTCTTGTCACCTGACACTTTTTAAACCAATCGTTTATTTGAACATGGCTTGTGAATCGACTTTCGGTCGTCGTTCGAAGGACGGTTTGATTCTTCGATGGTGATCGTTTGTCACATTTTGTTTTCTTCTTTCGCACTATTCCGAACGAAATTTCAACAAAGCACTCAATTTATTGCTTGCCCTAATAAATTACCTTCTCTCTCCGCTGGAACAGTTAATTTACTGTTCAGTGAACATGCTAAGAACCTTGGTTGTCAAGTTCCTACTTTCGCACTGATATTTTAGTCTTAGTTTTTAGTTTTTCGGTATTTGCGAGTACCTCTATCGCACGGCTGGCGTAACTACTGCGATATGCAGTGTGCTGAGGTATGGATGTCTTTGCGCTGCATTCTGATCGTTCTGAAATCAGCGAGGTTTGTCTCTGACTTTCGTAAATGCTTAGCAGGCGAAGCAGTGAAAACGAGAAGTCCTTGCTCTCTGAGATATAGTTTCAAACAAATACCCACCAGCACTCAAATTTCAAATGAACTGTTTCTCAGCTTCCTACGATATTCCAGTAGCCGAACAAATCGATCAGTCTGAATATTTATTGTCGAATGTGATGTTGATTATTCTAGTTTTTTTCACACTTTCCGATATATGCTAGCGTTTGTTAACGAAGCATGTTATCACAATAGCGTGGTGGGATAATACTTCCTTGTTACCAATTTGTTTCTGAATGACACTGACCGAATATTACGCCTGTGCCGATATTGCGGATCTCTGTAAATCTGCCTATCTCTAGTGATGAACATCTGCATTCGAAATTGGTTTGGCCATAGATTACACGAAATATGAAATGGTTTTTAGAGATACAAGCATATTCCCAAATAATTGTTATTATCATTATTGTTGATCATAGTCGTTTTGGAACGGTCTTGGAACATGGGGATCCTGAGTTTCATGCGCACAGCTGCCGTGGTTTCATTTGGTTACAACATTTTGTTGATGATCTGATCGTGAGATCACTCTGAGTCCGCTGAATGGTCGGTACCATCTCGTCGCACTTAAGAGAGCAAAACAAGAGCTTGGTCTGCCTGATTTTGCAGCGAAATGAAGATGTTTTCGGTGTAAACCTCGGGCAAGAGGCTGGTCGTAATGCACCACCGCCGTGCATTTTTTGACCATAATTGCCATGTATACACGACAGACTTTGTGATCCAACACCAAAGAATGTGCTAGTAATGGCAATTGGCTCTGGATGGGTTTCGGCCCTCGGATAATTGTTCACCGTTGTGTACGCACGATTTTTATTCTTATTTAACAGTTTATGAGCTAGGGTTTATTATAGGCGGTAAAGAGCGTGCAAATATTCTTCCCCATTAAAAACATTGGAACGTACGCAGAATCAGGAAGAAAACAACATTAACGAAGGAACTACAAAGGGCTTTCCCACTTATGGTGCCCGTAGCCCTTGGAAATTTGCTGATCTAAAAACAGCTGTCAACAAAATTCACGGATATAAGATGTTGGATTCGATACAACACTTAAGAAAGTTCGAGAATCGATGACAACATAGTTTTGGCGAAGCTACTTTTGGTTTATCAGTAACGATCCGAGTCAGCGTACATTATTTCGTTATTCTGGACAGCACTGTGTGCTATCGGCGTAACCCCTTTGTATTCACAAAGATATTGTCGTCCGTCCGTGTAGTTTACATCTGGCTAGTGAGCATTCCAAGCTTCAGTAGACAAAAGAAGGAGGGCGAAGTTTTCAAAGTTCACCTATATCAGGCTACCCACCAAGACATCCTTCGAAATTCAGCACAAACCAGCTTGTGGTTGAGGAAAAAATAAGACACATCCATAATTTACGTGAATACATCTCACCTGCCTAAAGTGTAACAGGCGATCAACATGAGACAAGATTTGCGCCTTCCACATTTTCAGCGATGCAGATGAGTCACATGGATCCTTTTTCACAGGGATTGGAGTTTGACGAATAACAATCAGCACAGTTATAGCTCTATGTAGTCGCCTTTATTACCCGTGAATGATAACCTGAACTCGCTTCTAAATCGTCTGATTTACGGAACATTCGAACTCCCTTCAATCGTCTGAATCCGTGAATACTGGGTTACACTGCACAATTTACGAAATTAAGGTGACCTATCAGTAGAATACTTATGGAAGTAAACGGTTTAGCCTTTATTCTATAGAATTAAACAGTGTCTGTCCGTAGCTCGGTGTCAGCGAGATAGTGAAGGTGAACGCAGAGGTACAAACTCTCAAACGAATCTGGGACAGTCCAAAAACTGGTTTTGTACTTTGAACCTTGAACGACCACCCTAACATGCTTGCTAAGACAACTGCCATGAACATTTCCAGTTCTGTAAACCAAACTTTGGTACGGGCCGCATGTTCCTGAACACAGCACTGTTATGTTTGTTTTCTCGTCCAGTCACGTGACAAACGAAGCCTACCGAAGAGCACCGTTTACCTGACTTGCTGAAAATAAGTCATGGTGTTCTTTCTTGTTAACTTTACCCCGACAGAACCTAAGCAAATACTATCTCTCCAGAATGACTTATAAATCGCATCCGCATTGCTCACTGGTATCACAAGCCATGGTCAAACACAACTTGCGTTCGTCAGACATTGTAAGAACAATATGTTTGATAAGCATGGGATTATGTGTGGAGCTCGGTAAGTTCATCTGATATCGCGCGTTGGTAGTGATAAAAAAAACAGGGAAGACAGTGAGTGTAAAATATTTTTTCTATGTGTATATGTATCACTGAAAATGATGCGGAAGTATCTGTTCCACTGCTTAAGGCTGTAGTGTAGATACTTGTGAAAGGGTGGTCTTCAAGGAGTGAGCCATTTTACGTTGAGAAGGCATTGCTGAGGTTGTGAGTGGAAGATTTACAGTGGAAATAAACTTGCCATTTTTAACCCATTGTATGCGACCAACGTAATAACCCCTTCCAAGTGCTTAAGTCTTCCAAAAACATTGTATTGCACTGACAAGTAAACGTTGCCGAACTCTAGTAGCTATTCATATCAGGACAAAGTCAGTAGTAGGTGATAAATTTCAAGGGTGCTGCATAAGAGTAAGGTGATAACGAAGTAACGAAACAAGTGACTGCTTCGAAAACCGAAGTAGATAGTCGGCAAATACCCCCATTTGCAGCCCACGACCGGTTTCGCCCTTCTTGGGGTCCATCAGGTAGGCGCAGTCCCCGATTCGCCTTTCCGTCAACGTCATGTTCTACTTGAACCCAAATTGGACAAATTTCGACAAATATCAAATTGGTTTTCACGCGGAACTCAACTGAATCTCTCGTTTGTGACATTCTTCAAGTGAATGTGCTGTACAAAGGCCGCCTCAAGCTGAGTCTCCCGTAAAAACCAAATTGATATGCAAACAAGTGTATATGTCGAAATCTGTCTAACTTAGGTTTCTTGCAGAACTTGAGGTTGACGGAAACTCGGGACTGCGCCTACCTGATGAGCCCGTAGTGGAAGGGCGAAACCGGTCGTGGGCTGTGGAAGGGCTTTCAGCAACCTTGTGAGTAGTTTCATTTACCAATTAGATAGTATAATTAATGTCCGGGGGCTAGACGCTCTTAATACTCGAACATCACGTCGACTGGACAAATGTGTCAGGCGCGAGCCGCTGACCAAACGAAGACATGCCTTGGCTGGTCAGAATGTCAGCCGATCAGGAACGAGCATTTATAGCTCGGCGCTTCTCGATCCGTCATAAAGATCCTGGCGTGATCTTGTGGAACATTCTGTGATGTTCCTATAAATACAGCAAGGACAATCTTCCTTTGTCTCCATAAAAGTCTGTCTCAAGCTACTGCGCCTTTTGATAGACCACAGTGGGCGCAGCAGGAAGCCGAGGTCAGACATGGGAGTTGAACCACCGTCAGCAAGTCACAACAGCTACCGTCACCGATGTGAAGAGCCTACGACGAACAAAAGTGCACACAATGTAGTTATGGTGGGTTAAACGGAAGAGAATGTGGACGTCGGAACAAGCATCGCTAGTTCAGCATACTAAAGATGAAATCATTCAATGAAGCCACTTCTGAAAATGTCCGTGCAGCTATTAGTATTGGCTAGTCACACATACGAAAATTACATTGCAAGCTAATCTGCTACGGGCGAACAATGCGTTGGGGGATCAGACAGTCAGTATGATCCTTTTCTTACACACTAGGCAAAAACAGATAATACAGCCATTCAGAATAAATGCATGAATGCAGTATGAGTGAAGTGATGCAGGGCGTAGGGTTTGATCTGTTTTGAAGGTGGACAGAAATTCATCGCATTTTACTGAGGAATGATGCAGTTTGCTGGGCTTAGGATGAAAATAAAAAAAAGGTCACGGAACATTGCACCAGAAGTAATGTGCTGGAGATGCTGATGAAAGGACTGGGAATGAGAACCGTGCATGTAAATGAAAGTAACCCATGAAGTTTGTGCGTCCCACTTAGGAAGTCGTAAGTACGACCAAATGAGGAAGTTGGAATTGCTCCTGATGGTAGTTCAAAAGGGTTCGATGACTAATCAGTAACAGTATCATTCCCATTTTTGCAACCAAATAGGCAACCGGCATCAGTGACAGATTTGTACAAGGAAGCCAGGGAAACAGGATGTTGAAATTAATACGAATTAAATATTTTCTCTAATAAGAGGCTCTCTGTGTTTAGCTAGTCAAGTAATCATGAAAGCAGGAACACACATGTAAACATGTGTTTGCACCTATCCGTGTTTTCGATCAGTGCACACAAATTCAAAGATCTCATTCGCACCTCATTTCACAATTTTGCTTCAATAAGCTGGTTAATTTTTCGTAGCATTTCCGAAACTGGGATGTTTTTGTCCTGAAAGAGGTCTGACTACCTGAAGAACAGCTTTTTATGGTAAATTTCTTATTCTACAAGAGTTCTCAAAGCTGTCGAATAAATTGTTATTTACATCCCTATCAAATATGGCCTTGGTAGAGTTTCAGAGAGAGGAATCGTTGGGCTGTGTTCACCCCCAAACTATCCACAAATAGGTGAAATAGAAAACCTTGGTGGAAGGCAACTTGTCATTTCTATGGAGGTTATACGTCAGGTTGAAGACCGCATATCAATAAGCAAGTTGTACCTGAGACATTCTTTTTTATATTTCGGCCCACTGTGTCACACACAAATCCATGTTCATATAACCAACGTGGCAGCATTCCACTAACTCAAACAGGAAATGACACCCTAAAAGTTTATTTGCCGCAAGTTTGTAGTAGGCTGGTTTGAGAAGGATGATCATCGTATACTGTAAGGTAGTCTGTAGATCTGACCACAAACATATCTTTTCGGCAGGCCACCCTACATTTCAGATCAGTCAATAATACCTAGAACAGATTGCCAAATTAGCGCTTTTTGACTACTTCGTATATTTTATTATTATTTTAATATGTAATATTTAATGTTTTTATTAGAAGCAAATTGGTACCAGACTCGTTCCCCCTAGATGGTCAGTTGGTATTTTGCCGTATTAATTTTAGTCCATCCATCTTCACCGGTAAATTATACAGCCTAGCTCACTCCATTTAGCAGAAACTCAGAAAATAATTTGAAATATCTTATCTATCATGTACTGTGCTTTACAAATTATGCGAAATTTAACCCATCAAAATCTACAGGCTCCTCTGAAGTAACAGAACCAGATGGATCATTTTATCCATAAAAGTTTGCTTCCTTTAAATCACGCAAGGAACTAGCGGCTCGGGAGCATTTTACCGCCCCGGTCCTAGCTGTTTAATCACCTTTTCGTGTTTTTGCACAACTGAGCGGGAATGAAGGTAAAGCCTGGATGCAAGATTTTGATCACTGACGGAATATATTCGATCGTACTGCTGGGATGAAGCATGCCGTATCGAGTGGTTGGACGAAATGTAGATCAGCATCAGACACGCTTGCGAAGGTGCATCTCGCCATTCTGACGCCATGCATCGGCACAATGATTTTAATCCAGTCTATCCGAAGCAAGATTTCTGTCCGATTCTCTGAACCTTTATGGGAGCAGCTTCCACTGGAGTGAGAAAAGTAAATAGCCACTGGCTCCAACCAACTGAAGATATGTAACGCAATGTACTTGTTTTCCGCTACGTAACACATCTGTTATCTAAACGCTGCAGGTAAACCGGAACTCGTTTCTGATTTGTTTCGTAGGTGATCTTATTCCCTCGGGTCTACATCGCAGCCAGGGTCTTGCGTGTATTACCACATTCGGCAAAGCGCAAACCGTCTGTGACTCTCCTACTAGGTAGAGGCATTCAGTGGTTTTATGACTGTTGACAGGCCAATCCGCTTCTGATACCAGTCATTCGTAACAAAGTACGAGTGTGTTGTGGATTATGCAGTCGTTTTTGGTGCAACAAAGCACCATTCGTGCAACTATATGAGGAAATCTGGTAATTCAGGCTCTGAAAAGTTTGATTAGGGTTTCGGGATTCCCATTACGAGAAAAGAAGTTCTGGTGAATGTGATGTTACGAGTGGGCTATAGGCTTCAACAGTCGTTTAGTAACAAGTCGTAGGTGTGATTCATCTGGGTTTCAGGTGAGTCTTTAGTGAAAACCAAATCTGTATGCAAATGAGTGTATTAGTCAGGACCACTTCAGTGGTCGAATCGACAGCTGTCCCCTAGCTGTATTTGACATAGACGATGCTCACAGATCGTCAGAGCGATGCTTCTTCATCACAGCTGTAGTGTAATTTTTATGATTGGCACTTGGTTTATGATCTGTGCTTTCATCGTGAGAACTGACAATGTTGATTTGCCTCCACTGGAAAATAGTATGTAACCTTAGTTATCGTTGGTGAATACAGAACTCATACATGTCGACGGGGGTGTCCGAATTAGCCATGGATGGATAGCAAGAAAATACGAATGACCATGAATTTAATATGAACGGTCTTGATAATTACTTCTCCTTTGTCAAATGTAGAAAATTCGAAAGATCCGGCTCAAATTATGTACGAAATTACAAAGCGGATGTTGTATAGGGCCGCAAATAATCATAAATAATCCTTAGCTGACAATCAACACTGATTTAGCTTGCTATTAGGGAGAGATCTTGCTGACTTGCTGGTCTTGCTGATCTTTCTACCTTCAAACACCACCAACCTCGTAGCCTAGTCATCTGGTCCGACAATGCCTTTGCGTCAAGAGCGAAACGTTGCCCATCAATACATCTGCCGATTGTTTTCCGATCTGCTTCGAAGATAGATAGCGAGCACATCGTATACAAAACTGGTACTTCGGTTCACTTCTGAACGTCAGGCTCGTCCCGAAAGTGCTCCTAGGTCTTTTGCGTTTGAATCATGAAGATGAGAAGGCTCTTCTGGCTGACTCGAAAGCATTTGGAACAGAGTAGACGGACAACCACATTTCATGGAATCACGAGTGCAGTTAAGCCATTTTCAGTGGACAGTGGCTTGGTTTGCTGCAAATGCACATGGAAAAAAATGAAATGGAATCCAAAGTAAAAGATGGTACAATGGGGGATCTTGTATGGTTTGGAATTAAGGTTGATTCATTGATCTAATAGTCACGTGTTTCCGTTCTCCTATGAAGATTAAGTAAGAAAAATGCCTCCCATCAAGCCAGTGCTTCAGTCAATGCTGATTCATCAAAAGAATCCTTGTTTCTTTTCCAGATTTTTGACTGGGTAGATGGGCTGAAGATAGGAATGTAGATGCATGGTGCATTGGAGGGCAAAACTACTGCCCAGTTAACCGGGAACTAACATCATTGGGTGATCGATCATGGAGGATTTCTGCACACGGGTTGCGCATGTTTTTGCGCCTATACCGGCTTCCTTGTTTTTATCTGAAAGTAAACCATCATTGACCTTGTCATTGCTCGTCTAGTTTAACTCATCCACGTGGGTTTCGCCATCTTGTGGCCACTTGGCCTTGAGTCGGTATGAACTTTGGGTAGGCGTGATTTTTCCTGCCTATTTGTACAGGATCCCATCTGGAACTAGTAGTTCCTAGCTGGGTTTACAGAAGTCGGCGTAATACCACAATTTGTGGTTTGTACATTTTTAGCTTTTTATTATTGTATTCATAGTACCGCATTTGTCGATAAGCCTACATTTGAAAGATTTGACACTTGGCGTTTTAAGTGTAACTCAAGGTGACCCAACTGGGTGTTGGAAACAGTGTGGAAACAAGCGCACAACAGTGTTTCGGGATTTCTCTGCACATCAAATGAAAATTATTCACAAATTTAACGAACAACTGCCGGAATGACATATTTTAAGAATTAGAGCGTTTCAACTTTAACGTAAGCGGAAAGAGGCCACGAAATTGCGAAGCCTTTACATCTTTCCATATGCTATATACCTTGTTCAGATCCCCTCACCTACTGAACTTGCCTTCCAAAAAGAATAAAGTGAAAACATCATCGCGTATTGAAAGGCCTTGGCTGAAATTTCACAACCCTGCTCGGATTGATCCACGTCATTTTTCTTGGGTGCAACTTCTTCAATTCTATGATTCCTTTCCTTAGGCTTATAACTGTCATTGCCAACCCAAGCTTATGGATTTAAACCAGTTTGCCTGTAAAATCGTGGTGACTCGACAGCGCATATCTGGCCGCACTTCTGTGGTTATCATATTGCATGATATGCACTGAAGGTACCTCCATTAGTAGGTAATTCACCTATAGTCTACTTAGGGCGGAGTGCTGATAGCACGTTATTCGAGGGTTCGTGGAAGGCACCTGAGCGTAGTCCTTTCAATTATACAAAAATTATGGATGCCGCAAACAAAGAAGTGACAGAGTCCCGCCCGGGCTGGTTACAACAAGCCTGATGGTAGATTCAACAACAAAACTCCTGTCTCTTGGGACCAGCTTGGTTTACCCAGACAAAAGCCAGCTAAATTGTCGTTGCTGGTGATGTCTATCGCAGACCCAGTTGTGGAATCTATCTGGAAAGTTGAACAACCGGTTTTTAAAACCATGCCGTAGCACAGAGGTCATGCCTGGAGAAATCGGATAGCGAGAACAATCCATAGGATCATTTTCTATTAGCTGTTCTCTCGTCCGAAACTGTATTTTTTTAAAGAATTAATTGTGACCAGTAGAAATCTCTCCATCAGGTAAGAGTTTGGCACCAATGTCTTTCCCTAACATAGGAGATCACTGTAGTCAGTATCGGTCCATCTCAATTAAATTGTCTCATATAAGTGTCAGTTTTGCGCATCATCATTAACCCGTTGAATTAAATTTCGTATACAATTCTCATGTTGTTCAAGTACCAATTTTATTGTAATTACCGTTGTGACCTTGATCCATTGTTTCATTCATATCGGTCATTTCTAAGGCTGCGTGAGCAAAATAATTCAATCCCCTCAAAGCATAGGCCTTATTTTTCCTTTTTACTGTAGACTGTCTAATCGTTCAAAAAGAATACAACTCGTCATGCAAAGCCTTGGGTGAGTTGTGTCGGAAACTACCTTTCAATCAACGTTGTTGTGGAAGCACTGCATGTGAACTCGGCGCGCCTTTCCGAGGCACTTGTGTCAACTGTATTCCTCCAGGGAAGTTCTGCATTCGATCCAAAGAGTGTTGTCAGGGCACCTGTAAATTTTTTCACTGTCGCTAAATATAACATTATTATGTAACAAAAATTGTCTTTTAACTGATACCAAGTACGACAGCTACATCACATCAGTGTGAATGAGCATACTTTAGTCTGAAGTCCGGTGGAACAGAATTTCGTTCTCTGAAGTCAGTTCCCAATAAAATAGTTCTCTTTAAGTGAGATCAACCTTGATATACAAAAGGACTTAGAAATGCGACCAACAATAAAGGTTTTCCGAAAACCTATCCAGTATAGAGCAATCACCCATAGTCACGTTTTACGGAGCGTTGGTATCGGCCGGTTTATGACGGAGTACAGTTGGTGATGAGACGGTGCTCCAATAGTCTTTTCCCTAAACCCGAAAACATTTTTTGTCAACATTTTCGTAGATTTGGTCCCCAGGAAAAAAAACAGTTTCCGACTTCTAATGTTTACGTTGGATACCCTGAAAAGCTGCGTAGAGAGTGATGATCATTAGCTGAAGATGAAACAACACTTTATCAAAATTACGCAGTTATGGTTTGAGAAATAACACTACCTTTTAGGCTGCCCTATGATCGTCTGAACCCCTACGGAGATACATGTGTTGATTACTTTCCAGCGCAGGACACGCCTAAGATAAACGGTAGCTCGCGGCTCCTGAGCTTGGGAAAAGACTAACAACAAGATGAATAACACAATTTCTGAGACCAGTCTGTAGTACGCAGACTAATTTTGACTCCACGCATGCTGCGGTGATTCTTCTAACTAGTTTGTCTTTCGCATGCCAGACCTGATTTAGATCAAATATTTAACGGACAAAAAGGATACCCACTGTCAATCTGGATCAGATTAGAAGTGATGAGTTAACCGCTTTGGCGACTGGGCTCGAGGTCTTACTCATCTTCCCGACAGGGTTTTGAACGCGTTCTCGAAACTACAAACCATTTAAATGTATTTATCATCATTGTATGTAGGTTTCGGAGGCGAGCAGTAAAGTGGTTGAATCTTATAGTTCAACACGATCGTATTCCATATACCTTTCACAAGCGGCTTTCCTTTGCCTTTTTCTGAAGTGGGTTACAACGATTATCTCAAAATTTGAATCAGCAGAATAACATCGCAATCATAAAAATGTAATCAGGATCTTTCGGACAGTTAGGTCTGTGCGGATGCACGAACTTAGTCGAGTCAGTCTGGTCGAACAAGTTTCCTTTGTTCAAAACGGTTAACGAATACTGCATAATTAATGTGCACTCCTAACGCGATTGGTTGTGTTACTGCCACGTGACCCCTCGGTGCTGGTTAACACTGTTTACCACACGTAGACAAAACAGGATGTCGACAAGTCCGTTCGTACTGTGTAAGCGGCGAATGACAGTATTCAAGCACGAGTAGGCCCATAGTTTATAGGTACGCAATGGCGCTAACCATCCGATATCTCTGGCAGGCGTACAATGATCTTTAAGTATTACCGCCAGCTATATGCCTTGCAACTAACGGCGTGCCTTGTGAACCTAGGCATATTTGGACCACTAGGTGAGTCTATTAACCCAATTTACGTCCCAAAGCTCAAGACTAGGTTTTGTTTGAACTGTTATGAAGATCTTAGGTGAAGTACTCTACTATATCATGTCTGCTCTGGTCTCGATCTACTGTAGCACATATGGTTTGGTCGAGCGAATACCATCTTGGTTTCGATAATACGAGGTTAAGTAGTTCATTAAATGTCCGCAAAAATTGTTGCAAGTAAAAGTATTTCGCAACTTTCGAAACCCGACATCAAGCTGCGCCTCGAAGAGAACTTTTTAAGCGCTGACTTATTTGACATCCAGAAACCACTTTCACGCTCAGTCATTTGGATTGTGAGTGCGAGTACGCCGTCCCAATAAGTAGCGAAATGAAAGAAGCGTGACTTTTAATAAACGTTAGAACTCACGGTCGTGACAATCTCAAACTTTTAGAGAATTAGAAGTACTGATAACCTTCTACGCATTTCATTGGGATCGCGAGAGGGCAAACCTGACAGAATGTTAAACTCTACCTCAGTTTGTCAGCCGTTCATACAAAGTATGCACAGCAACATCCACAGCATGATAACAAACATAAACAGGATATTTGAAAACATGCGAAGAAGGGGAAATCAGTGCTTCAGAACACAGCTTATCGTGCATATCCAACTGGTTGTCGTAAATTGGGCTGCATCTCTTGGCCCAATGCTGACATTCGGACTGGCATACGTGAACGAATAAACTTAGTAACCAACGGTCAGTCATCTTGAGATGGATGACGCCGGGCTCCGAGTGACCAGTTTGTAGTAAAGGGGGTTTTCCTTTCGGCATGGAAAGGAAATTGAAAACCAGGAAGTGCTGTAGTGTTGTTGTATCCTAGTGAATCATCAACGGTGCATATCTCATGCATCTGCAGGGCAATTCGATCCGGCAACCTTTCGGTCAGTTCTGCTGCGAGTGGCTCATCAACGGCGATTGGCTTGCGCTTAGGCATGATACAGCATCAGGATCCTTCATTCAGGTAGTTCAAGTGGCTTAACCTTGCATCGACTGGTTCGCAGAGTGATGACTGCTCAACCACACGGTCCGCGCGACTTGTAGGATACTTTATTTGCTGAGCCAATTGACTGAAATACGTTGATGGTGGTTTAAGGATATTTGGTAATCTTCACGGGAGATTTCATCCTGCCAATGGGACCAAACTATTCTGAGAAGCCGAGAAGCACTGGAGAGGTGTTTCACTGTTACTGAGAAACACCAGCAGTGCGAATCTCATGAGGCTCAAATTTCGAACCCGCGACCAATGGTTGAGCACTTGAACGTTTGGCCACGAGCTGCTGATCAGCAATGAGTTTGGCTTTCACTTAGACAGGGCATATCTCCACTCACGCTTCAGTTACAGAAATCATACCGTGTGGTAACGTGGTGACTGGCTACGCGAGTGATGACTTCCCAGGTGGAAGTTTCGATCATCTTTTGATATTATGCTTTCTCTGATCTACTTATAGACTGACGGTGTTCTGAGGGGATTAGGTAATTTTCACCGGTGATTTCATTCTGGCCAAATGGTGGAGTGTTCAACCACTGGCTGGAAGGTTGCGGGTTCAAAGCACCTCGAGTTTCATGCTTATAATCCATAATAAAAAATGAAACAGCTGTACAGTGCTTCTCAGCTCTTCATCATAGATCGCCTTCACTTACGGGAAAAATCTTCTTTGGAAATAACTAGAAAAGGTACACGGCAAACATCTGGATGTGTTCTGTCCTCATGCTAGTAAACATATTGGTGGCCGGTCACTCATGGCCGAGTGGTAGTGTATTCAAGCTAATAAGTGGGAAGTTACGACTTCAACTCCTTTAGCGATGTATTAGATGTGCGCTGCTGGTGATTCCCCAGTGGTCCTCTTCTTTCAAAATCATGGGGCTTAACGCGTCGGATGAAACTTTTATTAAAAAATTGATGCTTTTTATCTCATCGTCATCTCGTTCTCTCTCCTGTTTCGGAATATGTTTAGCTATTATCTAAGAGCATCGCCAGTCTTCTTTGGTAACATAACTGTCACTGTTAACTGACATACAGCATGGACGGCAGAAAATTTCAGGTCTAGCTTCGAGTGTGTGGGCTGAAACCGGCTAAATCATCCTTAGCTCCGTAGTCCAAAATTCTGTTCAGGACGATTTCTGTGCGATGTTTGCGTCCACCCCATACAGCTACATGATATAATCAGTAGTCCGCTATTTAGTTGTAAGCAATGATATAAATATGCAAACAACCGGTCATATACAGAAGCAACACCGTTTATTTTTTATCCGCTGAACTATGAGTACATTTTGGTGAGTATAAATTTCCAAGTGAGTTATGGTTTAGTGTGAAAAGTGGAAAAGTGTTTATAATCGCGTCTCACAAAACAATCACAAAGAATAAGTAACCAGGGAAAAGAACACCGCGTAGTATCCTTTCGGGGGTTCCAGAAATTAATGATACAATGAAGAGTCTAACTTCTAGGCGAGAAAATTTCCTACAACGGAATACGTCGACATCTACATGGTTGAACCTGTTGAATCCGTTCTTTCACAAGTAGGTGTGTCAAAACTTTACCAAAAATGAGAACATTTTCCGATTCTTTTGATTTTCTAATTCACAACGGTGAGCGTGGTCAGGTTTGGGAGCGCGTGATTGGTGAACCAAGCTAATATCGAGGCCTTCAAGACATGAGGATAGGTCACTCGTGCGAATCGTCATTTTTTCGCTGGGGAACATTATGGTGATTTTTGCGTGTATTTGACAGAGAGTTGCTCCTGCTAGATAAAACTCAGTAAGTGATCAGTTCTGAGTCAACCGAATATCTTACAGTAGGTTGCTTTAGGTTGAATAGATACGGCCATATTTGGCGCGAAGTAAATGCTTGGTTCACACAGTCCGTTCCGGAATAAAACCCTTATTAATTTTGATATATCTAATTGCTCTCCCCGCTCCTGTGCCCAGTGCCGGAAACAGACTCACCGACAGGGAACACAACAGCCTTATTTCTAACAAGCGAGTGCGTGTAAGTACAACGACCTCGTGCTGTATTTTTAAGGGCACTGTCTGATCTTGATCCGAGGCTGCCTGAGCGGCGTTTAGTGGAGTTCGATGGTCTCAGTAGTTTTCGGGTATTCTGGGGTAATCTTCAGGAACCTGACCTTCCTGACGAATCTGACGTGAATCTAGCTCTGCCTAGAGCGAAATATGCAGCAGAATCGGTACAATTACTTCGGCTATAATAATGATGTGACTGATCCATGATGATTTTATTGCCTCGATGGTAGAGTATTAATAATATCGAGGTACCCTCTCAATGAGGAAACCATTTTTCCTCACACTGAAGCTTTTTTTAACTTCTCCGAAAAAGGGATTCTGTAGAGACTCGAATGTGCTGTTATGAGTGGTCTGTAAGTCTCAGCTAAAATCCTATCCTCATTTGAAATTTGCTGTCAGTTGTTTGACAACTGCGGCTACATACACTTTGTCTCGATGAAGAAGGCTTAAGATATCGAGGCTGGATTATTCTTAAATCCGGCGGCGTGAGTCAAGCTTAATATACTCAACCCAAATTTCATATTATATTCAGGAAAAACGAAAAGGCTGGAATAAAAAAGAGATATAGTGAGACCACGTAAATCTCCGCCACACAAGCGCGGACAGTGAGGGATGGAGAAAACCTGATCGACTGGGAATCTATGGTCTAACCGATCAACAGTGAACTATATCGTGGACTTGAGCACTGTCCACCACTTGTTTACTAAATACAGCTGGTTGTTTGTGGTGGATTCCAGCCGTTGGCTGTAGTCGAATGATTACAACATTACACATCGGCTCTCTCTCTGACCTTGAGTGGTGCAGTAATGCCTCACTTCCTGTGACGCTGTCTTAATCTGTCAGCAGTGAGATCTGAAGTATGCCAGAACAAGGGTTAATCTCTCTTGGTTCCAGTCTTAGGTTCCTGTGCCGCCTACATTCCCTAAACAATGAAGTGCACCATGAACGTACCAAAATGTAAACTGCCTGTGGAACCGTATGAAGGCCGTTGAACTAATTCGTCAGTAAGTATTTGTAAGTTTTGCAAGGGTTCATTGCTGAAAACCAGCCGATTATTGGCTCCACATCGTCGTTTTTAAGCCATTCACTCAAACGCTTGATGCTGCCTCGTGTGCCAATGCAAGCAGTTCAGTCATCCACCAAAACAAGAATTCATGACCCAGTGTGTTGTTCAACGTTTGTTTTAGTCGCCCTCAGAGTTAGTCCCTTACAGTTAGATTAATGCATAGGTACGAGCATAAAATAACTTAAGTTCACAGAGTTATCTTTACAACAGGAGGCTAAAAAGACGATATGTTCAGTGCAATAAGTGTGCTGTCGTCACGGTTGCCCAAGGTGAAAGCGACGCCCTAGGAGCTTGTTTTGAAGACAGGTGCAGTATAGCACGACTCTCACATGAACCCTAGTTCGTCTAGCATCAGAGATAGACACACAGGCGGAATGAGTATCGTTTGTAAGCTCCACACACTCTATCAATACTGGCATCGAGGAACAGTAGATACATTTAAGAAGCTCGAAAGGAAAGCAAATCTCAGCCATCCCACCTAGATCGCAGATAAGTGTACAACACTTTCCTAAAAACAGCCTCTAAAATGATCTCAACAGCCACTGTCGAAGGACTGTCCCAACTGTAGATCTCTGGGTTCGCCGTAAACAATATATCCCCTCCAGGTCATAGACACTTCCTAATAGACTTCTCCGGATGGCACACCACAGTTTACGACACAGATGCTATGGAGCTCCTTAAATAGGTTGCCTTCTAAGAAGTATCCGGAATAAAGTAGACTGAAATGTCGGGCGACTTACACTACAGAATAGGTGCAACTTCCAAAAAACTTCGTACCTCGAATGGCATAACTGGAGGACAAGTCTAAGGGATTGTGTCTCAAAGCCAGGTGATAGCTGATCGGTGGTCATACAGACCTCACACCGTAACATTGAGATGCAACGTTTCTACCAGCTGTTGAACAGTCACTTTCTCCAATTGAAATTTTCAAGGAGGCGCTCCATCATCTTTGAAGCGTGTAACTAAATGCTTATTGAATGCTTTTGGTTGGACCGAAAAATCACCGTCTTTCTCGCAAAAAATCGCTTGGGTGCACAACCGAAACGGCGCATTGTGCAGGTCCCTGAAGAGTTCGAAGGTCAAAAAGTCACAACAGACCAACGCAGTCTTCCATGAATGCATTAAAATATGGCATTGAGTCCATATTCACACAGGCTCATGGGTAAGGTCAACCAACCTTATCAAACCGATCGCGACAAGGCCTGTCGAATTTGGGTCAAGCTATAACGAGTGATCTATGAATAGCATGGCAACTGCGTGTCGGCTTGGCAACCCGAACAAAATTCGACGATCTCCCACGCTGTGCTGGTTAGCTGGACGACGAGACAAGTGACCCGGTCAATACGTCTGTGACTGTCACACAACACAGCTGACGGCACTGAAAATCACTGATATTGCCACGGAGTCGAGAACCCAAGATTATCCGGTTCTATCTGTCGCTGATATACCAGGGTCAGACTGATGCCATATCGGTAGCGTGGTTACGATGACAATAAGCCTGCGTGTTCGTTCAATGGAATTGTCAATGTAATGCGGCCATGTACGGGAAAAGCAGGTTGTGTGACCTCTGGCATGATGTCGATGCATTGGTGGAGTGGACAACGTAGACAATGCATTCCTACGGACAGATTTGTCTGTACTGGTTCTCGTATAAAGCAGATTAGAAATTCGGAAGGTAAATATATCCCAGTAGTGTAGTGCCAAACACCATGCACCACACGGACATGCATCAACAACAGGAGTTGCAGTGAGACAATCTGGAAATTTGACGGACTTTTTGCACTAGTTTTCAGACCACAGATTAACATTTTCCACCCTATGGAGAGACGATGCCAGGTTACACCAGAATACCAAGGTTGCCACATCGGGAATTTGGGCCCGGCCATGTCGTTACACATCTCCTCACGTTAAACATACGGTTGAGTTAATTGTTTGCGAGAGTATTTCGACATAAAGATTATCGTTTTTTTTATAATGTGACATATAGGTGCTGTTGTTGTTCAAACAAGCATCTGCTTCAACACCAAGGAATTCCATAGACGATGCAATCGAGCCCAACTAATGCTGATTAGTTTTGAGAGAGTGGGGTTCTCTCCCACACTAGGTCCGAAATGTACATACATTGAAAAGAAACACTGGAAAGTTGGTGGGTCGACTAGGTTGGGTTCTTTGCCTGCGTAAAACCAAGTCCCATGGACTATTTAACAAATAAGGTAACCTATAAAGAATACAAGGTTTTCACAGTGGAAACTCTGACTGAAAGTCACATAGTACGGAACCCAGTCATCTTGACCAGTGAAAACGCAACTTCTGGTTCAGGCTATTTTGTAAACAAAGACCTAGCCCAAACCTGGCTACTGCGGCGGATAACAGCGCTCGAAATGGTACGATGTGACACGAACTGTCTCGCCCTTCCAACATCAGCCTGGCTTATTTGCCAAGAAACCTATCCAACCAGTTTCGCTGCGAGGCATCTGGAGCTCATTCTAACAGCACTTTAAGCACAAGTGACTTATCCATCCGCCAGTGCTTACTGTTATCCGAGTGCTGTACAGAAATTGACGCAACTGAACTTATACTGTTCTCGTATCTGAAGCATAGCTCGCCAGTGATTCATGGTCAGGAGGGGTACGGTGCAAACATGATCTGTACGAATCGCAGAGGTGAAATGCAGATCAATTGCATCTATTGGATCGAGTCGGCATTAGTCGTAAATGCAGTAGACAATCGCAGCTAGAACAATCTTATATGTTCGAAGCCTTCGTAAATTTCTCACTTTCAGTGTCGTCAGCTCCAACCAAGGCTATGACTGTATCGACCGGAATCTGTGAAACCCACATACATGTCGATCGTGTCACTTGTCTCGTCGCCCACATAACCAGAGCAGTGAGGGAGATCGTCGGGTTTTGCTCGGGTTGCCAAGCCGACACGCAGTTGCCATGCTATTCACAGAGCACCCACTACGGCGTAAACGAAATTGGACAGGCCTTGTCACGGCTGGCTTGGTGCGTCTAGTCCACCTTACTCATGAGCTTGCCAGAATAGGGCCGCAAAGCCCCGCTCCAGTCATGCATTGAAAACGTCTGTGTTTGGCCATTGTGACGCGCTGACGTTCTAGCTCTTCGGTGGCGGGCACGGTGTGGCGTTTGAGTTGTACGCCCCGACGATCTTTTATGGGAAAGATTGCGACTTTCCGGACTAGCCGTAGAGGACCATACCCTCAATCTGCATCTGCCAGCTAACTGACTTCACTCATTTGAAGCACCAACTCGTTGAGCTCAAACCTTCCTTTCGCTAGTATGGAGTTGAACTTCTATCCGAGCTTACAGGGACACCAACTTGCGAATAAATCATTTTCAGATGTTTCGTCACTTTCCCGTATCAGTAGCTTCCTTCGATGAATGCCATCACTAGAATCCCATTTTTAGACCAGTCCAATCTGCCGATAAGTACACCGAAATACACTCTACTCAGATTATTCATACACGGAAAAAATCCACTCTTGTCCTTTCGACACCGTGCAAATCATCAAAAGCACAAACCTTAATATTCCTTGGGATAACAAGAGCAAACTCGCCGTTTTGAGACCTTCCTTAAACCAACAAACTCTTTGATAGAAAATTCTTCATGCGTACCCGCACGCTCTTAGTTCAACCTGGGTTCCATGGGATGCGAGGTGATTTTGAGTGGGGCTGTTGTTACTCACTTAATATCCGTAGATAAAGACATAGAGTAAGGACTCAGAGTCACTTGTTACCAATCAATCACCGAGGCGTCATAGTGCTAGAAAGGGGATCTGAGCACGAAGAGCTGGTTCGGTTCCAAAGTATTTTGGGAATGGGAAGAAATGATAGCAACATTGTGGGGGGCAGTCCGGTTAAACAACCGCAGCGATTTGGAGTTGAATAACCTGTCGAAGGCAGTTACCTACATCTGAGTGATTTCCAATAAGCTGGTTTCTCGACGAGACGCACAAACTAATTTGCCCTAATTCGATTTTGACGGGAAACTCAGATGAATCCCAACTGAATTTCTCGTTTAGGATATTCTTCAAACGAATGTGCTGCACGGAGTTTCAACCGGCGCGATAATCGTTCACTGATGAGCCCCAAGAAGGACGAAACCGGTCGGGAGCTTTCAAGAGGCTTTCAGTAGATTGGTGACTAGAGTATTTCGTCGAGCAAGTATGTCATGTTATATCCGACCAAAAAAATA
Organism: Opisthorchis felineus; assembly: GCA_004794785.1. Lineage (NCBI taxonomy): Eukaryota > Metazoa > Platyhelminthes > Trematoda > Opisthorchiida > Opisthorchiidae > Opisthorchis > Opisthorchis felineus. The sequence goes on along the minus strand of SJOL01006376.1, from coordinate 187,097 downwards.
GACAAGAACTCGAGGACTGCGCCAGTTTGGTGGGCCCTATGAAGCGCGGAACCGGTTGTGAACTGTCGGATAGTAGTATGTTCCGTCAAGGATGAAACTTAGTTTCTTGTTATCTCAGACAAGATATGCACTTGATAAACAAAAAAGTCGCCGAATAGTCTCTGCGTCAAATTTTGTTTGCTTGAGGATGTTTTTTTGGGACTTATCCTTCGCTTTCCAGTTTGCTTAAACCTTTTTTCATTGGGAATTAGGTTACAACTCACATAATGTGCTGGAACCTAAGGTTAAATCAGTAAAACCGGTCAATAAATGCCAAACTCCGCGTAAAGCTCTCATCTAACATTACGTAGAGGAAAAAACTCTTCTCTAGAGGAGGTTGCTCTTGCCTATACACTACCATTGTGAGATCTAAAAAATCTGCAAATCGTTCTGATGAGAATATATTCCGAAGACTTACTGAGCCAAGAGGCTATTTTTAGCTCAAGGACGCCAACCAGAAATAATCCTGATGAGGCTTTGTGGCCACTCCCGTGCATCTGTAAACACAATCATTACCTTTCACTCAAACCTACATTTTTCATTTAATGTGGGGACGAATGCAGAACAGAAACTCTAGAAATCAGATTTTTGTCACCATGTGGAACACTCTCCCGGAGCACCTTTAGTCCTAACGAAAATAAACCTGCAGACAGGCAGTTCCGTTCTCCTCTTAAAAGTATTCTACCATTGAAGGCACCACCATAAGAGTGCTATTTGTGGTTTTCAGTGCAACTGTGATCATCCGACAGACTTCCCGCACACCAACTTCTTTGAAAATAGTGGTGAGTGCATCGGTCGCCATTTGCATCCAGAAGTGGGATACCCGCACCATGTGCTTCCAATGGAGCGCAAAAATAGCACGATACTCTGTAATTTATTCCAAGGACATATGGTGTGATGCGATACTAAGTCCAGATGGCCTTGTTGGTCCGAATACTATCAAGTTCGAAATGTACAGGTGCCTTCGTTAGATCGATCGTCATTTATCTGGCTATACAACTGGTATCGGTCACTCATGTATTGTGTCAGTTGGAGACTGTTGAGAAAGTACGTGTGGTTATTCGACGAGTGCACTCATTTGCATACCAAGTTGGTTTTAATGGAAGACACCCATGAATCCTGGATGAATCTCTTATTCATGATATCCTTCAACTGAATATGCTGCTCAGCTGGGATTCAGGTGAGCCCCTGTGAAAGCCAACCTGGTATGTAAAAGAATGTATTTGTCGAGTTTCTTGCAGTAGAAAATAAGGTTGCCGGAATCTCGGGGACTGTGTTTGCCTGCTGAGCCCGTAGGGAAAGAGCGAAACCGGCCGTGGGATGTCGAAGAGTTTTCCACATCGGTCCTTCATGAGAATACAAATGGTTATTTTTTTATGGCATTTGTGTGTATGAGCAGTATGGGTCTTGAGGGATCACCCAATCTATGCCCGATAATGAAAATTATATTCATTCTACTGTCAGAATCCAGCAATCCTATCTGACCAACTGATTTGTAGAAAATTCCGAAGAAAACGAACGTTGACCCAAAACTCAAAGAAACACCATGGGCACTGTCCCTACAGGTGGTTTCAAAAACATCTCTCAGTGACATAACTTGATCAGAACATAAGTTCGAATGTTCTTCACGTAGCTCACCAAAGGGCCTGATATATCAGGCCCTTTGGTGAGCTACGTCACGAATCGTAGAGCTAAAATAACATGAAGTAATATGCACACAAACGCATTCTATGCTTCTATGGGAGTATGTCACTGTTAGTTGTTTGTCCGGAGGATCACATTTGGACAACAAGGCTGGGAGAGTACTGATGAACGGGCCACACAAAAAGAGAGGATGGTAGTTTAGCCAGTTTTGAATTTGCCTTTCAACGGCGACACTCTAAATAACATCAATGAATAGGGTTGATTTCCAAAAGGCACCAACTGCCTTGAAAGAGTTTAGTGCATCTATTACTCTCGGGGTTAGACATGTCTTCAATTCACTTTAAAAAGTTTTTCGAACGTCAGGTTTGCCTTCTTGTTGTGAGACTGATGACTGCTAGATATTTTGCGTCCGGTCTTCGTACAAGCGGGTGCTCAGTAAGCCGACCATGTATGGTCACTTGAGCGGAACTTTTACCCAGTCACATGCAACAATGATCGCCATGTCTGGGAAGAATTTCGTAAAAAATCCTCCATGCACCCACTCATGGCGAAAAGCTTGTGATGCGTTCGAATGCCACACATATGTTCGTTGACTATATTGTTTGACATAAGTCCTTTCCTTATTACGATGACCCGGCATTTTCAGAAAATCTCTTTTTTAGGACGACGACATAGGAAGCCTAAAGTCCTACGGAAACCCAAAGATGACTAATTCGTGTGTTGAAGTACCGCAGGTGGTATTCAGACTCAGGATTGGTAGCTTGAGTATTGTTCGTTTGTGTCTTGGGAGCACCTAACAAGATAGCAAGGCACTTCAGAAATGTATCAAGGCCGTGGTTCTTGTCGGGTCAAAAAAACGTGGTGTCCTCACTTGGGTCAAAACATGAGGTAAGAGTGGGGTCGGATCACGAATAGCTAACCCACAACAGAACCCTGGTTCTTATTGAGGCGCACAGGGATCACACATTTTACCTTTTAATTGACAGTTTCAGGCTATAAGGTCTAGACCACGTACCCGGATACCAGTTTGTGCAGCTGACCATTTGGATTTGAGGTGTGATCCTCGGTCTAACCAGCTACTGACGGGTCCAGACAATTATCTGACTCGTCAGAAAGTTTCATCCGATTGGTTCCTGGTTCCTGCGGAGGATCTGATAATTACCAAGCTAGGGAGGTGTAATCGGATTCCAAATTTGAGTCACATGAGTGCCTTCACCTTAAACACCCGGTAAAATTGCAAGCCGATGGCTTGTTAATTATCATGTACTCTGCAAGCATCAATGACTAACTAGGCGAAATTGCTGACAATTTACCAACAGTCAGATGACTATCTGGATTTATCATAACATCTTTTACAGGGTAGCAATATTGCCTTATTGAGCAGGCAACTGAGAGAAGATGGCTTTCTTCTATGCATTAATTGTGTTTAGGAGTAAGAGTAACCGCTATATGGTACAGAACTAGCATTTTCTGGAGCATCCGTATTTTCGGTAACATCTGTACAATTTTGATGCTGCAGTTACAATCCTTTAGACAAGCTGACAAGGACTGATTTTGTTCAGGAAATGTTTTGTTAACTTGGTAGACATAATTACTAGCTCCGCTGGGTACTATGAACAGTTGAAAAGTTCCGCACTCAGTTAGATCATTGGGTAAGAAGCTCATGGGTACAGTATACAGGGTCACTCTAGAGAGTGGTATGACCCTGTACTTATCAGAGACTCAGGTGCACTTTGTATAAAGAACTTTCGGTTTATGGATGTTTAAAATGGTCATCGCTACCAGGCAGGTTGTAAATTATTCCGTAATTGTCATCAACGGAATTTGACGGTCCCGACCAACAGAGCTTATTCTAAAGTAGTGAAAAGTCTGAAAACAATTCATTGGGAACAGAGTTGCTGTCTTCAAGCAGCACATGGGCATCCGGAGTATGATTGTCTTGATGATGACTAGTTGCTCACGGCCTCGAAAGTGTAACAGATGTTTTCATTATATGCACATTGTTATTGTATTGTATATTATATAATGTACGAATTACATCGTCATATAAAAATAAAATAATAGAGAGGATACTATAGACTAAATTATTTCTACTCGTAGGCCTTATTTTTTTCAATCCTGCGAGTGTTTGGGTTATGTAGTAACGCTAAGATTGTTCTATCTAGGAGATCAATAAATTGCTCTGAATAGTCAAAGCCACTGAGAGAAAGTCGGCTTAGAAAGGAAATCCTAACTTTTCATTCACATCCAAAGTTCCCTCCGGTAACAGCGCACAGCGGCTTGGAGTAGTACCCTACTGTTTAACTGGATGTCTTGCGTATGCTGTTTAGAATAGACTGAGGGGTTTGTAAGAAGGCACGGGATACAAGAGGGGAAGGAGCTTGATCAGCACGAAGCATGGAAACTTGTAGGCGTCTGCTTATTTGAAAGAATGTCGAGTGTATAAACAACTTCAAACTGGAAGGAATTTCTAGGCGCTCACCAATTCGAGCCTACCACTTTGTCCATGTTCATTCATACGACTTTTTGTCGCAAGCATGTGAGAGTATGAGAGTCTACCCATAAAAACCAACGAATACTCTTTTTGTGGGCTACCAAAGGACTTTCATCAACCATGTGAGTAGGGTGCTCCATCAAGAGGACAGGCTTTTCCATTTTGCAAAGCAAATGGATCCCCACCTTTCCAAGGAACCTTTCCTCCTTTAAAACAGGTTGTTCTGCCTTTTGGAGGGAAAACAATATGCCATGCAAGAATCTTGGAGACTTCTGTCGTAAGCTGCCATTTGGACAAAGATGTTGTGGAGATACCGTTTGTGAGCTATACGCTCCATTTAAAGGCAACTGCGTCCGCTGCATTCCACCCGGCAAGTTTTGTCTACGATCCAAAGATTGCTGTCAGGACAAATGTCTATTTTTTTTCTGTCGCTAAATATATCCCTGCTCAAAGCCACTTGATCAGTAATTCGGGCAATGTTTTCAGAATGAGATGAAGACATCCTCTGCTTTTTAACCCCATCCGAAATGAAACAACCACAGTATGTTGCTTATTTTCACCAACTTGGTACTGTTGTCTTTAATATATGGGGCAGTCCGTTTATACTGTGAATATCTGACGCAGATGTCCAACGAGGGTACATTCTACAACCTTTGTGTTCGAAAGCACAAAAGATGATGAAACCGACTGTCGGCTGTTGGTGAATTTTAACGCATCATACAAGTTGCAAGGTACAGCACTATGATATCTTAAATATCGGTCCAACAAACTTTGTGCTGCATGGCCGGTTTGAAAATTCCGTAATGTTCGCAATAATCCAATAGGCAAACAATTCATAAAGGCGGTGGCAAGAATATGTGTAGAGTTTGTGCAATAATAAGCTAGGTTCAGGAAAGGCTCCAAGTTTCATCCGCATTAATTGGCTACCAATGTGGTTCACGAGTTTTTATCATGACTAATTGAAATGATGATCGGTTTCTGAATCCACTTGTGATGTTGAAGCACGCGAAAGCCCTTGGTGCTTCCTCGAACATGAATCAAAGCTGCTGTTTGGATTGGGTCAATAGTTGCAACTGGCCTTTTAGGCGCTTTTAACTACGCAGCAGAAAATGAGACCCTATGTGACCTTGGATAACACTCGACCTCTCGTTTATATTACACTACGGTTAATCAACTTCGAGCATAGTTTTCAGCTGATGTAAGTTTCCTGCCTCTTCGTAGTTACGATATGCGAGATGAGAAGTACAAGCGAAGGCACCTGTCATCCACATTTTAGTGTGTGCTTGTACTGATCTAACCAGTTCCCGCATCCTTCTTTGTGATTCACGCACATTTTGTTCATTTTCATGGATGCAGCCAAAGTGGTTGACTTTACATTGTGACCTTCCAAGACTTCTTCCTTTTAAAGTATGCAGTGTTTTATCGCAGCTCCAGGAATTCCAGTTCTTGATGGCATCATTGATTCCCACGTCAAATAAGTCGAGTTCAACATTCTGGCTCCGCCAGGAAGATGCCTCCCTGATAACAGCTCACCAAACTCGCACTTGAGCAGTGCTTCCTCGTGCTGACCATTTGGAGAAATTTGGTCGGTACCTATAAACTTTTGGGACGGGGGGAAATTTCCTGCCCATTTTAAGTAAGCAAAACAACTCGTGGAGGAATTTGAAGCGCTATTTTTTTTGTTCTTGAGTTGGATCGTGTTAATGATGAGCTCAAATTCGTTTCAAAATCGGCCCGTTACATCGAACTACACTGACGGAAACTCGCGTACGATTGGTATTGCAAATACAGTTTCTGCGAAGCTGCATTTGCCTCCACTTGCAATCCCTGTACCCGGTGTAAACCAGTGAGAACGACTGCGGAGGGTCAATAGGAGGAGTGTGGTTCTAAAACCGTCATCAAATCCAACTGGTGTCCCATTAATATCAATTCAAATAGGTACATATGAGCAGTCGAGCCCCAATGTCATTGAAAAAGGCATCTGATGGCCCGCACCACTTGGGAGACGTATCCTAGGCACATCCTAGCTAGCTAGTGCTAGCCACCGTTCTGCTAGGTGTGGACACCGATAGTCACAGAGGCTCGTCTAGCACTGTTGTAGGCACTGCTGTAGGATCATCCTAATATAAGCATATTAATACACATTATGGTCATAATGCATATGATTATAGTTTTCTGTGCAACAATGCTAACCACATAAATGTGATTTTTCGGGTAATCAAGCATAGACGTTTTAGAGACAACTATGACTGTTTGACATCAAACTGCGTCAAATTTACATTATATCCAGTAACCAGTTTCGTTCCAAAAACGTGATAGCACTCTTAAATGTTGTTTGCTCACCTCCGAGAACTTCCCGGTCTAGCACCGCAAGACTTGTGCTTAGCATCGTTAAAAAATGGAACTGGCTTTTGTCCGTATTGTACAGTCACTGACTATGTCGGTGGCAATTTCATCCGGGTCTCACCACCTACCAGTTGACAACAGCAGTCATGATGGGATACAAATTCTAAGTGCCAGCCGGTGATGACTATGAGGTTGATGTATCTCATTTTGAATTTTCAGCTCGCCAAGTTCTTCTGCATAAACGGCAATTTTCCTAATTTCCTGAAGCGGCTTTGTCGTAATTTTCTGATGAGGCGCAAAATGGACTGAACCAGAAGGTATGACCCGGATGTGCGAGTGCGACCGACTACCTGATGAGACGTGTGTGTCAATGACACAAACCTTTGTACGCCCCATCCAGCCATTGTGATTGTAGTTGGTAATGTAACCTTGCGGTAGTTTCCACGGTACACGCGGCTGGGTGGAAAGGATAAAAGGCATTGGAAAGTGCCTCGTGCCAACATTTGTTTTCATTCAAGCGGTCTGACATCTGGAGAGAGGCCAGATCACTTTCAGAGTTCCATTTCCTGCAATGCGTCATGCATGCGGTGACAAGTCGCATTGAGAATCGTGTGGATTCTTCGTATGAGTATGGTCGTTTATACTCGCCGGTGTATTTGCGATGTGTCGCTTGACTGCTTGGCTGATAAGTGTGCTTCTGAGTGCCCAGAAAGCCAGCCAATGGAGAGAGAGAGAGAGACCGAAGACCCACCCTGGCAGAAGCTGCGTAAGTAACAAAGGTTAACACGACGTGCATCACGTGAGCAAAACAATACGAGAATGGGTAAGTGCATACTAGACGAGGACGTCTGCGGACGGCTGCCGTGGGACACCCGGAAGATGTCAATCAAGGTGAATACACACAGACACATCGTTCACAGGCCGAGTGCGCTTGGCTGACTGCCACGCTCACCCAAAAGCATAGTTGCACATGGGCTGGCTTATCCGGTTGCGGATGGCCCAGTGAAACACAGGAAGATTTTGGGTGAGTCGAGTAGCTAGCTAGTGTAACCCTGCCCACGAAGGTCAAGTTGAAACAATCCTGAGAATGTCACAGTCACTTGGAACTAGTAGACACATAAGAGCGCGCAAGCAAATGCTTATATCTTATTTCTTTCTGGCTGATGATCGGTCACGATAAGCGAACCCTTGAGTGACTACCCGATAACACGGGCCTGAGATAACGTTAATCGGGTTGAAGCACCATCAGAGAGCACCAGATGGTGCATCTTCACAATGTCACCAAAAGTATATCATTTAGGCAGCACGCTATCACACACCCACAAGTTCACGAGTCGGAATGAGTTACGGTGAAAAACAAGTTAATCAGTCTGCTACTTAGTAACGCGCTGCTCCATTGGGTGAACTTTTTTGGCCCTATGTGGCCTTCCGCAATGTCCCGTGTCCGGTTCGACGGGATGTCCGTAATTCTTGTTTTTTTGTAAAAAAAAGTGAAAACTGCTAATCATTGGGCTAGCAATTAAAGTTTTGTGTCAAACCCACCAAGTGTTCAGGTTTACGCTCATACTTCTCTCCGTAGCCATCGCAGTATTTGTGGGTGGATCACTTACAAAATGGACTGGTTAGTTAACTTACGGGGACACGTTTGATTGAGAGAGTCCGTTTTAGGCATCTCCTCGTCAGGCATTACCATGTACGTAGTAAAATGGAGCCACGTAAATGAACTTTCTGTGAATCCACTTTTCGGCTCAGCATGAATATTTAGTCCCAAAACGAAGTGACGTTCAATATCACCTAAAGATTTGCCTCACTCTGTTACCTCATTGTATTTTTCACTAAAAGACGAACATGCACTTTGCGATTCTTCCAGCCAGCTGTGCACGAGATCCTGAGAATATTGTTTTTCCATATGCCCTGTGACCTGTAAAACATTGTACGTGTCTAAAGAAATTTCTGAGCTATAATCGACTTTCTGTGGAGATCTCTGTCTTGATGAGAGCATCGAAAGCGTCTGCGTCATTGAGTATCCTTCAAGACGCTTCGACTATGTGCACGCCTGTGTGAAAGATGGTTAATCCGTTCAGGCTGTCGCAGAAGACCAGTCCCATGCCCACAGGATCCGGGACCATACTCTCGTTCAGTTCTTTCATCATGTAAGAGACAAATCACTCGTGTTGAACAACCAGCTCAATGTCTTATGCTGTGTCAAGTCTGTCCACCAGAATCAACTAGATTTCACAAAACCCTGATATCGTCTGTACAGAGACATGTCTAAAAATGTGGAAAATGCCAAAAGTAAGTATGATTACCTGCATATGTGAAGGGGAATTTACTGTCTGTTTCGCAGCTTTGTAAAAATACTCAGAAAGATAGGTCGTTTGAAACCTGTGACCACTACATATATTATACGCTTAACGACAACATTCTCGGTTCACACCATTATAAACAAACAGGTGAGAATAGCTACTGCAGAATCTTGCTCTCTCAGAACTTAGTTGGACCAACCAGTTGTTTTACTGGTCACACAATCCCAGCTGGGTAACCATGTGTAACTGTATATTCATATATACTTGTTTAAGCGTTTCACGTGACAATGCGTTTGTTTATATATGAAGAAGCCAAGGTGATTGTAGCGAAAAAAATAAAATCATGTGATCCATTGAAATTCCCAAATCTCCTTAAACAAGCAACAATCTAGAAGAATCTAGAATCTAAGAGGATGAATTAGATTCACGTGATGTGTGAAACTTCCAACTGAGAGTTCGTCACTCGAGGAGTCAGTCAGCAAGCGATGTGAATTCGGTGAGTGAAGAGTGCGTGGCGCCGTATGCTATCCACGAGAGCTAATCACTCTGGTGATGAACCGCTGTTAGCCGAACGACTGAGTGTCCAAACTATCAGCTGGAAGGTGACGGTGACACCCTGGATCTTCATGAGATTCGTGCTGCTGATTACTCCCAATAATGATGAAACAGCTGTATAGTACTTCTCTACTGTTCAGAATAGATAGTTCTCACTGACAGGACGAAATCTCGATTCAAAATGGACTTGTTCAATCATGTGGAGATTTCACCCTTCCACAAGAGCTCCACCACCGACGCAGATTCATTTTTCTGCATCCTCTCATTGAAATAGGTAGATAGACTTTCGCCAGAAAAAAAACATTTGTTCGAATAGCTCGGCTGAAGCAGTCTTCTCCAATTGTTCATTAGCATACCTCAACCGTTTTGCAATTCAAATTGGATGCACTGATGTCATCAGGCCGACTAAGTGAATTATTGTGTCAACTAAATGCAGTATTTTTCTACTGGAACTTTTTTGTTTTTCTCTGGCTCTCCCGAAAAAAAGTGAAAATCGTGGCTAGCCATAGGGGATTCATCACGAAAAGATAGCGGTCGAACTTCAAAGTGAACCGACAGACAATCGAACAGCATTGTTTGACTGACAGCAGGAACGAGGAGAATCATTAAAACAGTTCAACAGAACCACCTAATAAAGCATTACTGAACAGGTTGTGATCCGCCTGAATATTTATGTGTTCTCATCGCGATTCAGTTGACAGTCCTCAGTACGTCATCGATAGCTTGGCTGTTACAAATGCTACATAGGGGACTTCGATGAAACCGTCCAACGACATACGACTGGAATAACAACAGTCGGCTGTATTCAACAATGGTAGAAGACCATTTCGATTTAAGTAAGGGCTGTGTTTCCGCGAGTAGATTCCGTTTTCTTGACCTGATCTAATGGTTGGCTGCTACGGAAAAAGTCTCTTTAGGGCAGTACGAAGCTATGCCTACTGATGTAATATTTGCTAATGTGACATTTATTTTCGGCAACAACTATATGTATATATATATATATATATATATATATATTCGAATAAAGTGAATTTTACTCTGTATTTACTGTGGTTGTATGCCAGGCTGATTGGTGCTATTACCGCATTCACTGAGTGCAAATACCCAGTATTAAAAGCAAGAGGTTTCAAGGGAACTACAGGTGAGAAGCTAGTGAGTGACACCTGAGGAAAAAATCCTGTATGAACTATAATTATAGAGCAATGAAAAATTAAAGAACTTCTGCTCTCTTCTAAAAACCCACGGGTGATTTTTGTAGTCTTTTGAAGTCTTTTACAAAATCTGTACACTTTGGAGCCATCATTTTTATGGTATTCCACGTGTGAAGTTCTAATACCTTCGAGTCTGTGTATCAGAAATTATTTGCGGCATATTTTTGATGGTGCTGATGGAATGCGTAGAATTGAAAATGCCTTCAGTCGCCAGGGAAAGAGCTCGAATGAAGTATATAAAAGAGAGTGTGAGTTATAGAATGCCTTTATCAGAAGGATTCTTCGTCCTTTTGAAAATGTCCTCAATAGGACTAGTGCACACTGTAACCGCACATCTTTCTAGCAAAAGGTTCTGGCCCGCATGACGTAAAAAAAAACGAACAGAAATCGGCTGCGTCTCCAGCGGAAAATGCCAGTATTACTCAAGATAAACGAATTTCCAAAGTCATAGCAACAGCAAAAAATCCAATGAGCTTGTCGTTAGAACATACTTTGCTAAAAGATGATGAAAAATATGCGATCATTTGAGTTAAAAACACCGCTGGTATTGCCAAATACCTTGTGCATACAACATGAATGCTGAGAATTATGGTAATGTAAAGCTACGCTAAATGTCTTTCCGATACCTACGACAGTACCTTTAAATTGTTCATTAAAATGAACAGAGTGCAAAAGGTACAAAGTGTTTCGTGCGGTTATCACTACGGAATCGCAATAAGCATCACTGATATCAGTCAATGGTTCGTTTAGAGTTCAAGTCTTGTCAAACCTCGCTCAGACGATGACTCACAAATCTGATCAATACTACCAGTGCAATCATCTGTGCCATAATTTAATCGATCTCACCACTGGCAAATTGGCTCGGTAGACAGACAACAAGAACCATTCATTCCGTAGCCACAGCAACCTGTTTATTCCTCCTAAAGAGGCGATATAATCTAGTTCTGCTCTGGCATACCGATTGTTTCCCCACCTGTAGTCAAACATCCACCCTTCTGCTGAAGTGTTTGGTAAGCTCAAAAACAGATAAGTTTACATACACAAGTGTTCCAGTAAATTGGACTGCAGTCCACGGTGACAGAATTCACTTGAATTGTATTTGTTGTTTGAGACGAGATGTTTGCGGTTACTCAGGCATAGCAACGTCAACCAAACGTCGAATTCAAACCAAGATTACCTGACTGGAACAGGAATAGGCATGAAATGACTGGACTTTCGGTTTCAAGAGCAAAATCCAACCGAACTTTTTAAATTCCTGCTGTCTGAAGTACTCACACAAATCTGTGCACCGAAAACCAACTTAAATGCTGACTGACTCAGTGTAATCTCATTTGTGAAGCGCATATCTAGAGAATGGCACCTTCGGGGTTGATGGATAATCCGGTAGTATAAATGACAAGGAATGACAGTGGGTACATCAAACAACTGTCGGACGACCTGACAACTCAACTATAGGTTCTGAAGGTGTAGGCCTAACATACCATCTAACTCAATTGGCATTTCTGTTCTAACAACACTGGTATCCGTCAGATCAATGTAGAAACTCTGTTGCTCAGTGAAGCCTGTCACGTCCAGTGAGGGTGAAAAATTTATTCCCATTGAATCGGTTTCCGAAATCGTCATATTCTAATAGGATCAGCATCGTGATCGCTTAAAGCTTTATATCATGTGTTCCTATGATCACATTCTGCATCTGAAAAGCAGTCACTAAACGTCCATGAATTACAGAAACAATTACAGGTGATTCGATATGCCGAGATGTCGCAAGTCCAGTGTATCGAACTGGGTAAACTACAAAGTTTAAAACAGAGAACGGATATACCTGAATTCAGCTAGCTTCTGGTAATAAAGCAGAACAGCAAGTTCTTTATCCAAAACTGAACTGCTTCTGAACGGTTGTGGTCGCAATTAGATAAGTTTCTTCCCAATATGAACCACAAAATATTAGGCCCGTTTTATCCATGTGAATAGTACAGTAGGGAAGCAGATTTTATTTTTCCGTTTTCTCCTCATCAGCTGCAGCAACACAAGCAGTCATTTTAGGACAGGAATAGATATTTTTGTCACCAGATCCCCGAGCGTTTACATCAGAAATCCTGTGTCCCGCAAGCCTACATGGGGTGCACAGTATGTAAGATATTTTCATCTCACTTGTATAAGTCATAAAAGTGAGGCTGGTGTGCAGCAGTTTGTTCAGCCGCGCTTGAAGAATTCCTGCCCTGTTTTCCACCAGAAATAGAAGCTAACAGTGATGAGACAGTGGTTGTCAAGTCCTACCCAGGGCGATTTATTACTCTTCAGAATGGACCACAGCCAAAGCGCAAACCTATTTTTCACTCTGAAAGAATGTAAAGGAGACGAGTTGATCACAGCCGATAAACTGTAATTTGAACTCTGAAATTCCCCTGGTCGAATATGATCCACGCTTTAAATACCGGTTGCATGGTTGGTTCGAACTGTGACTGCTCATCTCTAAAGTTTTGTTCTCATTTTCGGTTTGAATCGACTGTTCTTGGTATTGTGCTGGAAAGTTAAGAACCAAATTTCGGAGACGAGAATCTATGTTTCCATACTTACTGCATAATACAAACCTGGCTTTTCGAGTGACTCACTACGTCAGCTCTGTAGCAGAACGTTCTCGACAGATGAAGAATAAATACGCTGTACAACCGTGCACCATTTGCCCATATATTAGGCATATACTGCCGCTGGAAACTGTTGGATATCTTAGGGCTGCTACTGTTTCTGAGTCGGTTCACACACTTGACACCACTTTAAAAACTACAATCGTCCTGAATACGATTAGGCTTCATGCGAGTAAAGGTCGCTTTTCATTTTGCACGGTCTAGAATCTCCAGAGACTTGTTAATAATGACTGTACTGTGCAAAAACAGTTGGGATCTCCGTTAGCAGGGGGGGGGAACTTTGCAATACTAATGGTCGCCTAATTGCAGTGGTTGTCAGTCCTCTCTATAGAGACCACTTGGTGCTGAATCCGAAGTAGCACAAGCGGGATTAGTCGCTCTTGAGAACCTGTGTCCCATAAATGGTGGTAACTGCAATTCTCGCTCATGTTGCAGATCTTACCGTTCCTAACGTTAAATATTGAGCATATTCTAAAGAGTAACCGGATGGCAAGTCTTCTGTAGATGATGATCGTGAAGCTTTCCGACCTTCGTCGTAGACAGCACCGTCGGCTCTGACACTGATTTACAACCATTACTTTGTGTCCGGAAAAGCATACTGTTTTTTTTGTTATGGACTAGTGAGTTTTGTTGAAAGTTAAAGACTTAAAACACGGATTGAGTGGCATCAGTAGCGCCGAATATTGTTTGAACGAAATTACCGCTGATTTTTATCGAGATTTAAAAAGGACTGGTTGTTTTGCACCTATTGTAGTTCAAAGTACACTCAGTTTCATGAAACAGTGTCCCAAAAAGACTAAACAGTGTCCATATGAGAGTTCCAGAGACACTTTCCCTATCGTAGCCTGCCTTTTGGGTACTTCATGGCATCTTACTACGACCCACACAAATTCGACTTGTTTTTGTTGTTGTTCGAGACTTGATTTTATGTAACCTTGCTTCACTCTATAGGACAACTGTACACACAGACCTAACAATGGTACGTTTTTGCTTCTCAGTTGAACGTGCGGTCCACTCCTTAAGTGACACGGTTTAATTAGTGTAGTAGTTTGTGACGATGTCATTAACATCAAAATTTGAGGCCATATAATGTTCGTGAAAATAACAACCTATCTCGCGTAGGTCAGAGGTAGATGTCCGTTTTTACGTTGAGTCATACGTGCGAGAAAAGATTCATAAATCAGCTGGCAGAAAACTGTGCCGTTCGCGTTGTATTCTCGTATACAGTATGTGCCTGAGGCCCGGTATACAAGCCGTACATGCCTACGATGCATCAGTTGGACACGGTTTCGAATGTCACCGTGGATGCCTGTCTACTTGAAATGGGTGTCTGGTCACATCGGGTAGGACATATACCTCTGTAGTATAGGAAGCTCAGCACATGAGAGCTGTTATCCTCGTTCTAGTCTTGGTCAACAACGGCTGTCCTGAATGAAAGTGCTTTAATAAAATTGTCCAGTCGGTTTCAAGCGTCTCTGGTGCTACCTGTCTGGGACGCCCTGAGAGGTGGGTCAATCGACCGTCAGATCCAGGACAGTTACTTGATCGTCGTTCGAGCTGTCGTGTGTACCAATCACATTGGTGAAGCGTGAACACGCTCGCCTGTTCAGACGTGAAAATTCAAATTCATCCAACGTGCGCTGGTGGAGTAGTGGTGACACGCTCGCCTCGTATGTCGGATGTCCAGGGTTCAAATCGCGCCACGGCCTTTGGATATGCACTGCTGATGAGCCTCAATAAGAGCGGAACTCGAGTCCAGTGCTCCCCTTTGGTGTGCATAGTGGATAATCCAGAATGTGGTCTTCAATCCTGCCGAAGGTTGTTGTCGTTTTCAGCCCAACAGCCCTTCCTAAACAAGAGTTCTGCGATCGTTCTAGAAATTATTTGTTATTCATTGCTTTAAGGAACCTTGTGTGCTGTTTTGGGTCAGTCATAGTAGCAGTCCATCAAAGACGGAGAATTCTGCGGTGGTTTCCTTAGGTGTATATAAATGATATTCAAAAGGATACACCTTAATTACGCAACAGGGCCAGAAAGTAAACTTCCGTTCGTAGGTCAGAATTGTGAAAAATAAAAAACACGGTATCGTTCGAATTCTGCAATTCATTGGTTTAAAGGACATACCTAGCCGAAAGCACAAGTTTTTAGGTTGTCATCGGCCTTTTGCCTCAATGCCGTTTTGAGACTGGCACAATCGTATGAAAATTTCGATAGCTTGTGCAAATGACGCGTGCCTAAGCTAAAATCTGAAAACTGATGGGAGAAAAATGAGCTAGTTCCTATTTGATACTCTCCGTCAGACAATTGGCCGTTCATTTACTTTGTGGGAATAAAAGACAAAAAAGCTGAAAGCAGACAGAATCGAAGTGGCGAATGGTACAGTTATTTGGAACGGCACACAGCCTACCCGATTGAGACGTGAAACAGAGGCATTCAATTGAAATCGTTATCTACTGTCTCGCTGGACCACCATACTGTGACCAGCTAGGTGCGTGTCCAATCTGAGCAAATCTGTTTGCTTACACAGCAACGTTCCCTGTATAAACCATGGAGTGACTGTGCAAGAGAACAGTGGAAGTAGCCTGTCTGCGAAGCAGCTACCACAGTATTGTCAAGATTTTAAAGTTCGTCCTCTCAGTATTCCTCCTGCCAGAAAATGGGAGCCATTTAATTGAAAGGGGGATATTTGCCTATCACATCCACAGTAGAGCAAGTCTGGCAATTAGTGCCATACACAGTTTCTATCCATAAGGAGCACGTATTTGTTTGTATGACCTGTTGACACACGGAAGGGACCTACCGGTCAACGGTGAGTGAAAAACTAGACGCCTGAGCAAGTGGATAAAGCAAGAATAGCGGTCTGTGCGGGATTGGATTTGGCGTTGATTCTTACTCTAGTGAATAGGGTCGACATACGAGTATGTATACGTATGTCGTGATCTACCAGACAGTCTTTGCATGATGACACAACAGTGAGCACCAGTCTTAGTTTGTTTGCGCCGTAACACTTGAACCATCCGCTGATTCCTTTGAGTTTTATGGAGAGACTGGATGTCTTCCAATTAGATTACCTTAGCACTGCTTTCTGGAGAACATCCATCACAATGCAGCCTGCATGGGGATGAATAGTCGAGTAATGAACTAATACTCCGACGACTACTGTTATTGTCATCTTTTAATATGACAGCAGGGTCACCTAGAAATTGGGGCAAACTTACTATGAACAGTGCATCAATGCTTCCGTGGCGGTTTAGAGTTAGAATGCTGGTGACCAACGAGTCCGGCTCTACTGGGAACTGTGTCTGCACGCTGTACAGGTTTACGCGGCCGCGTTTGTTCTGCATATGATACGGTCGTTCAAAATGACGCGCTT
Source organism: Opisthorchis felineus (assembly GCA_004794785.1). Lineage (NCBI taxonomy): Eukaryota > Metazoa > Platyhelminthes > Trematoda > Opisthorchiida > Opisthorchiidae > Opisthorchis > Opisthorchis felineus. Next base: position 170,484 of record SJOL01006376.1, on the reverse strand, counting down.
GATCTCGGGCATATGCCACAATTCGCCAAGCTTGTATGACTGACAGTCAACCAGATCGCTCCGTCGGATGCCAGATTTTTCGAAGGCGTCAATCTAGATTTGCTCTTTTTCAGACCTTCGGCTACATTAATAACAAAATTTTGGTCATTTTTCAACTACTTATAGATGAGTTGTTTCGGGGTATATTTTCATGTGGCTTATCTAGCGCAGCCTGTTGTGCATCAAGGAGCACCCAAATCTACTGAGTTGGTATTCCGCTGTTGGAATACGATGCAATCATTGAATTCGAGGAGTCTTGCGCGGACACTAAAAACAAAATGCGTGGGAAGCGCGCTTGCGTTTCACTGTGGTACCGTAGTGACGGCAGTACACTGCAACCTTGGCGTCCACATGCAGACTGTGTCTGCTCCAAACGTTTATGTATAGATGGCTGAATGCAGCATCTTGCCAGGTTATCCGAGCATTTAGCTCAGTATTTATTATCAGATGTTATTAAGAAACCGTATAAACCCAAGCAACACGCTATGCCACCGCTAGTAATGTGAATTCACTGTGCGCTGTTGATAAAATACAAAGGTTCAAAAAAGGCTAAAGCACAATCTTCCTGAGCATGTTGCCGTGGCCAGTCACTCCAATTCCGCCTCCGAATGTATAAATGATGTACAGCAATCCGCAAAACCATCAGGCGGATTTCTGCTAGTGTGGATTTGATTTAAGCGAAACGTTTTAGTAGCAGGGACTGTGCAATATCGGTGTGCCATTGTTCTCAGCAACTTACAGTGGCCAAATTATTTCCCCTTCATGAGTAGTGTTGCGGAGTGTTTTCTAGAAGACTAATGTGTTGCAAACTCTTGGCTATTTCGAGTTCCCTGTAACTATTGAAGGTTCTGCACTTCCAGACAATTGATTTATCCCAGTGCTTTTGAAGGATTTCTTGCGACTTCATAGATATGTATAAGGTGGGTTCTCTTGGCTCCAACCCATAACCATATATAGGTCTTTAACTTTCACAGCTTCAACTTCAACTAACCTGGTTAGGTCTTTCCATGCCTGTTTTTCACAACTGATCCAGGCGCTGACATGACGCACGAGAAGAAAAGCGATAAGCGGACCAAATACTGCTTGGAGGACGCTTCCGGCTCTGAAGAAGACATTTTGGGGGCATTCACATTGGCGCTGTGTAAACTCCTCTTAACAGCTGAAGGCAGATAATCTTTATCCTCACTCTGACGTATTTGAACTCATCCAGTGTTGCACCATATAAGTGGCAACTGGCAGTCTGACTCCGCATTTCATTCGAGTCTCTTGAGCAGTTTCAGACCAGTGACCAGCCAGTCGAATTTCGCTGAATGTAGCGTCTTAAGTGCCTTGCACATAGGGTTATACGGTTTCAAAACCTGTTGTTCCCCCTCCTGTAGTGACAGGTTCTAATATTACAGGTTCAGGGTCGAAGATGGTGTGTTTTCACAGCTTGCAGTGTAACTGACACTTTTTTCGGATCTTAGCATCCTTTCGGGCTTGGTCCCTTGGTTCAATGTTACCAGCCATAATACAATGGTCTGTAACCTTCATACGGTTCCACTAATGCGAACAACTCAGGGATCCGACCAACTGGGCTCTGAATGGTTGGCTTAGCCCAAAGATTCAAGGATTGCGAAGTAACTTTGACGCTCGACGCTGTTTTTTTTACAAAAAGTGCACAAAATTAGTCGCACCGGACTCTTGGATTTTTTCAGCGCGGACAGTCACCGAAAACCATTGGGAGATCGTCGTATGTAGTTTTTAGGACAAACTTTTTCCAACCCATGCTCACACGGCGGAAGACAGCATCGCTACTTCCATAAATGTGAGGACATTGGCCACACTCCTGTCGTAGCAAATACTACAAATTCACCCTCAATTCGCCCGACACTCCGACCACTCTAGGAAGGATGAATGGCCACTCATTGTCTCACTAGCATTCCCGGTAGGGTTAAAGTTATAGGCACAATGTTCCAACTTATTTGCATCAGTGTACAAGGTGGTAATTTCCGTTCTGGACTTAACTGTGTATAGTTAAACTTGCACTCATGCTAGTTACCACTATTTATCCCCGTTGTCAAACAACATGGATCTCCGTAGGAATACCAGCTATCAATATTGGTCTAGAAGCTACGTCGGAATCAATGGCTCCACGCAAATCAGTTGTTATTTGCCACCTGTTCACAGGCATCCAATCGTTTCATCACTGCTGACCAGCAAATCAATTTAGGATGCCAATCATCCCATCAGACAATCTTATTATTTGATATGGGTCGTGCACAGACCCATGTTGTATAACCGTACGGACAAAAACGTGCAAAGAGTGAGAGTACAATCATATCATTCGCTTATTACTCGGGGCATTCCGCTGAATGGGCTGAATATAGGGCATCTTAGAGGACGACCGTACGTACTCAGAAGACAGTGAACAAAGGAGTGGGCTCAAAGTGGGAGACTAGAGGTATCCCTGCAACAGACGCGTGTCAAAAATCCGTGAACCCTTTTGTGGCTGATTTCGTTTACTGTGATTTCGATTTGAGCTTGCGAAGAATGTCCGTACTGAGCAGACTAGGAAAAAGAAGCAAGAATTTGTAGTATTAGGAGTCGGAATGGTCATGTTAAACGAAACTTTCAAGTTTAGCAGCCCGAATAATGCACATTGAGTTTGGTGTTTTGCTCAAAATTGCTGCTTTCGAATTAACGTTTACTACATTTCCACATAACTGCCTAAGGTACTCACTATTGCGCGGCTTGGCCCTGAACAGTCCTCAGTTGTCGTCTGGTATCTTTGGAATTGTAGATATCCAGCTAAGCGACCATTATCTGTTTGATAGAAGGACTTCGGGAAAGCTTCCCCCATCATGCTAGTGTGCGGTCTCAAACACAACCGGAGCACTCGTTGGTAGGAACAAGAGTACACTTCGGAATGAGGAAAAAGCCGTTCCTGGACAAAACAACGATGTGAGGACTTGGATATCGGAATGCTGAAATATTTTGGATAGCTATTCAAAATGGATAAAAGGGAGGTAAATAATTTATTATTGGACAAGTAGATGGCTTCAATATGAAGTAGTTTATTCCAAAGCTCGCACACACAGAACTGACTAGATTCCAATAATGGGGATTTATCCTGACTGCAAACTACATCGTTTGCCTGAATAGTAGTAGAATGTTTTAGCGAGTGGATTCCACCACATGTGGTGAAAAGACCGCATGGTTGATTCTCCCAAGGTAAATAGAACACAAAAGTGAATTCAAAACAGCGAAAACACTTCCGCCTTGGTAGGTTATGTCTACTGGTTCAGGTCCTCCACTTGTTAGGCCACGAAATGAAAGGGGTGCAAGGAAATCATCGAGAAACAGCAGCTCTATAGAATAAGTCTGAGTTCAACTCAGGGGGTCTTTGAATCCATCCTAAATATGAGCTGAATGCAGATGAAAACCACTCAGAACAACAGAAACAGTGTGCATTTCAAAGAGGATGTGTAATAGTCTAGGCCGCTCGGGTTGCAGAGGAAGGCAGCTATAAAAACAAGTTGCACTAAGCTTTATTCCATTTAGCCAGAAAAGTCATTTAGTGAAAAGTGAGGCATCGTTAAAGCTGAGTCACAAGCATCATCAGATCTTTTCACACTAAGTCAGAGGGTAGGTGCTTTTCACTTGTGCGACAACATTCGATTGGTTACCATCTTGAAACGGGTCTGCCCGTGAACAGTCGTCAATTCACCGGACAACTACGCACGACGGGAAAAGCGGAAGAAGTTTGCGTGGAGCCGAATGTGGTGTTTCCCACAAGGCAGTGACAACGACGTTTTTACAAAATTTGCCTACCTGACGCTTGTTTAAAAGCTTAGACAGAAACTAGCACCGCATTTGGAGTATCTCGACACGCCACCATATAAAGAGAATCGGCTATTATACCGACCCACTATCTCCATTTTGATAGGTGTTCTAGATTTCTTCTGTTTCCTGCCGCTATGTACTACCTGTCAACTGATTGCAGAATTCCTGCATGATATCGTGCTCACCAACCAAATAAACGGGATCCAAAAAAAAACTAGTTATTAAGAAGGGAAACCACGTGGAATTGAGATCATTTAAACCTGGAACCATTTGTGCCGCTTGAGTCGTGTGAACGAATCGCATGAGCGGTATCAAGAAACAAGCATTACATCGAAACATGGACAGCAGTTTGCTGTAAGAGTAAATGAATCTTCGGGGGAACCTCGGTAACTGAGTATTTCCATGGTTAATTTTAAATTTAATCGGACAAAAACTTCCGAAAGTAACGTACTGTCCAGCCAAGTCTGACTTGTAAAAATTAGGTCTGGTCTGTGGCCCGTCTTAATCTATTAAATCCGAACGTCAAGGAAAGGAATGAAATTCCCCGTTTCACGCTCAATCCTGAAGTAACTATCAACATTACAATGATTTAGGCATTCGTGTACCATGGATAGAGGCGCACCTTCTGTACTCAGCGACGACATCTTGCGTTTTTTCGAAAACGTTCAAGAGAATTGTAAATCAAAACTGGTACAGCGGGACTTCTCATCGCTGTACCATGTATTCACCGATAAAGATTCTTGTGAAAACGAAACGGAACTTTATTGGTCCATAGATGCAACAAAATTTGGAAGTTTTTGCAGAGGCATTTAGGTAATTGACATTTGAACACACGTCGTTTCTTCGGGAGCGGCAAGTGAGTAGCTCCCATGATTTGTTTCCGGGATACATGTAAGTTACTGATTGACCGACCAACGATTTCTTTTGCGTCAGGTGTCATTAATATAGTTCTGGTGTGTTTATCAAGCTTGACAGGCTATCGGGTCAATTTTTTATTCAGTGCCCCAGTGAATGCTCATAAAATTCGCTATTATATGTCAAGCACTACAAATATCAGTTCGATTAGGCAAAGAGAGCAAAGTTGGAAGGCAGGTTGCATCCATTCCATAAGTTGTCGTAATAGCTTTGTAACGATGGAATGATAATCTTCACTGGTAGTCCCGGATTTGACTAGAATAAAGTTGTCTGAGTCTTCGAAATTGGACCGCTCTCGGCTAACCCCGTCTGTTTGCGATACGTTCGCCTAGGTCGATAAGTTAATTTGTTTCTCCTCTTATACCTTTTTAAACTAAAACAATGAAAGGACCCAGCTGATTACTTGCCAGTATTGTTATCCACGATAATTTCCCAAAACACTTCATAGGAAATATTTTTCTCCTTTTGGCAGGACAAACGGTGTTCATTCTCCAGTCACCTTACGCGTGGGTTTATATCCCATAAGATGTTATATTCATAGTTTTTGTAGCCTGGTTAATTTCAGTCGGCCTGCAGGTAGACCCACATTTTCAGCTAACTCATCAAAGGGCAAGAAACTTAGTCTTCATGTGCTTATATATCGACCGCTTTCTAATTCCAGTTCCATTCTATCAAATTTCCGGAGCGAAAGAAACAAAGTATGCTATGCCTACGTATACTTCAGTCATCTAACATAAACTCGTCGTGACCATGACCATACAAGTGGAACGCGGCTATGATGTCAGTTCATATGCTACGTGATTCAGCTTATTCCTCCAAGGTGCACCGAAGCAATTCCCGAGGCACCATGCACTGAATGATTCTCATTGATTGGTTAAAGTGTCATTTATCAAAGACATAACTTCAAAAAATTCTATCATCATAACAATATGCTACCATTCTGTGTTTGGCTTGCACGCTTCTTTCGCCATAAGGCAGAAGAAAACTATTTTGCTGTGTCATCTAACTCACCTAACCATAACACATGCAATTAGACGGGCCTATGTAATGTTAACTGCCCCAGCAGTTAAGATCAAAAAGTCAGGTCTAAATCGGGCAACCTGATTATTTGGTGAAAAATGGAGGTAATGCTCGTTTGCTAACGCCAAATCTTGTCCTCTACGGAAGCTACAACAGGGGTGATGTAGTAGTGGAAAACCGCGTTGCATTTTGCTGTCACCCACCAGGGCTACTGAGCCCCTACTGTGTCGTGTTGAGTAAACCAAATTTGGGTGGCGCGGGCGAATGTCAAAGTAGTAACAATATAACGAATGTTACAATACCGTTATACCGAAAAGAGGTGTATCGAGGCAGCACTGTTATTCTGTTGGGACCATATCCAGACAAATGGTGCTGCTTGCCGGACGCTTGGAACGCAAATAGGCTTTTTGAGAGGAAACTTATTAATGTAGCAATATAGTCGTATGCGCTGGAAGTTTGGGAAACGTTGCTAACCATAAATACCTTGTCAGAAAGAAGCGTTCCACAATGCAGCTGTAAATCATAGACGAGTATTTACCATTTCCACGCGCCGAATTTTGTTTTGTTTTCCCTTATAGATTGTTAACTTTAAAACTTCCTTAGCTCGCACATTTCATTCAAGGTTCCGAATTTTGTATTTCGCCGCTTCGGCTGTCACGAAAGCCATGATTATCCTCGATAACGCCCGGGACAGAAAGCTCTTATCACAACTGTGTAGGGAAGAGTCTTCGAAGAGATTCTCCCAATTTACATTCTAAACTGATCTCTTCCCGAAGTAAACCAGTGATATTTGAAGGCGTGTCAAGCATACCTATGAAAAATGGAAGGAAGCAGCTTATTTAACTTTGTTTGGAAATGTGCGTTAAGTTAACCTTGTCATTCTGCTCCTATGTTGTTTTTATAAATAAGGGTGATGCCACTTCTGCTGTCCTTTTAAAGACTAACACAACACTACAATTAGTCTTGTCACAAAAGTTGAATCACGCCCCACCCATGAAAGCCATGTTGCAGATGTTTAGCATTCACGTAGATATTCAACCTTTCTAGAACCTTCCACTAGAGCCGGATTTTCTCAGAGGATACTCAATTTTACAAATTAAAACCTAAAAGCCATTTAAGTTTGAGGGACTTGTTAAATTGATTTTTTCCGACCTTTACTCAAAGCAAGCCCGCAGGTCTCACGCAAAGAGAACCGTCGGTGTTCAGACAACCGCATAAAAATGTGATTGTTTTTTGGGCTAATTTGCCGTCAACAACTTCGTTAAAATGATGGCTTCGCAACTTGATTTTCGAACAACGATAATCTGATCCTTGAGACACCTATAAGCCACACCAATAAGTGAAAAGCCACCATGAATTAATTCCTATTCTCTAAAAAAATCGTGGCGTTTTTAGGATGTTCTCGATAACACTTACGGCACTTCACCACCATCAAAGAGGCGTCATCTATCGACAAGTTTTTCATTTACCTTTAGTAACCCATGCTCAGAAAAACGGGAGAAAGAGAGGAAGGACCGCTTCCAAACTGCCAGTAAATAATAAGGTCAACCGTTTTTAGCGTAGACTAATTTTAGTACTGTTGGTGGCTTACTATTCAAGCCAAATGGCTTTCAGCGATCATTGCACGTTATCTGTAAGATTTGCAAGTAGGAAACTACGGTGTTTTAGAAACAGTCGTAGAAGTTGCTTCTTTTCAAATACTTGAGTGAGCATCATTATCTTGGTTGTCGCGCCGCTGACCATTCGTCTACCTACATATCCAGTAACGGTGTTTAGAGGGACTAGCGAGTTCAGCTAAAGTTAAGCTCCGCAAAGGCTTGCTGCTTCATGTTTCGATTGTAACAAGGTAGCCACACCACACGACTTCCTTCAACTCATTCAGGCTTGGCTGATTTGTGGATGAATTGCAAACCAGTGGCCTGTGGTAGCTTAGCTTTAAGGAATAGGACCACACGTTCAATACGGAACCCCCGTTTCCATTGACAGTTCAGACAATCGATAATAAACATACACGTCACTACTCAATAGCAGTGAACTTGCCCTGTTGAATTTTTCCCATCGCCGGGTGAAGATGTGTTTTCACTGCGAATTTGTTTCTAAGGCCGAACTCCATAAACCTCCAAGTACGATTCGGTAGCCAGATAGTTTTGAAACCAGTTCATCATGTGCACATGCAAAAGTGACTTCTGTGGATCACCACAAAAATGATTTGTACAGTCCATTAAATATGTAACTTGATGAATGATTTATATTCGGACACAGGAGTGTTCCTTATATGGTTGTGTTGTTGTTGTGTTAAATAAATCTGTTGTAGAGATGCAACTATGGTTTCGCTGACTTTCAGATAATTTACTCTTCGTAATTGAGATACTGAGCAATTTTTTTTCCACCTTTGCTTCGAAGTTTATTTTCGTTCAGAATTTGGACAAACAATAAGTGTAAATTCACGCGATAGAGTCTCACCATTAATTCAGCGTATTGATGCATTGTGAGACCATTCTAGCTTGCTTCCTCAGCAAATTACTTGGAATCGATATCCGCTCAACTGTGGACGTGACAAATTAGTCGCATAGTCTGTCAACACATTTTTCGTTGGTGGAGCGTGTTTTGCGAGAAGTTCGTATTTCTGCTCATCTCACGATCTGAACTTTGTTTCTCGATTTGTTCTGCAAATAGTTACTACTCATCTTAAATGTTTGGCAAGATTTTCTGTTAGCAAGCTGGTCGAGCGAAAATGTATTTGATTTTTCAAGTGTGAGATTGCAGAAGTGGTTTTCCGCTCAGGTAGAAAGCTTGTGTTTCAAGCAACTGTTCTACTGGAAATTAATCAATGACAACCTACGGACAGAATCGATCCTACGCGTTCGCATTAGTTCAAGCATACATAGTGGACAGACAGACAGACAGGTGTAGACAACTTAAGGCCTATTTCTAGTTCGTTTCGACTGACCCTCTTGTTATCCAGGAATTCTTGCATGGGTTTTAGGTCTTCCTTCTTCACTTTTTCTCGTGCATATGATTGTTTGACGTCGCTCTAATGGCGTATGCTGAAAATTCACTCTCGGTGCTTACTCTCGTGACCAGAAACCGGAGAAAAAAGTAGTTTTTTCCCGTGATACTATTAAATGCTCACTGGTCTCTATCGAGAGGTAAAATCTAACAATAGTGAACATTCTGAGAGGAGTCGGGAGAGTCATGCGATAACGCATTTTGGGTTTCACATCCCGGGTTCTCCCTGTGGAGGACTTCTCATGAGAGTGATCTTTCCTTAGAGGAGGACCTGATGGTGAAAATACGTTCATGTTCCTTCAAAGAGTGGATTTTTGGTCTTGCCAGGTTTATTTTAGTGAGTAGATGATACCTGGTATTTCTGTGTACTTTTGAGAGGAATGAACTTTGAAAATGTTCGCAATGGCACGTCAACTTATTTCCAACCTATAGGTAGAAACCACCCAAATGCCGCTCTTCTTCCGAATGACCGGTCCTTTGTGTAGGTTTTGCGTACGACGGGTCGGACACTTGGCTTTAGGTAAAGCGACACGCTGATGGTGTTGTTTCCAACCTCGTTATCCATCCAAACTGCAGAATTTGTTTTTGTTATTTGTGAGCGATGCCCTCTGCGTGCTAGCTCAACGTGCGAACTCTAGAAGAAACGAAGTGATTTTGATCTCTGAAAACGGCAAAAGTCGGTCACGTTTCAAACTAGCGGATTAATGGTTGCCAGGTTCTCTGTGAAGATCCCATTCGAAGTAGACCAAACAGCCTAACTGGCTTTAATGCCATCTGGTGTTACATTACCAGTGTTGTTTACAGTTGCCACTTATCAGTTGCGGTTTTTATCGTCGCCTCTCTAGCGACATAAAGAATAGTAGATATCGGATGTCAAAACGCCGGTGTATACCTGTTATTTCAAAGCAGCTGAATACTTATGACAGAGTTTTAGTTAAAGCGCAAAGACTTTGTGAATACGTTATTTTGTACTTGCTAAACAAAATTTTATGGAACTTAAGTACTATAGTTTGCGGTCCCACTGGGTACTCTGGTTTCTGTTGTACCCAAGTGGAATTCGAGGTAATTAAGCGATGAGATGTGATGAACAAATGCTTTTGCATTGTATTCAGTCGTTTAATTTGATTTGACTCGTGTTTTTGAATTAAATTTACTCGTTCCGTCATTAGCCAGAGTTTTTGGAGTCTGAATATAGAGAACTGAACAACTAAGACAGGGAATATGCATAGATGTTCAGGTAATTGTTGCAGGAGGAGGAACGACCAGAAAAACTAATGTTAAACCGGGTTTCCGTTGTGACTTTTAGTAAACACGGTTTTCATATGAGCTTGATTTACCCCAACTGCGTTTAGGCGCCCGGCAGGAAGTACCTTGACAATTTCTAGTTTCTGTCTCCGGCGCATCGTAGTCAAGCCGGCACCCGGATCAGTTTGTCATCTATTTAGTCCACTTATAACATGAAGTATTCAGCTCAGTATCGGGCTCCCACAGTTACATTGATCACACCTAGACTGCGTTTGACTGCCTTTGGCAGAAATGCTTTGTCGTATGTCTGACTACTAGAAATCCCGACATTAGTCTTAAGCATTCAGGAGTTCAAACGTGCTGCCAATCGAATACTGCAGCTGCTAGTATTAATCACGAACGCTGTTGAAAGTAGAACGAGGTCATAAACTCAAAACCTGTGCGGATGTGAATAGTGCTCACAAGAACCATAAATGGTCATCCTTGAACTGAGGATACGCGGCAGGATGGAATCCGACATGGAATGAAAACATCCAATAAAGGGATTAGTTGAACCTCCCAAATTGTATTAAGAAGATATAATCTGTAGGGTAGAAACCAGTGAAAACATGCACTGCCTCATAACCTGTTGCTCATTGTGGGTGTAGAAAGCCTGGCTGGCTGGCTGGCAACTGAAATGCGGGAAGTTGAGTCACAAAACTAATTATGAAGGAAATACCGCTATTTGAAGTCCTGTTGTCAGATTCAAGCAAATGGTCAGTTATGGGAAGATACATCTCCTGCAGACTCACACAGACTCTACTGTATTCACTATAAAAATTTCATTTACACTGACTAGCAGCAGTCGTACTGACCTAATGTCAAAATGTTCATGTGATTTGGGAGCGCTAGAGTGATCAAGCTCTTTTATTCAGGAGTTCGTGCTTCAGGCCTTCTGACTAGGGTTACCAAGCTTGGCAATTCTCACGGTCTTTTTGTATGTATGGTCATTCATCTTCAGGAAACTTCAGTTTCACCACCTAATTCGTTGCTACTTGACCAATATTTCTATAGTCTCTGTCAAGCGCACTTGTGCATCCGACCTTCTCCCTTACAGTATAATCGTACGCAGAGTCGACCAGGTATTGGTTGGTTGTTTTGCAACAATAAGTTCCGTTAAAGTGATCGAAAATCAGAAATAAACTGAACATGATTCTACGTTCAGAACTAAACGCATCTAATTACAGTTCGTCAAACTACAATCATCTGTGATCACAGACAGATAGTCGACCTCTTGGTATTGACCAACTGCTAACTGTAAATTCCACGACTTCCTTATATATTGGAAGGAAAACGACAGATTTTATAAGATCCTGCGAGTTCATGCGTATTGTTCTATAGGACACTAAGCGTTTCTCTTTTTAACACCTTCGTCAATTTGTTTTAAACAACGTTTCCGTGTCGCGAGTTTTGTACCGAGCAAGCGAAGTTAGAAACCTGCTCACATAAACGAGAGAGATTCTCTTTCACAACTTCTCGTTTACAAATGAGTGCATTTGGCGAATTCCGTACAATTTTGATTCGGCAACTACACCTATCTGATGAGTCCCACGAAAGACAGAACCTGCTGTGAGCTGTGGAAGAGTTTGCAGAAGTCTTATGAGTAGTATGTTCCGTCAAGAAAACCATATACTGCACTGTGCTGTACCATTACTGCATTTTCAAGATGTCCGGATCATCAGCGAAGGAATCAGTTGAAGTTCCTTACTGCAGTTTCCACACACAAGGACCGCGTTCTCACAAGACCGTCTTTCTACCAACCATTTTTTTAATCGAAATAGTTTGAATTAATCATGTGACTTGTGTCGGCCAAGTAGGTGACCACCGAGCTTGCACCAGTTCCCTTCTATCGGGTTTTCAGCCAAAACGGCTGCGCTTATTTTTTTCTTCAGCACAGTTGTCGTATCGTGCGCCCCACACATTCTGCTGTACAACAGCTGGTGATGGGTTGAACCGGCGGCCATCGTTGAAGCGTAAACCAATAAGTCAGCTCTAATTAAGTCACAACATGTGCGCTGGTTTAAAAGAATAAAATATCATCATTCATCATCTCACATACCTGTCTGAGAGTAACCGTCGCGAACGATCTCGCATGAATTCACAGCCCCATTGAAGCTACCTTATTCCACATAATGCGAAGCACGCTGGATGTCTCGAGATTCAGTTGCACGTGTACTAAGCACGTCTGTTTTGTCTGAATATTTTGTATGCGGGTCATACTGACAGCATCTTTTAAACTGGTTGTTGATGGGGGTCTAATTGTGCAAACATTTTACCACCTTTATCTACTGTGGTTATCTTCCTTCAGACAACATGAACTTTGTTCATGTCATTATCACTATGTGATTGGTAAATCTTAATTCTTACACAATATCTACAGTGACACTGATCAAAACCGCAGAGCGAAGGTTCATAGATTGTCCTGAAACTCACACTGCATTCAACCGTTTCAGGTATATGCTTAAGCAGCCCTGCCGTCCGCAAACTCATCATGATCCGGCTTAAATAAAGGAGTTAAAATTAGTCCCTGTACTTGATCCAAAGGAACCGCTCATCTCTTGACTACCTGTTTCTACTTGAATCAAAGAAGGACAGCCTGAATCACTCCCGAACTCCCTCTGATCATCTAAACTATTACATCTGAGAGGATAGCTCTTCAGTGCCAGGGTCTCTAGTTTAGCTGAGCTTTAAAAAAGTGGCTGTGAGTGTAAGGCTTATTCCAATAGGCCAACAAGATAGTGGCTTGGAAATAGAGACAAACGGAGGTCAAAAGAATCTCGCAATGATTTCAAAACATCTAATGTTATTTTTCTGTTCAATTGTGAGACTATGAAGCCAATAGGTAGCTTCTTAACCCGCATTTACTTTCCAGACTGAATCTGAGATTGTATCAAGGTCAAACCAAGTGGTAAAAATTCATTTGCCTGTCGTACACATAGAACTTGGCTATCAGGACTTCCATGAGTAAAAGGCATTCAAAATTTAAATCCAGAGTGATTTTGGGCTCAGTGGCCGTTGACCAGTTTCGACCTGAGTAATGGGGGTTTTGGAGTTTGAAGTGAGGGCTACATGAAGGTCTGACCAGGTAGAGGCTTCTGAACGCTTGATAACATTCTTCTTATTGCTAATGATGGCCTCACTAAATCTGTCTTTAAGCTGGTAAGTAGACTTTGATTAAAACAATTTTCTGCTTAACTGTGTGATAAATCCCTTAAAGTTTGTCCGAACAACTTGACGTTCACGTTCGAACTTTTTGTATGTAGAACGCCAATCACTGCTATATGGGAATCTTTGGACGTCGGAACCAAAAACAATAACTGCATGTAAATTAGGGTTTCCACACGCACACCACTTGACCTACGCGCACTATTATTGATTTATAAGTAGCTCAGAGAAAGAAATAGTTTATATGTCTCGTGAAGCTTCTATCGGAGAATTCGTCACTCGAGGAGCTAGTCAGCACCTGACCACGTGATGTAGAATCCGTGTTTGAAAGACAGACGGCGCTACATCCTGTCTAGGCTCGAGTAATTCACGCTACTGATCAGCCTCTCGTGACCGAACGGTTTGGTTGCCAATTATTAGGTAGGAGGTTGAGAGTTCGAATCTCTCTGTAGGCTCATTGGATACGCACTTCTGGTGATATCTAACATGCAGGAAAGGCTTTTCGGCACCGACTGACTTCACTTACAAGATAAAAGATCGATTGATAGGGTTTCTTTGGTGCTTAAAGCATCTAGGAATTTCCAACATACCAGGTACACCACTAAACGCGCATCGTTCCCATAGCTGTCCCAAAATCAAATCCTCTCACTTCCGGAAATCTGCCAATTTCGTCCACGCCTATATTAAGCTTTTCTGGGTCTCGACTGCTAACGTAAGAAAGGAGTTTGGGTTTGCACGCACGCCATTGGCTGTATAGCCCAGGACTCACTTTGCCGCGCAATCTGATTGGTCGAATAGCACCGAAGCGCTCGGTTAAGCTATTGATGTTAGCCACACCAAGGGTCATGGCTTAACGTTCAGTACTGAAACACTGGACAGGAGCAAGGAGTGTTAGCTGTGTGCGGTAAGTCATTTGTATTACCATAGTTGGAGTGTCCTGAATGCAGTGCGGACTATACCCACACAGATTTTACGGTGACCTACAAACATAAAGGTTGGAGAACACAAACATGGCAAAGAAACTAACTATGTACATAAAGATGAGCGGCTGGTATCCGGATCTTTATATATATATATATATATATATATA
>SJOL01006376.1:96118-156094 GCA_004794785.1 Opisthorchis felineus | reverse complement strand
TATCACTCGCATCGACACATGCGGGATGCTTGACTGGGTATGACCGCATGCCAACTGAACGAGCTGATTGGTCATTGTGTTATGTTTACCACGCCCTTGGTACTTGCCCTCTTTAACTGGTGCTCACTTACACGGCTTGCTCTCATACCCGCTGACAGTCACTTGGTTTCTAGATTGTTCCAACCTACTATCTAGAAGGTGGTTCAGCAATAATTTTTTGTGGAATGTCCATTCATTAACTGATGTAACCTGATACGCAAACAACAATGAACTTCTACAGAAATCACGGTGATTAGTTCCGATGTTCTCCTTAGCTAGGAAGATGGATGTAACAAATCTGCATCAGGTGTCATCCCAACCACACAAGACTAGAAACTAGCAGCACCAATACGTCACGAGACACAAACCACAACAACTGCAGTATGTACTCGCAGTAAAATCTAACAATCATATCTCCGAAAGCTTACTCGTTTATTGAGCAAAATATCGATGGAGTTCGTCGAGTGACCAGACACTGGAGTTCAAGATAATCAATATTTAATTTAGCCGTGCAGCAAACACATCGTGGTCGGTATTTAGAATGCGAAAACAGTAGAGTTGCCGACGGTGACCACACACTAGGCGGGTAAGAGCTAGAGCGAACCAGATCCAAACACCATATGAATTGAACAAATTTGATGGCTTGCATGGTTATCGCTTCCTATTGGTTTTTATACACCAAACTTTTGGAACAGATTGTTTTCCACTCTGATCTTCCAACACTTCGTTTCCAAACCACTGAATACCCATTACTCCCTATCGCGCTTCACCAGTCCTATGCAACTAACAAGTCACTTGGTGAATCTGTAGACTCGAATCGCGCATGCACACACTCCACCTCACTGATGCTGACTCATCCCAAGAGCAGCACGAAATTGTTTTCCATGGGATTATTCTCGCTCTGGTTCCTGTAGGAGCTCAGTTGGTACGCAGCAATCTCTGACTGGAAAATGTGGGTACATCCCGGGGAGCAAATGATATGGCCCAGCACAATTGTACTCACTCTTGGGGAAAATGTTTTGGAACTTTTGCATTCAGGTAGACTGCCCAACTGGTTCACCGTGCAAAGTGTGAAAAACAAAATCTATTATCTCTTTGGTAGGCTACCACACATAACTCATACGCCCAGTCACTACCAAATTGGTTTCAGTGGCCACCTTATAACTCACAATGGTGAATGATATCAGTTATCATCAGTCCGTATGCGGCAAGTGATCACATCCCTGGCATCGCTGCCAACGAGTGGATGAAAATCTGACTATATATTTTCCAACATATATATATATGTATATATGGCATTATATTATACTTCATTATGATCTGTTACGTTATGGAGTATCGTAATATATTATATTATATTGTAACTTGTTGCATTGCTTTTTTATATTATAATATACCACACTATATGATGTTGTACCACACTGAACATATGCTGCTGGTGCTAGTATATATCATAAAATGAGGAGTTTAAGCACACATAGCACAAACGATAATAAACTCCTGGGAGCAGACTTGAGCAGCTATCGGTCCACCTACGGGGCGGATACCCTACCGGCTGAGCTATCGAGGACATTGGCGCTCCGTAACACTTATGCACCCAATACACACGTATACCTGCGGTGGAATTTCATCCAAAGTACGTGAGAAAGATACAGTTATAGGAGCTCATTAATGAAAAGGCTCCTTATGAAAACATAAGGAGCCTCAGTTTAGTATTATTGCTTCCGGCAGGTAAGTGAAGGAAATCCGGAAAGTGAGTGTTTATTTCATTTATGAAGCACGTTCTGCTCCTCGACAAATGACAGGCTTTTACATTAGGTTGCAAACGTCCCGTCGTCATTACAAAGGTGCAAAATATCAAGATTATTTACCAAGCTAGTAAAACACTGGTCATCATCAACCATCAAGTACTAGAGCACAAGCGCTCTTTCAACTGCGACTGAGCCGCCGCGGAATCAGATATGGCTTCAGCAAACTGCCCATTTCGTCTGTCAATCACTTGCGGTATCTATCACTACAGGCAAAACAATCCCATGATCTGATTTACTTCAAAACTCGTAGGAAGAATGAGAAGCGCGACTGAGCGACGCCACCAAGAGGTCTTTCTTCTTTCACTATTTTTTCACTGAAATCGTCATGGTGGAAACTAGTTTTTGATTAGTCTAATGCACTGCGTTATCAGGAGACCCGGGCCAAACTCGGCTTGGATCTTCTGAAACTATTTGAGCGCCCTGTGGTGCATAATATGAAAAGTTTAAAGTCAGAATAGCGTAGCGAAATAAGATGTACACTCCAGTCAGGATTCAAGTCACACATGCGACGGACATGGGCTGAAGCAACAACACAACCGAATTGCGTCAACCGTTGTGATGGAGGCAGCATTCCGTCTATCTGGCTTGGACTTACTGCACACCTTAGTGGACACATAACCAGAGGTCAAGCAGGGATTTCAACAATGACGCATCGCAGCCATCACAACAACAAACACATCCCAGCCAAAGTACACACGCAAACCTAAAACACACCAACATATGCTGGTCGATCTGACTGCCAAATGATCTCAGGAACACACCAATCAGAAGACACGACAGCGGACGGAAGCAACGCTGATTGTACACTGATTGTAAAATTCCCTGAAAAAGGTTGCCAACACCAACTGAAGCGTCGGATTAAAGCATCTTATCCCACTGCGCTGTGTTTTAACTGCAAACTTCCCATACCATTGCAACCATTTGCCGTTGCAGTTGTGTGAACTGTGAAGGTGAGCATCAGGCAGTCGATCCTTCTACATTCATCAGAATGAAACGGGTAGTGAGGTGCTTTCCCAAAAATGACCATATCTGTTTTCTGGGTGAACGGACGGTTTGAAAAGTACCTGTGGGTCGAAAAAGGTGCATTATGGATAAGTATGAATCCTCACGTGGTAACTTTTATCGTCAGGTATAGGTATGTGAAGTGCACAACACCATAAAACCCGAATTAATGGCGGAAAATATTGGACGCAGCCCTACGACCGTGAATGCATCAAGTTAACTGTTTTCTTTTTGGTGTGGGACACACAAAGCAGTGGTCTTAACGTGATTAATGGTTGCTTGTTGATCTTGACAGTGACGCCATGATTAACAAAGTCATTTGCTAGCAAAGCCTCTACGTTAGAATTGCCAGTTGGCAATCGAAATACCGTCCCAGCACATTGCATCTTTCATTCTGATCTGATGGTCAAGTTAGGTTTGCCGAATCTAAAAATGAACCCCAGGTCTGTCGCCGCTGACGCGTTCATCATATGTCATAAGTTGGCAACGTCTGCTTTCATCAGTCTTTTATCAGCTACGTGCTGGACAGTCACGGAAAGTATGAAACCTTTCGCGAAATGCACTCATTTGCATACCAGTTTGGTTTTAACGGGAGAGTGGACTGAATCCCAGACGAACATCCCGTTTATGATGTCCTTCAACTGAATGTGCTCCAGAGAGACCGCCTCATGATACAGTTGGTGCGATATCTGAGAAGTCGTGATATTTTCTTGGAGGATTAAGCTGGGATTCAGTTGAGTCTCCCGCTAAAACCACATTGGTGGGCAAATGAGTCTAGTTGACGAATTTCATACAATTTCGGTTCAAGCAGAATATAATGTTGACGGTAACTCAGAGACCGTGTCTACCTGATGAGTCGTTAGAAGGGTAAAAACGGTCTAAGAACTTTGTTATTTATTCGTGATGTACTGACAGTAAGATGCATCACCAGAACCCGATATGTGCGTGTTAGTCCTAAGGCTGTTTTCACCCCCCCTCGGACGTCCGTAAGGTTTTCATAGTAAAAAATAATCTTTGGGTGTTTGACATGACAGCACGCAAATGAACATAAAAGGCGTCCAAATAGCTGTAGTGACCTCGCCACATTTGAACTAGTTAGTGCACAACTCAGGGAATATATCGACAGGGTCAACCTATTTGTCGGGTGTAAAAAATTTACCTTCATTGTACTCGCATTTCACTGATTCTGTGATTTGTCACCCAAGTCCGGCTTCTTCCGTCACACGTCAGAAAATGAAGTATGGTTTCTTCTTGCTATCTTCTGTGCAGGTGCAATAACGCTAGCTTTTGATCGTTTAAAAAAATAAAACCTACCCCATTCCCATTGTTGCTTCTACAAGCGGTTACACTTAGGCACCAGAAAGTGTTAATCACGGACTTTCTGAACTCAGTGAGACTTTAGGGGAGGTGGAGAGGTACACACCTGTCATTCACGTAAGTAAAGCTGCAACTTCTTGGTTCCTAAACAATCATCATTATACTAAGGATCAAATGTCCAGCGCATACGTGGTGGTATACTTAACAAACAGCGCTGAAAAGAAGCAGGGTTCACCTGACTGATTCTTCTAGCGCAGTGCTCACGGATATACATACAGTGTGATCGAGGATGGTTCACAGGTGAACACGCCAGACAGCGTGGGCACTTAGCAAAGCAGCATTTGCCGGGTGTGTTTGGGATGCGTCAATAAATGCCAGTGCTATGCCGTTCTATTGTTGGTCTGTTCACCGAGCTTGGTAGTCGCATTGTAAACGTTTCACCACCTCTCGAGGTGACATAATCAGTACGGGTTTGGGTGACGCACTGACCATGTCGCCTCGATTAGTGATTAAGCATTTGCAATCCAACTATCAAGCTCGGAGAGCAGACCAACAACCAGGCAGTGCACTCGAGCTACTTATATTCCTCAACAATGCCACTACACCGCTCGGTTACCAGCGACAGATCAGCATTGTGAATGACTTGTACTTAAGCAGTGCAGCACCACTCATATTACCTGGTCACTTGATGACTGGCTCCTTGAACGACAAATTGTGGACAGTGCTGATTAGCTACTCGTGGCCGAATTTTAGTGTTGATTGTGACAACCCTGTCGGAAGGCGGGATTCGAACAGCACCGTGGGCAAGTGCGTTGAATCAGATTGCCCGTGAGACGGCCAATCGAAACGCCAACAAATTTGGCGGTTATGGACGCAGATCCATCTATATTATTTTATGAGCGTCGTTTGCGTCACATGTGGGGCAAGGTTTTTTGGTGGCGGGTTGGCTAGTTCGATGCGAGCATGTGTACCATAGCAAACCACCTTTGCCGGTATTTGTAGACTGAGATCCTCACCGCCACCACACCAGGTTAACGCAGCTGTGTATTCGGAAAGCCAGGAAAGATCTGACGCGCCAGTGGCAATTCCATGGGCCAGTATCGGAATCATTGTCTGCCCAGTTTCTTTGCAACATTGAGAACACTGTACGAATAGCTTTGTTTTCCTGTAGAATGATAAGAGCAAGCAGTCACGCAAAGGCCCTTAAAAGCAATCTTAATAATGATATATATATATATATATATATATATAATCTCTAAATAAAAACTGACATTAGAGTGTTGTATAATGTTGTCTTCGGCTGTTGATCACGGTGACTGTTGGTCTGTCTGCCGGAGTAGCTAATTAGTCTGAAGATGACTCGTCATCAATCGGGAAGGAATCACCAGTACGGTTTCGGTTCCTCATGTTCTGTGAATGCATTCTTTTTTTTGTAAAGTAATGGATACACCCAGTCTGTTACAATTTTCGATCTCTACTGACTTACCTTGCAGAAAACGGACCTCACTGATCCCGAACAAACAGTATTATTACCAAAGTTAGTTGAAAACCGTCGCTTCTGATTAGCCGTATCCCATCACTGCTCACCTGCAATCTGCTGTTTAAAATTTTTCTATCCAAAGTCCACCCAGCAGTCCCACCGAAAAAAAACAATAAGTAGTGACGAAAAATCAACAAATATTTTATGGTTTTTAGAGTGTCCAGAACAACCACATGCGTGGACGATTCAAACTGGAAACCAATACATTGTACAAGCTCAGATACGTTTTATGTTCCACTGCCGGATTCCTGTTTGCTGTCGCCCTAATCCTTCGCAACCGAGCAGACTCTTGTAGTGGTGTGTGTAATCAAGTCATCCGTCGTACAGAAGAAGGGAAATATCTGCTTGGTCCGCAGTATCGTATTTTCAAGTTGGCGGACGGCTTTAAAATTCGGGCTGTAGCCCATTCCAATCCCTTGGAAGATATCTTCACAAAGTCAACAATTTTCTGTCGCTTCCATGCAGTTCAGATTGCTTTTTTTACACAGGAAAAGAGACCGAAAAAGCTTTACGGAAAATATCCCATCAGTGGATCTCTTATGGTGAGCATCGTCCATGGTTTCGTTCCTGAATCTTATATGTATGGAATCTTAGAATTTTTGAGACGAAAGCCAAATGAGAAATTAGTTGCCTTCGGATGAACAAAAAAGCTGTTTTTGGGTACCTCAGAACTTAATATAGGTAACCACGTCTCGCGAACCATGGGAAAAGTGGCCCCTATCTGCGGGTGGTCCTAACTTAAAAGAATGCCCACTTTACTACAGGTTGGACATTCTACCTGCTTCAGTGTTGTTTCAGAGTCTAAATTGGACGTATCATTTATTTTTCTACAACAGACTAAATTCTAGGACCCTCCGTTAGCAAATACCACACGATTTCAGTTAGCCCTGACACCCCCCCCCAAAGTGTTCAAACGAATTGTAACTCCACAAATGTCGATTTGTGTAGCACCATTGAATGCTGTCATCAAAGTATCGTTTCAAATTTCCCAGCTCGGAGCAACGACTATCAAGCGACAACTTCACCACGAAAATTCTAGGTTTTTCTAATCAATCAAATGCGGAAACTGAGTGAACTTGACCAGTGTGCGCTTATCTAATGAATATTCTCATATAGTAATACTTGCCATCAAGCACTTTTGGTAATGCGATGTGGAGGAATTTCTGCAATGAAGCTCAACGTTCTTTGCTATACATCCAGTTCCTGTTTAATTGCCAGTCCACTCCAGAAAGGATCCGACCCTCCCATTTCACCGTCCCTAATCCAAGTGCGCTGCATCTGCATCAAACACACATACGTCTGCCAATGAAGAAAAATTCCACAACTCCTGTAGTTATGCAGCTAAAGAAGTTCAGTCAGGCAATTGGAGAACAGTGGTCAACGATGCTCTGGTCACAGTGAGCCCCAACTGTAAGATCCACAAATTACGCGGCATTTTTGGGAAAACCAAACACATATGTCAGGCGTGAACGTATGTGCCTACTCAAGGCCATCCAGCGCGTGCTGAATGATTATTGGTCATAGGCTTTCCTTGTGTATCAGATTGACTGAGTGCGATCTGGGATATGCAATGATCATTATCCACAACATGAGCAAAGCCCAGTTCAGTGCTTTTCCTCTTGTAGAATGACTATAACAATCGCGTCACAAGAGAAGGGAAAAGTTTGGTAATAATCGGTAGATTTATTGCTGGGCAACGTTTTACTTTTGACACAAAAGCTTCGTCAAGCCAGGTGACTAGGTTACGAGGTTGGTCAAGATTTAAGGCAGAAGGAGAACCAAGGAGAACCAACCAAGTAAAGCCAACTCTGTGTGAGGTGTCAGCCGTGTGTTAGGGTAGGTCACCAAGTGTTAAGCCGATGGGGAAACCTAACTGGATTTCGGTCCAGCTTAGGGTCTAGTTCATGTGGTGATCCATCTTCAACGTCGTTTGCACTTTTCGTCCGTCTGTGTGGATGAGCTAGTGCGTGAGGAAGAGGGATTCTGTGAACCTTGGTCGGGTTGGGATTTCCAGCCCCTCTGTTTTTTCTAATGATTCTACCTGCTTTGAACCTATTCAGCCCATAGAGACCTGGATAAGAATGGAGAAGGATGAAATGAATCGGCTCAAAGCATGCTACAACGCTTGGTTGCATTTGGTCACCCCAAGTTTTTACTGTGAGAAGATAAAAACCAAGCGCTGGTTCCGACGAAGAAGTAAGGACGTTCTATACCAGATTACCAGTTATAGGCCGTCAACCATGCAAGTAAGAGAACTGGTAAGAATATTGCTGTGATTGGCCATCGGATGCAGATTTACTTAGGCCGAAGGCAGTTTCTGTAAGCTGGATAGAGAGCACGAAGTGAACTCACAACCGTCATGAAACCACGGTCGTGTAAGAGAGCAGGACAGTGTCTATATTTTTATTGGCTTTGTCCATGCCAAGTTCGCGTGTCGTGTGGCCATATATTTACACAGAACAGAACAGCAAACTCGACTGAGGGTGGGGGAGCACGTGGCGCAGAGTGTACACAGACAGCTAAGACAATTAGACGCGCCGACATAACATCAAAATCAAACGGGACCACACCATGCTGCACTGCGTGTCCCGACTGTTATTCACAATCTGAAAGAGAGCTTTCATCGTATCGTCCCAACGAGTGTATTAGACACCGTGTTCAGCACACCAACTAGCAGAATTTTGAGATTAGCCGAGACTATCTATCTAATTAACTGGAAACTAGATGTTTGTAAGTAGCGTTCTTCGTTTCGTTGACACTACCGAGGTAAACTGCAGAACAAACATTTGAAATAGTAACTTTTACCTTTTGACGAAAGCTGTAGGACGCGCCCGATGAGACAGCGAAATGAATTTAGAATATCGCGCAAGACTGCACTTTTGTATTCGATTTCCACCTTCCGTACAGTTCTGCTGGTCGTTCGTGGCCGGTAAAAAAAGTCGCACTCTCCGCGTCTGTATGGAATTTAAGCCGTTTCCAGTCCTCTAATCCACATATACCGTTTCCCCACGGCTGAGCACTTACGCGTCTGACTATAGTACACGCACTATTGCTGCATTCTCCTCTGGCATGTGGGATGCGACAGACAGGATTTATCTTTCGACCCCTCGGGTACAAAGGCGTACCGACACAACTGAGTCGATTCAAAGTACACCGCGTATGGTCTCGTGTGTGATGCAGCTAGATAACTGTACATTGGCTTAGCAAAGAGTCCGGAAAGACAGCCAAGCTTGACGAAAATGAGTTCGTTGATCGAGTGATCAATGACGTTAGACAGGCAGCACTGAAACCGGAAAACTGAAGGTGGGCGGTTCGCTGTCGCGCTGGAAGCAAAACTTCGGTTCGAGCAGCATGCTTTCCCGAGAGCATGAGCCAGTCACGTTGATAAGTTTCAAGGTTCCCGTCGGTTGGACTACCTTACGTTGGCAACAAACCTAGGCTCTTCATGGAAAACATGACAGACATGATTGTTTTCGGTAGAAAATTTTCGACTCTTTTGAGTATTTTAATCCCGATGCGGCAGCATCAAAAAAGTCAAGGTAACTTTTTGACCGAAATTCAGCACATTTTTGGTTGCTTCCGTTGAGTGGAGACAGAAACATTTTGGTGTAATATCCCAGATAATATGAAATATGAGGAATCCAGCAACAGTGCGGTTTTCATCATGTCACTCTCTGCTTAAGATTTTGTGGCATCAATTAAGCCCACCATTTAGGTCACATTAACGCAACTGTATGGCTGCAGTTGGTCAGCTCGATTTCCTGATCTATACAGGAGCATCAAACGAACAGTCTAGTGGCAACTGGCACCTTTGAATGATAATTACGCTTAGACGGTTTGTGTCAGAAAAGTGAAAATCGAAAGTGGCAGGAAAAATAATCACAATCGCACAAGTAAATATTTCCCTCTTTTCATTATCAACTGCGCAAAACGATGGACGAACACATCAACGTTCTTAAGAATATCTACAAAGTACCGTACAACGTGGAGGTTCTGTGTGCTTCTACATCTATGAGGCTGTGGGACCAATGAAAGGCCACAGTTTTCTTTGTAGGCTGCTCATTTGTAAGTAAACGCAATCTTATTTGTCCAGTTGAAACAAATGCACCATGTTAATGATTCCGCCCTAATTCGACTACCTTTGAGCCATAACGCTCAAAGCTATCGAGTGGACTCATGCACAGCCCGTAAATTTAAAGAGCTCGGAAATTTAGAAACAGTCAAGAAACACAGCTCCTTTGTAACAACCCTTACTTTCGTTTGTTCGAAAGAAACCCCATCACTCAAATGACAACAACAATATCATAGGGTTAAGATTGAGTTAAGAATTAAAGATTTATGATCAAAACCCCAAATCCAATGTATTTACGTTCGGTGTTTGTGTGGGGCAGCTGCGAATCTAAGACACAATCTGGAAACAATACCGAGTTTGTGTTGTCAGACCTGATCAGTGGATCCATGGTTTCTGTTCAGTCAGGCATCCTGATGGCCCCTGATTATGGTTAATGAAGTTTGGGGTATTGAGAAATTCGTCCTTCTAGAATAGTTCATGTTAGCGTAGAAGCAGAAATGGTGTAACAAGCCAGCAAATCAACTTCGTTTGATTGTAAAAGAACTGGTAGCTACATCTGTCGCCATTTATTCGACTTACTTCTGGAACGCGCCAGTCAATGCAAAACCATTCAGTCTGCCACCTGAAAATCGTCTCTGTTCCTCAATAATATCGAACTGAGTTGGCTGAGAAGTTCCCGGAACCCGACGGGCACAATGTTGATTTGGATGGTGGCAGGAAAAATGTGAAAGAAACCATTATCACAGCTTTTGAAGCCGCCTACCCGAGGATGCTCACAAAAACCAATGAACACTGATCTCGTCATGATCAGCAGCTCTGATTGAAACCAGGTGAACTGTACTGAAGCACACGGATTCCCCAAACGTCGAAAAATAAAGAGCTTAAGTGTTGACAGAGAGCGCTGGTGGATTGCAAAATCCATGGAAATGGAGAAGGGTTTTGCAACGGGGAACAACGGCACTCTGTTCCAGATATTCCGATCAAGTGGTCTGAGGAGGGTTGATGTTAGTGAGGCGATCTTCGGAAAGGATGAGACTTTAGTCAATTAGCAGAAATTTCATCTTGAGCGATGAGCCGAACACAGTGAAGAACAATTCAGCTGGGCCCATCAAATTGCCCTATGGAAAAATTGATTGAACCCGAATGGGACGAGGATACCAACCAGCCATCGTCGACGGAAGCGTGCAATTTTACTGCTTCAAAGCGACAAAGCCCCTGAACCAGACAGTTAGCACGTTGCGCTCTTCAAGGAAGATGGTTAACCCATCATGGCTAACCTGATAACCGTACTCCAAAATGCCTGGAAAATAAGAAAGGATTCCAACAGAATGGAGCGCCTCGACCATGAAACTATATTAAAAAAGGGTGCAACCCACGTTTTCTAGCCCTGTGTTGGATGGAGAGCATCTAGAGGCAATTAGTCGATTACTTGGTGACGAAGCATGAAAGGTCAACTAAGTCGCGTTGGTAAATGCCGTCTTCTCGGATGAGGACCGCTGGACGAGACAAACCAGTGGTTAGTGCCCCTGATAGCTATAGCCGTCACGCACCCAGTGGCGGTCTAGAATCAAAGCTATCGCCTTCATTGCGTAGCGCTTGGTCCTTGTCACATCGGACAAACAGAACCGTTTGAAGCTAATTAACTGATTGGTCCATCGCTCCCGAAGGGTGGCTTTCATTTCCTTATTATCATTATCGTCAGTGAACGAAGCTGTAGCTGCTGGAACCACTGCAACTCGATGCACAGTTTGTGAGGTGAAAAACTGAACTGAAGTGAATACCTGTCGCCAATATTTTAAAGCCACAAGTTCACTCTCCAGAGTAAACAGTATCAAATGGGCTCACCTACTTCAATTACCTCATAAATTACGGTGTACCAATGTTCAAGACACTTCTTCGGGCGAAAGTTAGTAAAAAAAATGCCCCAATTTATTCACACAGTGTACCACTCCCGTTCATGTTTGAACCAGTCGTCTTGTGCTATTTTTAGTTGCAAATGAGGCACGACGCATTGGTCGGTCTACCAGGTGGCGGAGTTCGCGTTAACGAAACCCTGATGCAAGGCCTACAACGGGAATTGCGTGAAGAAATTGGACTCGACCATCCGTTGACCACCGTGAAGTACCAGCTTAGCTATTCCAACCCGAGACTGGAATATTGTGGACACCTGTACACAAAAGAAGTAGGTTTTAAACACAAATATGTTAGTTGCACTTGGATTAATTATTTCATCTCCACGTTGCTTTGCTTTACTATCATCGTTTTCAGATGTAGTTATTAAGAAGAACTAGTCCGATATCTACCGATCATATGGTTAGTGTACAACCAAGGCTAGCACCAATCTGGGTTTTGGATTTGAACTCACACGCCACAGCTTCGCATTCGGAGCCACTCTGTGAAGTCACGACTTCACCCAAGCTGGTGCAGGATTCATATGGCAACAGACAGCACGGTGTGACTAGACATTTTTTATAGCTTTTAACTGGCTAAGGTCCGCATTCACTACATCGATCATTTGGGAACTTTAAGTGTTGCTTGTCGACATATTACGTAATGACTGCCTGTCCGTCTATTTATTAGCTTCAGACTAGATGTAAGGGGTGATATGGTTAGTTCTTCTTCAGGTCGGTTTGTCTTCTGAGGATAACCGCTCGAAGAGCTGTCGAGTGATCCGTTGAACCCATTTTGTTACACCATCTGTTTATCAGGTGATAATAATATCCACAATCCTCGAGGAGGCTTGCAACACTGGGGGGCTTCAGGTAAGCTGAACGTGCGTGTACCAACCCGCAATCATCATAGCCGGTATTGTGTTGCTTAATTTGGAAAAATTAGCCTCCACATTACTCAAAACACGAATGACCTATAAACCTGTCCTCTTTTAAATACTCTACTCTCAATAGACACTGCCTATCTGGAGGAACCGCTTACTATAGACTAACTGAAATCGCCTCTTGAAGCTATTCCAGTGGTCAGTTCTCTCCGGGAGAGGAGAGTTTTGTGCTGTCCTTTAAGGTGGTCTTCTGACAAATTGACAGCTGTGCATTCAAGCTTAAATCAGTCTTTTTACTTCCCGAGAAGAATCCTGCCGAGAGTAATCACTGTGAGGAAAGGGGTGTGTTGTCTTCTGTGAGTTGTCACTTGTTCGTCGTGACTGACAGGGAATCGATAGGGACTGACTTTGCTTCTGACAATTTACTGAAACATGGTTATTCAAGAAACTAAAGAGTTTGGAGAGCAAACCGACTTGAAGGTTCATCAGGTAATAGTTTGCTGTAGGATCCAGAAATACGTGGTCACTGGAATCACAAAATAGGACAAGATTACCATATAGGTAGTTTGTGAACTGTGACATATGTGGTTATGTCCTTTCCGGTGAAGAAGTTGAATTTATTGACGTAGGGGCCAGTGATTCCTCCACATAGTTCTGTCTTACCAAACGGAAAACATTTGGAAGGGATCCCAAAAGAGGTGACTTTTGGTCTGCGACCTCAAGTTGTCTCCCTAGATTGGACACATTGTTTTATAGCAATTCGGAGAGGCCATTTAGAATTACCCACCAGAAGCAGTTTCTGATTAGATGTGGTCTATTCGAGAAAGAACACAATTTTCGAGGACAGCCATGCGGGACCGGCCAAAAGCAGTCTTTTCTGAAGGACATTCTCTTCATGGGGAAACCCTACTATTTGGACGCTATAGAGTAGAAGGCGTTTTGCGAACCTAAAACTAGTTCGGGAACATCAAGATGTGATCTTGCTTGAAGCCGGGATACAAGTAGGCCTAGTGCTTGAATTTCGCATCCCGGTCTTTGGTGATAAGAAACTTAGCACCTCTCGAAAATCCATGGTAGTTTTTTTAGCAGCTCAGCGTAGTCTGACAAAATGTATTCGATTTTAGGCGCGATCTCACGAGCCAGGGTTTGAATGGACCCACTTGGGAGCGATCTCTCAATAGCGAGTCGTTGAAGGACTAGTATTTTCTGCCACAGGATGCCTTAGTCTTTGAAGTCAACCAGGAGCCAACTCTCTATGCGATATGAAAGATATTGACTCGGCATTCGCGGGGGCCTTTCGTGTCTTTTGTTGCATTTCAAGTCTGTTTGATGTTTGTCTTATTTTTAAGACATATGCCCATTTTTCCTCTTTTTCTTATCGTGTTAAGTACTATTAAGTGGACATTGATAAGCACAACCGCTAACAAGAATGTGTTGAATGCAGTCAACATTAGAAACAGGCCTTATTAGGACCCTAAGTGGGTTTGATTCTTCCTCGTTCAGTACATTTTCTATCTCACTGTGAACTTCGTAAGGTACTTGGCAGGGCGCTCGGTGGCACACACTACACCGACATTCGAGTCCGACTGTCCTCTCAAACCGGATCATACCCATAGATCCCTGCACAATAAAGGCACATACACAAACAATTTACGCCGCATGAAAAATCATCTAAACACTGTTGCTTCACAAAACCTCGTAGAACAGAAGCAAGTAGTCCTAAGACCACTATACCTGAAATGTCAAATCATTTGAGGACAGCAAAGCACTTGATCCGTGGTGTGTACAGTTCGTCTGGTGGCCGGCGTACATCCGAAGCACACTCATATGGCCATCTAAGGTTAACAGCCAATCAGTTTGGCCAGTACGGCGGTGCTCAAAGGAAGGCCACCAAATATTCGTTGTATTTATTTTCGTAATTTCCAGGATCAGACGGAAACTAAGCATTTAAACCCAGTGGCCACTGGTTTCGCTAGACTTACTGTCCGCATCACTGGTAAGTAAACCTAAATGACAGCCACTTGGGTTTGTGTTGTTAGCCCCTGCTCAATTTCATCTGCTCTACGCGACGATGGTGGTTAAAGTTCAGTTCTATCCCTTATGCATACAAAAACAAATCGGTCAGTATGCTAAACTATGGTTTGTGTGCCCGCATTGCGAAAGATTCACAGTTGACTATAGAAGTTTCTGCCTCAGGTAGATCAATTAAGCCAAGCTCATGGTGTGCACCCACCCCCTAAGAAAACGAACCATATTTCGATCCTTTAGTTTGTGTGACGGTGGTCATGTCGGGTCATGCACGGTGCTGTAACATGCTTAGATGCGTGATGTCCTCAAAGGGCTGATACAGATTTCTCGAATTTCCAACGTTTCACCAGCCGCATGCTTTGTGTTCGTTGGTGATTAAACAGAAGGGCCTTTTGACTGAAATCAAGTACTAATTAAGCCGGTTAGTTGAAAGAAACCACAAAGACAGGTTTGCAGTGTGCCTTAAAACTTGGATTCACTGATTCTGGCGAAGATACTGGCCAGAAAAATCTCCCCCTTCTGAAAGTATACACAGTGCTCGACAAGCACTTCTGGAAACCGGTTCATCACTCTAAGCTCCTATCGTGTTACCAAAAAGAGCAGGTTTGAAAAGGATGATGATAGACAATCTTAGTGATTACTTATAATTCCCTGGTTTCAGTCTGGTAAATATTAATGCTAAATGCCAGTCACTGCAGATACCGTGAGCGAACGAACGGTGGAAAAATATATGTGGTTTCACTGAGCAAACTTCCCTACTTAGGGTTGTCAGACAAATTTATGGCACCTTTAATTCACTTAGCTTTCAAGTGGCTATACCTTCAGTTCACCGAACCTTATATCTCTTGACGATGAAAGCATTTGTATTTCATTTAAACATCATTCAAGGTATCACCTTATCACCTTAACGTGCTTTGGTGTTCTCACATAATGCATGCATATGCAGGCATCCTATCTGTCAGTTTGAAGAGTTTAGGCCTGGCTGCAAGGTTGGTCACTCGAAAACAATAAACTGCACACAAATGTTGGTATTCCGCTTGGCAAGATAATCAGAATACCGTATCACTCAAAACTTTTGTGCTGTTTCCGCATGAGTCAAGAATGAACGGACACCACACACAACTCTTCTTATATTTGGACGCTGCACGTTACAATTATAAAACCTTGATTCACTAATATCTAATGCACACAGTTGGTGTCCGACATCAAGGGTCTAAGGACTCACTGAGCTCTAAGTTCAACTGAGGTGTTTAGCAGACGCTGCAGCTTCATCGATTAGTAGGATACATCGATTTCTTGTGAACAGTAGACCAGCTAACACAAGCGTCCATCACTGACGTGACTAAGCCCCGGTGGTTCTGATGGTATGTGCCAGCGGGTTAGATGAATGATCAAGTTGGCCGTGCATTTCAGCTGAAGAGAAAGGCGACACCGATCTCATTGTGCCTTTGTTGGCCAAATACTGGCGTTTTTTCCTCACAGTTCTGTGGCAATTGAACTCCAGTACTTACTATTGGAGTACTGTTGTTGACAACGATTCTGTCCCCATATTGCTCGTTTGATCTAATCCAGAAGGTCACATATAACCTGAATACCAATGTTCAAATCGAGTTACAAAAAAGTGGCGTTTGGAAGGTGGAACTTGAGTTAGGTGTTGTCCTTTGCAAAGTAGGGAGTAAGTCCAATCCCGCGTAATAGTGATAAAGTTCCGGAATTATATTTGAATTTGTGCAGGTGGTTTATAAGTTGTTGGCTCTTTGGTTTGTATCCCAAACTTATGCCACCCGAATCTGACATCCGGCCCTTGAAACAGGTATCTTTTGCGCATCTACTGTACAGATTATGAGATTCGGGGATAAAACAGTCCCCTTCACACAAAAAGTCATGGACTTGACGAAACGCACTACTAAGCTTACCGTAAATTCTTCGACAGCGCTATGAGTAGTGTGTCCCAGTAGGAAAATATACCATGATATCTCAATCATCATGCCAGCTGAAACACTAGACAACCGTTGTGCAACACATTCGGTTGAAGGATAGCATAAACAGAAGGTTGATCTGAGTCTCCCAGTAACGCCAGTTCCATTTTCAAATGAGTGGATTTCGTCAAAAGCGTGGACTGTTCGGGTAGGTCAGTGGCAACATCTTCAGAGATAGAAAATTTTGTGGAAATCTGCTGAAAAGTGCTTCCTGTGAACTGTTCTGTAGAGCAAACTGTTTTCTATGGAGTCTGTCTTCGGAAATTACTGTAACCGTATCAGCCGACCAAGCAGAAACGAATCAACGGATACATATTCACTCTTTTGTTCATGCCTGTTAGGATAGGTGGTTTCACATTAGCTCATCTCATAGTAGGCGCCGGTGGCGAATATAGCTGAGACCATATTTGAACATGATCATTACCAGGGGGAATGGCAATAATAATGATAACAATCCTTCTGACGTTACCACTGCGTAAACATGGTGATGGGTGTATGAAAAATAACGACTTTCAAATCTATTTTTAACTGGATCAGCGAACCCACTAGTTGGCTGATGGCTGACCTACACGTACTGGTTTCACGATGAATGTTACACGTTTACTGAACTCCGTCAATCTGTTGGTGCGTGGGGGCTGAATGGTGTTTATGTAGATGGATAAGCTGGCGTTCACTTGTAGTAGTATAATGTTACCGAAGGAAAACTACATTCACACAAGCCACATAAGTTCCTATATTTCTGCTAAGGTGACATCACTGATTGCGCCTGTGTACGAATAAGGGTCTATACTGAAATCAGTGAGAATCGGCCGACACATTGGCATCGGCCATTTCGGTTGCAAAATTGGGGCCTCTCTGAATAGTGAGCGTCAAAGAGAAGCAAACTACTTGCTTTTGGGT
Source organism: Opisthorchis felineus (assembly GCA_004794785.1). Classification (NCBI taxonomy): domain Eukaryota; kingdom Metazoa; phylum Platyhelminthes; class Trematoda; order Opisthorchiida; family Opisthorchiidae; genus Opisthorchis; species Opisthorchis felineus. Next base: position 138,633 of record SJOL01006376.1, on the reverse strand, counting down.
GATAGTGATTTATAAGTCCAAAGCAGTTTGGTTACGTAATAACGAAGTGGTCCCCTTCCTCACAGTGAGCCTTCTATGTAGTGACATTTCCACAGGGACAGCTTATTGGGATCGGTCGCTTGACGGGAAACTTGATTCAGCGGATCTCTACTTGTATTTCATATCTGGCATAGATCAGAGGGCCTCCCTTGTTGTGACAGTTCCATGATCTACAAACAGACACGTTTAAACAATGGATGGGTTTGTGAAATCCAATCAACGCATCTACACACCTGACCTGCCACTCCTAGCCTAGATTCCACTGCAGCTTGATTGACAATAGGATATTTTATCATTACTTTGGAGATTATCCCTCCAAGGAAAATCACTTTTAACTGCACCACCAACCAAGCGACCTTCTTCAGCTAAAAACCCGTGTACTTATCTCTAGTGTTCAGTTTGAACAATTCACCATGGACAACTGATACACTGGAACTACGGTATAACCCTGTTATACATGTCTTTTTATAGTACAGCACGATCCCACAAGCCCCTATAGGCTTCCGTTTGGGACTTCACTGCGCTCTATCTGATACCCAAAATACCGTCTCCGGGTCACGTCTGTCGCATGGGTCAGTGTCTTCTTGGACGGAAAAACAGTTTCAGCATGGCCTGCCGTGCATAAACTTAATTGCTGTGTTCAATATTCATTGCTTGAATTCTAAAAAGTGCCGGCGCACGATCGCATCGAGCAATGACAGTAGTGAACACAGGCATACAGCATATTGGTGACGGATAGGTTGGGCACAAACTATCGCTACCTGGCACCAATATCAAGTTGGTCCCACCGAATAAGACAACTTTAATTCGTCCACTTAACGGCAGCAGAAGTAGCTCATTTTAAATGCTAGATCACAATGGTATGCCACCCAAAGTCATTTGAGTTGACTTATTCGTTTCAGTTCATAAAAATAAGCTTTTGAGACTTTGCTCGCAGCTGTAAAGTTGCACTGAAAGTATTAGCCCAAAAAGGATCATCTTTCTATGCCATGAAAGATGAAAAGACGTAGCCTCTACCTGAAGACTCATTGGAAAATGGGCATCGTCAACCTACCACTGGAATAAGAAACAGTTGGACACTCTTTAGTTGAACATAACAGCGCTCACATAAATGACAACGTCAGTGAAAAAGTGACAGATTCCGCGGAGAAAGCGAGTGCAAACAGTGTGGAAAAAGTTATCCTTTTCTTCGAGGGTCAAGATTCAGGATTTCATTAGCGGTTCTACTCGAAACGGTTCACTCCATTTCCCGACCGGTGCATAAGCAAACAATTTTAAACGAGTTCTGTAAAAAAATGATCGAAAATGGCTTCTCTCCTCTCCCTTTCCTCTGAACATTGTAGTGAGTTGTAAGTCTCTTGTTTCAGGCCAAAGAAGTTCAGTAATCGGCAATGAGAATGAACTGGTAAAAAATCGAATTCGTCAAGCTGGCGCATCCGGTTTTTTTTAACGAGATTGGAATATGCCGGCATAATGGCTTTAAATCGCTTCAAGCTGTCAAACCACAAATGTGCCAGTATAATGCAAAGTGTGGGGTGTATCACGTACCCATTTAAGCAGGCAAAACGTCGTTTTTGCACTCATTTACCAGACAAGATTGAAAACCAAAGCCTATAACACACAAAAATGGCGTTTACGGCCACCTGCTGCCCGGATGTGGGACAGATATTACATCGACAATTTCACAGATCATTTGGTCCGGTTGTATACATCATTATCCGGTTGTATACAGACATCTGTCACCAGTTGTGCCAGCTATCCATCTTTTGGAGTTTCTTAACTCCGGCGTCACAGTGCAGGAAGAAGCCAGAAAATGGAACGTTTATTCGCACACACCCTAGATTTCGCAGACGGTCGTTCTTATACTCTCTGGATTAGGAACAGCGACGCAATCCATAAGCACCCATTCGCAGCGCGCATTTCTTTGACGATAAACCGCGCAGGCAAGTGGGATAAACCTTTCTGTGAATATCTCATGTTCCTGCAAACCGATCGTCCTTGTTCACGGTTTGATTGGAAGCTGTCTGTTTCAACCAGTGTTACGCACCTCTGTTGTTGGGTTTACTTAATAGCCATTTGTTATTCTGTGGTTTGTTGTCATTTCTTGTCTTCCAAGCTGATCCTCCTTGATTTCTGAGCAATTATTACCTCCTGGTTCATTTTCCTGCCATTCCGAAACAGTGGTTTGATGACTGTTGCTCTTAGCTTTAGATAGAGCTCTCATTGCATCGCTTCCTTCCTCTCATTAGGAGCGAGTGTTTCATCACTTGCGATTCACTGCACCTTAGATAGACCATAAGCCATCAGATTCCATTATCCCTCTCCGCTGTGGACAGGCATTTTGAATGATAGCACTATAATCCTCGGTATATGATCGCAGGAGCGATCGTGGGCGATTTTTTCAGTAAAGAAGGAGTCTTGATCACCGGAAGTGGGCGGCTTAGATCGAGACTACAGAAAATAAATATGAGAAAGGCGCGGATGGTCCTTGAACGTTTGGACTGAAAGATTAAGTGAACTCGATGTGTAATGAGTTGCAGGATGATCCTAATGCTTCAAGAAGGCGAAACTCCCTTAGGTTGGAAACAGTACGCACTGTTACACCCACGTCCAGGATGTCTATTCCAAATTGAGATGTCGATGTCCTCTTCTCTTTTAGACCCCTTACTCAATAGCCTGATATGCCCGTGAATACTTTGCGGCAGCTATCATCAATTACGAAAGACTGTAACCCGCTTCCTGCTAGTACTGATGTACAGTCTGCCCGAAACTGCCAGCAAAATACGCAATTATAGGCAAAATTACCTTCTTACCACTTCATGCGTTCCCCTAGAAATATAGACAATAAGATATCCAATATTCTAATTGAGAAAATTCGAACCACAGAGGAAAGGGATGGTGCTGGATGTTGTTTTACGCTAAACAACTCATCTCAAATGATTACTACAATATAGAAGGATTCCACGGTACGTAATTTACTGCTGAGTTCCGAGCATCGATTCTTGTAAATCTAACAACTTCCGTTTCAGTGTGCCACAATGTCAGCGCAAGGCGTCCTCCAGTTCTTCAAGCGAACCTCGAAGTACCCAATGACCCCACTGAGCTTTTAGTAATATACTCACCTAGAAGATACGCTAACTTGAGTGACTGTTAGTTCACATACCCGTCTCTTTATCACTGTCATTCAGATGTCCTGGGTGGAGCTGCACGACCTCATGCTCATTGCAACGGCAAATTCGGACATTGGTGTTGAAAATCAGGGTTATTATTTGCTGCCCACGATAAACGAAGTAGATGACGATCCCGGATATGCTGGATTCCCCACATTTCTGGCCCAAGCAATCTCACCCGCATCACCACCAACACTGGTGGGTAATACACTGCAACAACTACTCCATGTTCTGACCGAAGTTACACAGCCACCTATTTTGTCACAAGACCACTTTCAAACAAGCCTTGATAAAGCATGTGATCTTCTTAGGCTCAGTGTTTGTCCTTCATCTGCTGAACGCATTCCCACCGGCGCAACTCTGAGCAACTTTTACCAATGATTTTCCTGTACACAATTTGGTCTAGCGCCTAACCCAAACAATCGGAACAACGATTGTTATTTCCCTTGGGCAGGCCAGGCTGTTCAAAGCATTGCAGTTTTTTGTAATACATATTGAGATTTGTCACGTGTTCAAACACTTTGAGGATGGAGGATAAAACGTCAGATCCGACAAACGTGCATTGATTCATGGGCCAGTTCTCAGATGAGTCTATTTTTGCCTAATTTGTCTTCCTAGAGGGACGCGACTGAGCCTTCACATTCTGTGTAATGGTTTTATGACATCGTTTTTTAGGGGCAATTGAAAGCGACGGAGAATCTGTGGAGGGAAATCTGGAAAGAGGCGACAGTGAGGTTGATTTGTGCACTATTCTGTAGGTGTATTCCATTTATCAAGGTACCTATTCAAGCGCGTACAAGCTAGATGCGGTGCAGGATGCTATCTACGGGTATATTCGTTTATTGCAACTCATCGCATGTTTAAACAAACCATAATGATCTCATATGTTTCATTTTCAGTGGGCCTATGTTAAGTACTTAGATCGTCCATTTACGAATCCGGAGTACCTGAAACAGTAGATCATTAGTCGGAGCGCCAATAGGTAGTCCGCACATCCGTCTTGATGAGCCGAGAGTTCAGTAACTCTAGACGGGGCGGACCACCCCATTTGGCTGCCACGTACTGGTTACATTCGATAAGGAATAACATGTTTCAGTTGTCACTGCTGCGCTAGTTCGAACCAGTACACATGAAGGACTCGTGGGGCTCGCGTGTACGAACCGTGGAAAAAGGTGCCAAACGAAAGCTGGTTTGGTAGTTCACCGTCAAATTTACGTCCATGAAGATGTTTGATTGAACACGGTAGTCAGATTGGCCTGCGTTGATTGTCCCCACCGGTCTCCCACGTACATCGGTCTGAGCCAACACTGGTGATACATTCACCTCACTCAGCATAATACCGTTAGGCTTGGCTGAGTAAAGACTTTCGGTATCTGCTGGTCTCATCAAGAGTCAGTAACTTTCACGCCTTGTCGACATGTTACATCTGTCTTGCAATGGGAAAACTGTGATGTTCGTGAGACCGGGACAATAGTTTCCTGGTCAGTCGGCTATCAGTGCTCAACTGACAAGCACAACTGGACAAGCCGTCGCCTAGTGACCCAGACCAAATCATCGCTCAGACAGCTCCATTCTCGTCCGACTGTGACGTCCATACCACCTGATTCAGCAATTATCTCGCCGGGTCATTCCTGGGATCCAAATCTGACAGTTCACACGCTAGTGTCGGCCTTCTGGCTTTTAAATAAAGGTTGAAATCAGGGATCATGACATCGGAGTAAGTTCCATCGCTAACGGACCTGAAAGCATCCAATACATTTCTACACCCATATGGAAACCTGTATCTCGACGCTATCACCGACAAGCTCATCGTGTATCGACCAGCTGAAGGTAGACTCGCCGACCCAACTACGCTGCCATCCAGACATTATACAACCAGAGGCGGAAAGATGCAGCGTCTGCTGTGCTTGATGGGTCACGGAAGGGACTACAAATGGTAACTGCAGGTTATCTTCGGACGCCAAACAGTACTGGATAAAGGTGCTGTCTGCTCCACAACATATGGGTAGGTGGTCAACTAGAGCAACGTTGCCATAGGACTGGAGTTTGATGAAGCCTATTTCAAGGAAGGAAGTTGGCCGTATGATCCACTCGATGGGCAGCACGTCCCCAGGTTTGAACAAGCTCACACTCATAAATTTGCCAGTTTAATTTCAATGTTCCTTCTGGATACTTCAACTTGTCTTGATTATCTGGGGGTGAGGGGTTCCAGTGCATTTGTATCGTGCCCTGGTTACTTTAGTTCCGACAGATCAAACTTCACTGGACCAGCTGAGGCCAAAGTACATGTAATCCATTCTTGTTTGATGATTTCATAAAGTGACTGCTGATCGATGGAGCCACAGGCTGTAACTGCCTTCACTACAGTTTACAGCTCTGCACCGAGACAGTCGCTTGGAAGCTACCGTGTTATGTACCAGCTTTCATCAACTGCTTCTAACCTCAGTTTGGCGTTTATGGACATGTTGAAACCCTTTGATTCTGTTTCGCACGATGCAACTGTTAGATCTTCCGAGGCTTTTAGAACATCTTTACTCCTAGTATGACGCATCGCACAGCCCTATAAAAATGCTGTAGCATTTTCCCCTCATTCGGAAGTTCTCTGCTGCGAAGGAGTGAGACAAGCAGATCCACTGTTCCTATGCTATTCATCATGGCGATGGGTGATGTTGTTGGAATGTCCATCCTGCATATGAACTACCAATTCCATTACACTTTAGTGAGTGGTTTTGCATTTGCTATCGAAAGAATACTGTGTACAGAAAGTCAGACTTGTCTTAAAGAAAAGCTTGTAGCTGCTGCATCTGAGTTGTAAAGAGGCGGTATGGTGGTCAACACCCGAAAGATAAAATAAATGATGATTTGTAGAAACAGGAAACATCGGCGACCGCGGTCTAAGTTGTTTTTTTTTTTGTGTTGCCGAGCAACTCATCACTCTTCTGGGTCCAACAGACACCGTAACTTAGTTGGCCGTCCCATTCATCTTCAAGGTAATAGGAGTTTTCTATCACTGACAGCAGCTGCTAAATCTGGTCAATGAGCTGGCGAATGCTCCGTTCAAGAGGCATCAAGAAATGAAGGTCATGAGAACTTACCTAATACCGAGGCTGTGTTCTCTCCTGCTCGGCCAAACCCACTGCAATACGTTCGAAAGAATGGATATTTACATCAAGCAGTCTACTCGTGGCTGGCTGAGTCCACCTAATGACACCTCAGTCAGATACACTCACGCAGGTAAACAATATGGAAGACTCGGCATCCCAACTCTGAGTACGCATGGAAAATGCCGTTGTCTACACCGTGCCGAATACTATGCAATGTGGTTACTGATCCTGCATTTTGGAAGATTGTGCGGAACATCAGCCTTCCGCTCCGGTTTCAAGGCACGTGCGTGAACATCAAGAGAAAAATGATGGCTGCTTTGGCTGACAGTCTGTTGGTAATGGTGAGGGCTTTCGAGGGCTGGTCGTCTCGGCCCTTCTGAATCGATGGCTTGTGTGTCCAGCACGCATGTTTCCTGCGTTGGTTACCCGCAACCTGATGAGCAGAGTAGTTAAAAAAGTCCGGCTTGGTCATGGTAACCAGATGAACTTCTGTCGTGTGTGGTCAGTCGGAGAGTATGGTGCAAATCCTGTAGTCCTGTTGGATCACAAATGACGCTCAGTGTGTTCCAATCAGTTCGTCAATGAGTAGTAGAGTGAGTGTAGATGGCGAACTGTATAATTTGGGTTCAAGTAGAACATAAGGTTGATGGAAACTCTAGGATTGTATCTACTTGACAGGCTCGAAGTGGAAGGGCGTAACCCAAGGTGGGCTGTCAAAGAATCTTCAGCAACTTTATGAGTAGTGACTCTTCGAGAAAACATACCGATATCCCGAATATCGCATCAGCTTTAACCTGATACAACCTGTTTGCAGCACATCCAGTGTAGGACTATCTTGAACACGAAGGTTGGGTATCGTTTGTCCTTTCTTTAGTTGCTGAGCCCTCAATACCAGCTGACTGTGCACTTTTTAGCCGTGCCGCCTAACTACGCTTTACGCCTCAAGGACACATCACAGCTAGATACAAAACTGATACAGGACAAGTTAGAGTGTAGCTGCAGTACAGAATGAAAACAACTGTAACTCAGCCATATTCTATATGGGCAATCTAACTTAATCAAGTCTATCATCATGAAACACTGAATAACTTGAACATGGGTCGGCTGGCTCCATTGCCTCTGCCAAGCTAAAAATGCCAGATGTTCTGAAGCTTCGAAGGCGGACATAATCTTGTTAGCAAATGCGAGGAATTGGATCACACAATGAATCACAGCCCGTTCAAAAACAGCCTGTTCAAAACAATGTGTATGCCTAATTCGTCCGGTTTATTCGGCATAAGGACGGTGAATCGATGGCGCAAATTTAGCGGCATGGGATGCTCATCAGTAGTCAGACGGGGGTAGGATAAATCAACACATCGACAGTTAGCCGAGCCAAACTTGTTTTGATATCACCAAACCAATAACCTTACTTGATCAGGAAAAACCAACACCTTGGTATCACTTTGTGGGATATTTGTGCAACACAAAAATTGGAGACTGACATCCCCTGTACCGCCGACTTACCTGTAGTAGTCCGAGAAAGACCACTAATTCATTTACTCGCAGTTGTAAAATCGGTGATGCGTGCAACCCAAACGCCGCACGGTGTTCGTTTCTGAAGCACATGAACCTTAAGAGGCCACAATAGGCCAGCACAAAAGTCTCCAACTGAGATGTGGCGTTGCGTCCACATTCTCACCAGCCTGTAGATGAGATTTTTTATCAGTTCCGCCCACATCCCCCGTTTTTACAACTTTCCGCATGTTGCGATCTTTGAAGTTGTGGTGAAGTTTAGCTCTTTCAAATTGTAAGCTTTTCTTAATGAATGCAACATCCGATTTGTTGGCAAGCTAGAGCATACATAGAATTTTTATACCTATGAATCTCAGGTTGGACTAACAGTAGTCATTTTTCATTGATCACCAACTATGGTCACAGTGAAATAACGGTACAGTGCTCCGTCGACCACTGAAACAAAATCCTCGAGTGCAAGACTGAAACCTCTTACTTGCCAAGCTACCGGACATGCCATCCCATATTGCACGTGCACTCCAGCTCCATTCGTCACGCTTTTGCCGAATGGCCCAAAAGTCGAAGACTGTCAAACTAGGTTACTTGGAGGATCTAGATATTTTCAGCCTTGCTGCTCATCCACCATTATTGGAAAGTGAATCTTGCAACAAGCTTTCATTACTAAAGCACAGCACAATTGGATCAGCCGAAACACTTAATCAGACACCTTAGGTGAGACAGAGTATGTGATAACATACCTATAGCGAAGGTGAAAATTGGGGAATGCAACCAGATAGTTCAGAATAGTATATTCGCTATAGCTCACGACCCCCTCGGTATGACATGCTTTCCATTATAATTACGTTCCAGAAGATAAGCCCCAAGAATGGCGAAGCCGGTCGTGGGCTGTCGAAGAGTTTTCAGCAACCTTGTGAGTAGTTTCCTAATCGACTCACGTTATGAGGTGCAATTCTTTTGAGACAGGGGAGCGAGACAGTGAAGGAGAGAAGGTGCTTTGTAACATTATCCAACAATCTCCTACTAGGGGTTATTTCACTAAAAAATCATAAGCGGATTCTTGTAAGTGCCCCTGTGATGCTGAATCCCCAAACTAACAGCGACCGGATAGGGAAACAAGACTGACCCGGACGGGAGCCGCCGGTCTAGTCAAGTAGCAAAGGCTGACACAGCGTGTACGAAAACAACAGGACGACTGATGAGGTGGGACAGTGGTAGATGTCAGCGAAGGTGGATACACACACAGACACAAACCGTTTACACAAGAGTGAGCTTGGCGGACTACTTTAGGTCTCCCCGTTGAAAAAATCGATTACAGAAACATTCCGTAGTAGGTGTGAATTTTCGGGGCGGCGTAGGCCTTAATTCATAATCCGTAGGCAAATTAACGGCTTCCGCACAACCGAAAGGATAAGCAAGCAATTGTTCTGAGATCAGCCGCTCCTGGCCTAACGAGTAACTGTTCGAACTATTGACCAGGAGGTCGCGGGTTCGAAACGCCCTGGAATTTCGTCAGATACCCACTGTTGGCGATCCCCAATAAGGATGAAACAGCTGTACAGCGCTCCTCGTTTTTTCAGCATACATTGGGATCACTTACAGGACGAAGACTTCATTGAAAATCCCAAAATTTCTTCACACTACAAACAAATGTTTGAAAATGGATTGACTTGAGGGCAATATACACTGTGTTTCAGGGATTGTACCCGATCAGTTTGTGAATATGCCGTGAATTTTGATTGACAGTTTGCCCCTCACCAGCCTGCCTAATATCGGAGTGCTCAGTCGCATCGTGTAGGTATTCGGTATGGATTCCTGTTGCTTCGTTACTTGGATTTCCGGGCCCTCTTATTTCTGGTGCCTGGTCACCATCCTATCTTCCTGCTCCAGTCTCGTACTTACAACGGGTTTCACGTCTGGTATGCTGACTTTTGAGCCTAGTGTCCAAATTTTAAATGACCGAGTTGGTTTTCTGCGTTAGTTGAAGTTGCGTCTGTAAAATATCCATCTGTCCCCGCAATAGTTCTACAGTAGTTTGTTCGACCATCCACATTCGCCGTGTTGCTGAGCTGTCTGATAGGTTCAGAGAAGAAAGCAACACAATCGACTGAGAAACTAGTGAATCCAGTTATGATCTGACGCACAAGCATGACCCAAACGAAAAATGACATGTATTAATGGTACGTAGGGGACAAGGCCAAACACTGACGCTGTTGGCGTGGACAAGACGTCACATCGCATGAACGTTGAGAAGCACACTAAAACACGCATCGGTTTGAGTGGCCACTACATCTTCGTCAGTAAGAAAGACGGCAAGCTTTCCTGTCTTGGGTAGATGAATGTGTTCCGTAAGAGTTTCGAGGTAAAGAAGCCCACAGCTCAGTCTGCTGGTAGATTGGTGGGTTTAAAAAACTCCCACAGCAGTAGTCCGACTATCTGAGAGTGTAAACCACTCAGGATGAGTGCAAATGTCTACGTGTCACTGATTCTTCCAGATAAGTTCGTGAACGGCATAATACCAGTTGAGTTTGTACAAAAACATATAGACTGGTGTGTGAATTTGCGATCAATAAATATCCGGTTATTATTTGGAACTAACGGTCGTCGATTTGGTCCTCAGAAATCAACTGTTCGGCTTTATACATCACTTTCTTCTCTATGATCTACGGGTCCTGATGCTCTTCTGCCATAAAGACGACTGATTCTGCTACCATTCCCGGTATTTCATACCACAACAAGCCTTCGAATGGGTCATTAGTTTACCCAACCAGGTGTACCCTCGTGTGCGTCAACTTTTTGACCAGCGAGGTGTCGAGACATCACCGGAATTAGTTTAATCAATCCCAGCAACTAGCAAGGATACGTCACGTCCAGATCACTTTCAGTTGAACAGTCACCCTTCTGTCCTGGTGCAACTAAGCCGGTGAGTCCACACCAAAGGGGGTAAGCACAGTTCAGTGCATCCCCCCTTTGGTATGGACTAAACAGAATAATTGCGCCAGGACAGGAGGACGACTGTTCAGACGAGAGTGATGTGAGCTTGAATTCTACACATCCCTCAAGCACCGACAGCTATTGAGGATTATCTAGGTCGGTCCCGACTGAACGCAGTTGTAAAACTTGTACGCGCCCATTTATTCATGATGGCGTCATTATCGGTCATTTATTGTCTTGGTTAGTATGCTGTGGGTAGCCCACACGATCTAGTCACTGACAGGTCATAAGACAGTGGGTTAATAAGAGTCACAGCGACGACATTGGTCAATGGAACCTTTTGTGCTGGTAACTATTCTTGTTAGTTCCCGGCACATTATCCCCACAGCTCCCTCACTTGACATAAATCACCCGAAAAATGGAACAAGGACAGTCACAACGCAACGGGTTGTCGTATAGAATGATGTGAGAGATTTTCCTGAAGAAGAGACCTTCTCCTTGAAAGTGCAGAGTACCGTTTGCTGGCAGGCGGACGAACTGTGTGTGATCACTCCGAAAAGGAAGCCAGCTACTGAAAGGAGGCCAAGTCCCCATATGGTTGTGGTGGTCTGTCCTATTGCATGCAATGTACCGCACATTACCGTGGGTGGGTTCAGTTTCTGAATGTCAGTCTGTTGGTCACGCATAAAAGCTTGGGGTCCCCAATTTTGACATACGTAAAAGTGTTTACTGTCTAAACCGCAACAATCCATTAACACTAAACGAGCTTAGGCCATCCCGTTTGTTTGCACTTTCCATAGGTAATCAGAATACGCATATCCATTAGAGTGGGCGAAGTCTGCTGTTTGGTAACAGAAATGCGGCCATATGGATGATGTGCACTTGGCAACTCGAATCGACCGGAACGACCCAACCAGTTGATCAGAATAGAACTCCGTCGCTCTACACAACAAATCTTACTCTATCCTTAACCTGATGCCTCCGGCTCCCATCCCTAGAGGAATATTGGCGCAGCAGACACTGGTTTGCACTTCATGATCAGTTAGGTGATCCTAACCATGCGTACAAGTTTGCTGCTTGTATTAATTTATTACCAAGACCTTTCCTGAAGTGATTAGAGCTGTCAGTGTACTGTAACATTCCTAGGTCAATTCATAGAGTGACTGTTCTGTAGAGATTACCTACGCACCAACTGAAGTCGTACTCTAGTGAGGGAGATTTTACCCAAGGGGATTTGGCCTTCTTCAAAATGAACAACGTTGGACCACCTACCAACATAGCTGGGATTGTTCACTTCATTGTTCGATCACTGTTGGGCTCAATCGACCCTATTTAGGTTCGTTCAGAAGGAGCGTGAACGTTTCCACGTGCTGAATGACATCACTAACTGCTGCAGCAAGAAGGTTTCTATCAGGTTCACCCTGTCTATGCTAATTAAGTCTTCATTACACACGACAATCGATTGCAATCCAAAGTGGTAGGTTCGTCCCAGCGAAAAAAGTGCTGGTGCCGAATGACGCTAGGTCGAATGCGATTATGGCTCTACCAGGCTTTTCTAAGGTGCCAGCGACAGCGCAGCTTAGTTATGAGAGGAACACAGTCAACCGGTACTTGGTTGAAACGGTTGGGTAAAAAGTATAGGAAGTACACATGTTCATTTAATTTAGTGCTTATTGCTGAGTCACACCAACCACACACCCCGTACATGCTTTCAGGTCTATCTGGTCAGGTGAACAATAAGGTTAAGTAAGGGGACGTTGATCATGTTTGGACAATTTGGGTGAACAAAGTCCGTAATGAACACAACCAAGGTCGATTGGTCTTCAGTCAAGCGCTCTCTGGCTTGCGGATTTCTCTCTAAGTAAGATTCGACGATAAACTGCTGAGGTCCAAGAAAGTTGCTTTCCGTATAGGGGTTTATCTCTGAAGTGGAATCTATGTGGTTTTTCAAAGTCCTTTGTACGGTAGAGTTGCTGAGACCAACGACTCGATCTACTCTCTCGATTTCGATGCCACGTTGATGTTCTTCAACAAAATGGGTGGCATACAGACAACCTCGGGATGTTTGATAAATCGCTCGCGATTTACTGATAACTGATAAGTTTTATCGCCTACATCCCGTACCGAGGTATTTGCTTCTGTGGCGTACCCACAATTTTCTAGTGACTAAACTTTGGGAATAGGAAATTCTGGTAGCTGCTAGAAGAAATTCTCTCCCAGTGTGGACTAATTGGGAGTTTTGCTCCATCCGATTGGATGTCATACGTGTTACCGGGCGGTAGCGGCTTATTCGATGCTCGTCTCATGTAGATTAAAAGACAGTGCCTACTTGTGCGTTTTCCACGACCCATGAATGTTACAGGAATCGTGGACCACACGCCATCTATTGACGCCGTGTGATATGGTTTACCAACAGAACAGTCGGTTTCATGTGTCCAGACTTCAACTGCATAACCTTGGAAGCCTTTAGGGCCGGCTAACACCAGAAGTACCAAGCGAGACAAGAAAAAATGCTCTCGAATGTGGATGAAAACTGACAGCTAAGGTTAATTGAGGTCGGAGATGGCCAATCGAATGAGTGCTGAAAACCAGCTTGTGCGGATGACTGGGGACCCCATAATCTAAGGCACCAGAAAAGATTAGTAGCGAGTAGACAGACGCTTTTACGCCACATGCCCGTTCAATGTAAATAAATCACACACAAAAATAAAAGGCAGCGTAGAAGCACAGTCGTAACTAAACTGTGGGCGTTTGTTACTTCCCGTTGCTTAATCTTTCATCGGAGCAAAGTGCAGATTATTACCAGGCTAGGAACTGATGATACATTTGTTGAGCCAGCTTATGTAGAGGGCATAGTGCTTCCATGGTTGCTGGGAGCATGGTCTTGATCGTCCTCACTCGACTCACGTGCGCTGAATCGGCAAATCAAAAGGCTCACTCATTCCTGTTGAACTGGACTACGTAGCCTACGTGGCTTTTCAGCATAGACTGGCTTCACTTGCAGGATGAAATCTCCACAAAAGATATCCATATGTTGCCTCCACATCGGCTGGTGTCTTCCAGTCCTGACGATCTGTACATACGCTGTTTCTGAAAGAAATGTGCAACGAGAAACTGTGCTCCACTTCTTGTCACAAGTGTAGCCCACTCCACGGGAACAGTACTGCGCTATGGGTATACCATTAGGGTGGGGACATAGAAAGCACAAAGCTTTTCTTACGATGAGGCTCTACTGAATGCAATGGCTGACATCATTGGAGTAAAGTGCACATCTGCATGTTTTCTGGTACTACTGAGCTGTCCCTCACCATTTCAGTGCCACTGCCCCTTGCTTCATGGGACTAATTTGTAGAAGTAACAGTTTCCTAGCTATCGTGTTTTGATTGTTCGATCAATTATTAAATTTCATCTCTGTCCCCGTAAACAAAGAAATGGAAGACACTGCCCTGGTTGGTGGTTAGACGCTTGCTTCCCAGCTACTTACTTATTTCAGTAGCCAGAAATAAATGCACCAAAAAGAGACTTCAATGGCCGCATTCACAGTGACCGCTACGGAGGTAGGGCGAACGAGTCTTAGTTAGTGAGCGAACAGTTATCAGTGACCACCCGACTGAGGGCCAGATGTATATAGGCACCATGCTTGGCCATTAGATTCAGACAATTTAACGGTCCTTTCCTATCCAGCGGGAGCAGTCTCGGTGACGCGTATTGGGAGTGAGAACGTGACTGCTAACAGTCTTTAGATCACACAGAAATGAAGACACTTAACGCAGTATACCCTTGTTGGGCCGTCACACACTACATTGATACCTTCAATTTTAACCTGTGAGCTTGCCAAAAACTTTTCCAATACAATCTCTTCTCCATCATCTAGATAAATCACACACTTGGATGCGCGTTCTTATGAAGGCGGTAGTGTTCCAGCAACACCACTTACTTCATCTGCCACTGTTATAACCCATGTTCTAGCCTCATTAACGTCTGTGAGTGAGCAGTGACAAAAACGAATCACGCAGTGGGTTCACAGACATCGAAGAGAAACAGAACTGCACGTCTTCTGATTGATCATGACGGTAGAACTGGACAGGTGCGATTAATAAGTGACGTGAAATAGTTCCTCTTCTAACGCCGGGCTATAAAAATGATCACATTTGACCGACCGACCTGCCTGCCACGACCTTCCGGTCAGGTAGCCTCAGGGACGCTTGAAAACTTCCGGATAATTTTTGGTAATTGATCGACACACTCAGGGCAGTTACTGGTGAGGGCCAACTAGAATAATTGCGTCAGGGCAACAGGAAGGGGAGGAGTTCAAACGAGGATTCAAATCCTATTGATCCCACAACAACCTACAACACACCCCTACTATCTAATCAGGTGCGTCTATATCAGAGACTTTTGTTAGAAATCTGAGAGAATGATTGGCTCACATCATCCTTCTGTCTGTTCACCGCACAAAAATAACTCTAATCGATACGACGTGAGCTACAAACACTCCAGTTAACTGAGTTCAGTTCGTCAGTAACAAACCATGTAACAACGGTACGTTGATTCCAGTTGCTAGTTTAGATCACCAGAGTGGGAGAGTGTGGGACATGCAGCCAAGCATTGGAGGTGATGGCATGTTCAGTTAGTTCGCGGACTGGATAGCTACGCATTGAATGCAATTCACCAACGTCCCCTGTCATTCTTCAAGCTCTTGATTATGCGGTATTTAAAGGACTTGCGTTCGCCATCGCAGTCGCCAGTTGCTGGTATGGCCTTTCTGGCAGCAATACGATCTGCTGAGCTCAGATGGCTTGGACAAGCAGTTCTCAAAGCTGGACACAGCTTCCTTAATTCACTTCCATTCAACTTCCAGCAATCTTCGTCATCCGCATGACTGTGCGTTTCCAGTACCTTTCTAGCCAGATCATCTCGATACACCTGAGATACTGAAACTTGTCGAAGTCGATTAATGGAATTTGCTTTGGCAAGCGTAATGCTGCCGGAAAGCGAAATGATACTAAAGCCCGCACAATGGCATAATCCGAATCAATTTGCGTACCTCAGAAGTAACGGCAATCCTCGGTTGAGGCTCTCCATCGGCTCAATTGAGAGAATGACTGACTTGCGGTTGGTGGCCCCAAAGTAACTCGATGTGAGTATTTGTGCTGGAAATTAGTACTGGTTAGGAACAGACGATGATTAGCGCACAGCTGAAGCAGTCACTCCGCATTGTCGCACGCTGAGCACCGACTCCAAATCTGCCAACTAGTTGCGCTTCTGTCGGGCTCAGTCGTCCAACTTCGGCATTGATATCATTCGCCAGGTCTATTCCCGTGCTTCTTGCTGACCGAAGCAGTAGCGACAGACCAACCTCCCCGTTCGCCCAACACTGACTTGATTGAGCCACAGAGGTACTCAGTGCAAAGAAGACTGTTTACTGGGATTCAGTCCAGTAAAGCGCTTTCAGCTTTAGGGCCGATTGCAACTCCCACACCATAAAACAACGAGCCATTGCGTCAGGATCACCAGATAACCGAAGGGTGAAATGTGGAACATTCGAGCTCGTCCTAAGCGGCTTGAGATGCAAGACCGAGGTGGCGTCTTTTACGCGTGTTTCAGAGATACAACGTTCATCGATAGAGAGGGAGAGCAAGATTTCAGCAAGAGATGCCTGTTGTCCAATTTGATACAGAGCACGGACATTGAAGTCTGCAACATGGATGAGATCTTTTGAGGTTAGTAAGTGATTATGTTGGTTTACTTTTCTAAGTGATTATTTAGACACGGAACAATAGCTAGGAGACTGGCAAATAGGTTGATCGCACTGGATCATTCGATGGGTATGGAGGGCCGGTGAGCCAAGAGCTGTAAGGGGGTTGGGCAAGCCGAAGAACGTTGATGCGCGCAGTCCAATAGATCCCCAATGAATTTACTGCGTTTCTTCATGTCAGTAACACTGGCTTCCTTTAAAGATTCTCGAGTCAGTGGCTTCTAAATAGGTGTTTCAGTTAATAACAATTCTCCATGAGCTGGATTTACTTAAAACCACACTCAGGCTATTTTTCGACACAAAACAGAACTCCGCGAAAGATGCACGGTCATGAAGACCGATACGGACTCGACAGGTCCAAACGCAATTGTGGTCTACATTATGAATGGCGACCAGGGCCCGACTGTTTTATGAAAACCTAGATAGTGGCTAAGTGCAAGGACGACCTCTCAATCAACTGTGTACGGTTTCAAAATTTGTGAAAATAAATTAAAAATTCGTGAACTTCCGGCCAAATCATGACTGGCACAAATGTTCAAACTCGGCACGATTATAGAAGGGCTTGAAATTCTCTATCGGCTGATGCTGCTCACGTTACATGCTCAGTTTACCACTAAAGTGTGACGTGGTCGTCCCTAGTGGACAGTAAATTTTTCCGTTGTTCCAGAAGACAATAAGTTCGCTTGGTAGACTTCATCGGTAGGTACCCCAGGTATCAGGGGAAATACGGTCCAAAACTTTGGCATGTGCAAAATAATTTAAGATGTCTAACTGGTGTTGTTTTGTCAACAGTTCGAAAAACGTGGACCAACTATCGTCGAACGCTATTCAAACATGATTGATTCATGAAGCTGAGTGAAAACTACGTTTCTAGCTGGATTACTGGATGTATGGACGTAAAAACGACGGAAACGTTTCCTTGCTCTCCTCAAGCACTTATTTGTAAAAAGGCACTTGGCTGAGCATTAAGCAGGTTGGAAAAGGTAGCATACTAGACCACAGTTCCGTATTTAATTGAACTCATCCATGTGCTTCGAGCGTAGAGCACGCAAAGCAACAATAAAACAGTAGATGTTTAAACAGTTCCCTTTGTATAGACACAGATGATACAGATAAATAAGACCGCTTCCTTCATTGAATGGAACAATATTGTACATCTACCCACGAGTCTCGCAGCCCGAGTAGACTCCATTCTTGTAAACACACCAGCATCTACGATACCGCAAAGGCGTTCAGCTGCCTCTTCGAGGAGCACTGCATTCTGGCACCTCCATCCAAGGTCCGCTCGAAATTGAGTCACGGTACAGTTTGGTGTGGACCAAAGCGAAGGTGCTGTTCATTAACTCACTAGAGCAAATATGCTCTCCCAATTCTTCTAAACTTACTGTGAACGTCTGGACTTCCAACGCCTGTTTGAAAACATCCGTATCAAACCTGGCAGATTTCCTTTGCCCACAGCTGGAGCACCTCCGAAGGGTACAGAACTGAAGAATGGGTAACACCCAAGATTCATGTCAGCCGACAAGTCACGCGAAAGCACAAATCCACCGACAAAACAGGATTTACTCCCAAACCCTGTTTTGTAACACAGGCTATAAAGAGCTTTTCAGCTGACACATGGTAAGAAGTCTTGTGACAAGTCTTGTAAGAACAGCATTGACTTAGATAAGCTCACCGGGCCCATGCACACTACTGTAACACATACGGAGGTGCAGGAAAAGATGCCCAACTCCAACAAAGCGTATGAAAAAAATCTTAAAAGCATCATAAATGAGAGATTCAGCTGGGTTCCAGGTGAGTCTCCCGCAAAACCAAATTGGTTTGCAAATGAGTGTATTTCGTTAATTTCATGCAATTTGGGTTCAGGTAGAACACAAGGTCGACGGAAACTCGGGGACTGCGCCTATCTGATGAGCCCCAAGAAGGGCGAAACCGGTCGTGAGCTGTCGAAGAATTTCAGCAGCCTTATGAGTAGTGTAATACGTCAATAATCTTGTATCATCTTTGTCATTGGAAATGTGTGTGAATATCCTGAACGAATCTCAGAAATATGTAACCTTAAAAGCTCACTTGGTTGACTTGTGTTAAGACTGGTATTATTAAAAAGTTCGACCAGTTTATTTTCATGCGCAATCTGTGCCTTTCAATATTATTCGCAACGACTACAGGACAATTTCGAAAATCTACCATGAGTTTGTGTGGTCAAAATTAGCCGTTCGGGCTGCACAAGGGTATTGTTCGCCTCACTTTATTTGATCTTGCAGCCGGCCTAGCAGGTGAACATTTTTCTCACACTTCGATTGTCGTTACTGATTGTTGTTGACCATGTCCCAAAATCCGCTGATTACGTCGGAGTTCCTTCCTGACCTATGAAGCCAACCCCTCTAGTAGAGTAAGTTTTGTCCAACTATTATGTTGTACGTCTTCTGTTGGTCTCGTTTACACCACTTCATGATCTGCGCGCCGCCCGTTTAGTGAATGTTCCATGGTGTGATAAGGCTAGTTGTTCATACCATATGCAATTCACAGAGACTTCACCAAGACGTGAAACCCGAAGTTAACTGCTCTGCGAATCACTTAGCTGAGCACCCGGCAGGATGGGTGATTCCACCCACGGATTTTGGCAGATTTTTCTCTTTGCGTTTCCAGAGGAAAGAACTAGAGCGGGTCTGGAGGTGGAATAATCAAGCAACACACGCATATTACCAGTTACAACAAGATAAAGCTTTGAACGAGAATCCTGACAACTAATGTCTATGAGATTCATCGGACGGTGCGTGGCACTGCAAAACCCATGGAAACACCGGCTAAACTAGTCAGGCAATCAATAGATCTAGTTGGCAGTGAATTTCGTTGTAAAAAGTGCAATAACAGTCAGGTGACTTTCAAAACGAAGGACCTTCAAGTATGAGAAACAACAGAGAATTATAAGGAAGAGCATAAAAATGACTTCGCAATCTAAGAATAATCATGGGGTCACTGAGGTAATGTTCCATTGCATCACCTAGATCATCAGCCACTAATCCGGACTTGCAGTATTGAAGACAATGGCGTCATTCAGAATCGAAGGCGGTGCAACAGGAACTGTCTGAAAGGAACAAAAACAGTGATCAGCCGCCTGTGGAGAGC
Source organism: Opisthorchis felineus (assembly GCA_004794785.1). Lineage (NCBI taxonomy): Eukaryota > Metazoa > Platyhelminthes > Trematoda > Opisthorchiida > Opisthorchiidae > Opisthorchis > Opisthorchis felineus. The sequence goes on along the minus strand of SJOL01006376.1, from coordinate 118,987 downwards.
GAAGTGGATAAAGTGAGACTGTTGCGTAGAAGAGAATCGATTATGCCAAGCTACATACAATTGTTCCCAGTGAACTTCACTCTGACGGGTCATGAGAAAGTTATCCTTTGAAAATCCACGAACATAGAAAATCAGAAAATAAATGGTCCTTCACTGGTGAGTCAAGTGCGGATATCAGTAAACATTAAATAGCAACCCCTCTACATCATGCCTATTCACAGCGGTCGATTATCAGCAGTACTTTGGAGCAACCATCTCCTGAGACGGGACGATCAGTGGTGGTGGCATCCCCCATCAGGTTATGTTGTAGCCACCTTAGCGTTCCCCCACACTGTCTCCTACAACCTACTTCTGTTCTCATCCAATATTCTGGCGTCACTACTCTGCTGATTGGGATGATGTGCACCAAGTTTTTAGCAGTTATCCCAAAGAGTATTTTTGTCTGAAAAATCTCTCGGTCAACCGAAAAACCTACGAATGTTCTGTCTGACAATCTGAGATCTTTAAACCACGAAAGCTTTGGTGACTTGTAGTAAGCCATGAAAAGCTGCTCAAGTCCGTGCTCACAATTTCGTTTGCTACGTACTCGTTGCATTCTTGCGATCTTGCTTTTAAATGCACAAACAAGTACCCCTTGAAAATCTATGCGCGAAAGTTACTTAGGTTACATGCCGGTGCCAAACTGGAAGACTTCCACCGGCATGATGTTGTGGGGACACTAACAGAATAGAAAGTAATGATCTCAGGAATATTGTTGAGCCTCTGTTCTTGAGGAGGGAGTGGTTCCAGAAATCCCAGTTCGAAAAGGAATACGAAGTAAAATTAATTAGATGAGGTAGGTGCAATACACCGTGTACGGGTTGGATAGCAGGGAGGTGAGAGTCGCATACACAAACTTAACTGTTTTCTGAGACGCGAACAGATCTGTTTTATTTGGGACGTCGGAGACCAATATGTAAGCCTCCGATATCGCTTAGGAGGATCATGTGACGCGGAGTTCACGTGCCCATTCAGGAGGACGAACTCGATGACAAACTGCGTAACGCCGAGTGTGAGAACCACTGGCATCAACCTGAAAATAGGGTAAAAATATGGTCAACTTCGGGGCGGATGAGATAGTGCAAATAACTTTCAGAGCGTCATTAATTATCAGCCGAAGGAGCAAACAAGGTCAAAACGCAAGACAGTAAGTGCCTAAAATGAGGCGCCACCGTAAGTAAAGAGAGGCGCTAAGAAAAACGATCCCGTTACTAAACTAGGAGGCACATTTTATGCTCATCATAACGGAGTAATGGTCAAGAGTGTCCTGGTATCTTGCAATGCTCTCAACGGCGAATAGCCCCGAATAGTGAAAGTACCGAGTAGATTGATCACAGTGATGGGATGTGGCAGAGCATAAAAAGTGGTTTTGACGAATTCAAGAACATCTATTTCCATGTATTCAGTTTGTATGAAGTTTACGTTTCACGATTTCTAGCTAAGCCGAAGACAAGAATCTGGATGTGATATAGCAGATTAAGAATCGACTGTGATCTGATTTGAAATTTACCTTAATTTGACCATTATTTTCTCTAAAAGCGCTCTGACAGCCTAGTTTAAAGCCAAATATAAAAAGAGACATGTTATCAAACTTTACTAACACAGTGAGTAAACTGATTCGCTTCCTGCTAGAGTCCGGAGCTAGCAAAGCTTCTCAAGCATGAATAAACCTGTTCGAAAGGTCAGAATCATGAAAATAATCCTAGAGTGTCCCAAGGTTATCGAGAACCTCCAACTCCAATCCAAATCGCAATGGAAAAGCCTTCGAGAACCGCACAAACCCTCAAGCAGACAATTAACGACGACTGATAATGCTCGAGTGCTCGGTTACGTGGTAGAACCAACGCCAACCAGTCGCCAAACGCCGATCGGACAGCCTGGATTCAAGGTCACAAATGAGCTTCAAATACCACGATGTTCCTTCTACTTTTCCATTCACAAAGGTGTTGTGTTTCTTGTTGTTGAGTCTGTACCCATCATTAGGTTATTGTAGCTAGGATAGCCAAAAAGACGGAGAAGAACCAATACCAAGAGGAGTTGACGCTTGTTCACGAAAGCCCATTACAATTAGTTGAGATGGTTCGTATAGGCGATGTGGCACCCAAGGTTAGTTGGTTTTTGTGCAGCCTTGACCAACTGCGCGGTTTTTATATGTTACGAGTAAATGGTACTGTTTGGACGATGATCACAAATGTCCAGAACCACATAACCGGTGGTCAACAGTTGAGGAGTTAATGGCAAGCATTTTGATGGAATTCGTGAGTTGTGTTCACAGATATCAAGGTTGGACCAAACAAAATCTGAGCGACAGATTCACAGGCAGTTTATCGGTGTCACAAAGCTTATGAAGCAGAATGTCGTTAGCCCTGCTTTGTAACTAACATCTTCAAATTCAAGTAGTCCACGGAGACCATAAAAAAACGGGAATAAAACTTGATTGCATTCAAGTACTCAAATTCCCTGACGAATTTCAGCGCGTAGGCTAGACCGAGACACGGCTTATTCATGAAGGTTCACTGGTCTAAAAATACCGATAGGAAGAAGTAATACGAGCGCTATTCATTAACGAAGAGGCCCAAAGACCGTGAATACCATTGAGGGGTCATAACAACTTACCAGTCCGTTGCTCAATTACCTTGCCGAGAAACCATAGGTAAGATAAATTATGACTGCAGAATTCGCATGGACAACGCCTCAGGATGACGTTCGGCGTGGAACAACGGTCGGGCTGCAAACGATGGCCGCATCAAATGTGTGTGCATGATCTAATGTTCAAACTGACCACACACATATATGGCTTGCAGGAGGAACACAGATGGCAGGCCCCATTAGGGCCAGGGAGATCTAACAACAACAAAAAGTGCGGTGTTTCGGGATCACCCCTGCAGCCAGGATTACGTGGGCTTTCAAAATGCATACGCGCTCCAAACGAAGCCGAATTCACACAGGAAGGACTATGTTTCACTGGCTTAACATCTGATTCTCCAATTGTGGAGATTACGCGTCGGTCATTTAGTTGATGTTGACCACAATAGCCCATTAGGACAATGGCATGGAAAAATTAACCATGGAGAACCCCCTATCCTAATTCTACGTCCTGCTCCCTCTCCCTCAGATATGCCAATCCGTAGGTAACGTACAAACAACCGCTTGAGCTCAAATAAAGCATAGCACAGAGCGCTGCGCAGGTATGTGTGGTTTGTATATGCAATACGTTTATAAAGGCGACTCTTCGCCGTGGGAATGTCACACTGGGAACTGAATCCCTATATATATATATATATATATATAATATGGTTATGTACATTAGTATACAATTGTGCTATCTTGAGACCTAGAGCAAGGACTCACTTCGTTAGTCATGCCTTCTGAGGGTTGTTCACTAAATCGGGTTCTGTGGGGTTGGTGATCAGGGTACAAATAAGGCCGACGAAGATCATCCAAAAGTTGTCGGACAACTGCAAAATCACCGGACTCCGCTGCTCTGATCGCTTCTTCAGCCATGTAGTTTCGCAGGACGATGCGTGGGTTCACTGAGCGCATTAATTTCAGTCGGTCAGCGATAGAAGCCTCCGGGTTGACCTGAATGTCATGCGAAAGTCTCTCGGCATACGCATCTAACCAGATTTTCCACAGAGCTCGGTCGCGCGATGATTTATCAGCTTCTGACATGTTCTGAAATGGAAGGGAGGATGCACTTTCAGTATACTTTATGTAAAGCGGCGGTTCCCACAGACATTCTAGAAACAAATATGGAAAATGAACTCACAGAATTACTGGAGCTAACATAATTTTGCAACATCTTACAATCGATACGGAGTAGATAAAGTGAACAGTGAAATTAACGCACTTACTAGGTAAACACTCGCATTGGAAACCAAAACTTAGTAGAGAAAGGCTGGATGGTACCCAGAAGCTCATGTAATAAACCAGCACTAGTGTCCTCCTCAATGAGGTACGCGGTTTAATACCATTACCCGCTAAAACGCATCAGATTACATTAAAACATACACACGGATTAATACCATTATCCTCTGTAACCCTGAGGAGGAGTAATGGGTCGACTGAAACAACGTTCCTCCGAGCAAGACCAAGGTTTGGCGTCTGTGCCATCTGGGACCACACACAGTGGGAAGAAAAACAGCTTTTCGGATTGTAGGATCCGATAATATTCCCCTCATATCCATTCGGTTAGCCCAAGTGGTGAACGAGGATTCGATTGTCGTCGTCACTATGGCACGCAATTAGTGCTATGTCCCAGAGCAGACCTCTCATTACCAGGCTCATGTGATGAATGCGATTAGCTAGACACCACAGATCTGAGCATGGGTTTGGATTTGAATAATGTTGCAAACGCAGCTTTTATTTAGGTGTGTTGCTAAACAACCAAACAATCAGCTGGTAACGGCTTCTGGTTTCGAAATAAGCATGAAGAACAAGCGATATTCCGATGATTGTTTGCGCTCGTGCGATTTCGTTTGAAGCAGGTGATTTGACGAGTCTATTCAAAACATCGAGAATAGCGGTTATGTCGGTAATGGACAGTCTATGTATTCCGATCACTCCCAACTAGGGATAGGAATACAAATGTAAGTGGGGCAGCACATGAACAGTTAGAGACAACAAGGAACACAGCTCAGAATGCTTACTAGTAACTTTTTATAACGGCTGACAAACAACCTGAAGCAACCATAACAAAGTATTGCACAGACGCTTAGTGTACGGAAACATTAGACGTATCTAGAGTCGCTGTTCGCCAGAATAGATACAGTGTCTTTCTCTTGGCAGACAAGTTTGTCATCAGGAGATTGAAAACAGACTTATGCATGAAAAAAAGATGGGTTTGACACTACCTCTGCTTTAGCAGAAACAATGGAATAAACGTTGGACGTTTCTTCCGTCCTTCTCCACATCTGCAGCTTTCCACTATGTCTGCCAAACTCCTTTTCACCATTCTCATGTCCCTTCCTGTTCCATAACTTGACCCGAACGTTTCCGCTCCAACAACAATCATGATATCCAATTTAACGCGGTATATTTATTGTGTTGCAGCAGATGGCATTATGAATTTGAGCTAATAAAAGCCTAACAAATTTATCCGCGGGAATTAAGGTAGTCGGTTTATTCTCATCACGACTCATCGACCAGACAAGGGGGACTGAAATAGAGTATTGTGACTTTGAAGTGGTGCTCGTCGAGCTTGGCGAACAGTTCAACAACCCTTACCATTCTCCATGACACGAAAAATCTCACCGGAACAAACCGTGGGTTTCAAGCATACTTCACGTTTACATAGAGCGACCCTAACAAGTGACAAAACGCAAAAAATTATGGATGTAATTATTACGAAAATGCGCAGGGGAACTCGAGAAAATAGCGGGACAGTCTAGGGGCACCCAACTTTTTGTGGTTCACGGGTTCTTACTTCCTCTGAAAGGGAAATTCAGAACAGAAATGGCACACTGTTAAATTATGGTAAATAAAATAGAACTCAACAGAACTAACCAGTTAGCACGCGTCCACGCCTGGGTGCAGAACTTCTGCACCAATGGAAGGCTCCTTTATTTGTCTCGCAGTAATAAAAAAAACACAACACCCTGCATTTTCCTATCCCTAAGTGTTCCTACGGTTCCTATGTAAACTGTAGACCGATTTAAATGGTTTTGTTTTCGTGTGCTACGCCATTATTCGCGCGAAGCTCTGCGTTCTGCTTGACCTCACATGTGGCTGAGAGAGTGAGCTTTGTTGTACTGTGATATGCTTTATGCCTGGTATGTTTACATGTACAAAAACTGTAAAGGAGATTTTTTCATTTCAAGTAATCGTCAGTGCGTCCAAAATTCGTTCGTATTGCGCGTAGAGGCCCTTCGAGAACAACTGTATTAAGGAAATTATGTCAGGCGGTTGCAGCAACCGGCTGTTTTCGTTGCCCGACAAATGAATGCGTCCACAATGCCTTTGGTCGAACCTCTGAGGGTAAAATTCATAATTAATCAGTCGATAAGTTCCAGATATGCCGCAGTTAACTGTCCCAGAGGATAAACTAGGTTGTGCGTTACGACGCTGTTCGCCGGCGGTTTCACCAATCCCTGTTGTTAGTACTTTGGCACTAGAAGACCACTCACCACTGCAGTCCCTGGGGAACCATTCGGTTACTACAGACAACGCGGCTTTTGCCGCAAGATAAAAGCCCAGTGCAAGTCATTGAAGGGATCAGTCCGTATGTTCTGCTTCCACTTACATTGCTTTTCAACAGTGTCCTTTTTTAACCATCCACAGCTTCGTAGGAATATTTTAACGGCTGTTCGTCGGATGGCGCAAAGAAAACCTACCTTTATCCGGTTTAGCCGTTGTGTTGGACGAACTCAGGTATTTTTTTCCGTCTCTTCCGAAGGATCCACGGACTGTAATGAAAACTCCCCGTCGATGCTGCGTGCGACAGAAGGCCGGTGGGACGTACATCCACCTTGGGCTGAAAGCAGGTTTGCTGCGGCAGCTCCGAGGGATTCATACTGGGGTAACAAATATGGACATTCAAATGAACGTTGATGGTATTCGGGCCTACAACAACTCGCGTACCCAACTGTGGCCCATACTCTCCCGCATAATCTCCCCTTTCCTCGGTCAGCCTTTTGTCATTGGTACATACTGTGGTAAGAACAAGCCAAATAATGTTCAACAGTTGACGTCCGACACAGTCACTGACTTGACGGACGTCTTGGTGAACGGTTTCTCCGGAGTTTACCACATTCACACCGTCCGTCTTTCATGTATTGTTTGCGACAATCCTGCTAGGGCATTGCTGAAGCAAGTGAAGGGGCATACAGGACATTACGGCTGTGATTATTGCACACAGAAGGGTGTGAACATTGGCACACGAATGACTTTTCCCTCGTTAACAGCCCCCTTACGTCATGACTCTGATTTCCGGACCCGAAAGCAAGAGAAGCACCATACAGGTCCCAGTCCGATGGAGGAGTTGGTTTTTCCCATGATTGACGGTTTCCCACCAGATTACATGCACAGTGTGTCATGGTTTGGTGCGAAAATTCCTCATGTTACTCAGAACTATGCCAGTTGGACACAAGGCTAGGCTTTCTTTGGAGTCGTGGAACCTACTGAATGATGCAATTGAGCAGTAGAGTGTGGTCCTTAGTGCAGATTTTCCTCGAAAATGCCGAGGTGTGGTAGACCTGGATCGGTGGAAGGCTTCTGAGTTCCGACAGCTTCTTCTGTACATAGGATCCGTTGTGCTACGAAATATTTTACTTCCTGACGTTTACGAATGCTTCATGTATTCTTCTGTAACCACTTTTATAGGCTATTCACCTTTTTTCACAACATTATGCTGATTTTTTAATAGATGTTTCCAAGGTTGCTGTTTCAAAATTAGCTGCTATTTTTGGACCGAACCATTTAGTCCATAACATACACTTGTTCTCCCATTTATTTAATTTCGTCAAGCTCTACGGTTGCTCGGATCGTTTTTCCTGTTTCCCCTATGAATCAGAGCTGGGGCATTTAAAGCGTTACATACATGGACCGAAACTACCGGCTGTTCAACTGTACCGGCGACTGGCCGAGTGCGTCGGATTGGATGCAGTCGAAGGGGGCATATTTTTGGATGATGTGGATTTACCATTGAGGCCATCAGCCACGAGCGGATGTCACAGGTTTGTGCATAGGGGGTGTCATATTTTCGAAAAACTATCCCGACAACTGCATTTTGCTTGGCGGTCAACCCGCTGTCATTGTAGATTTCTCAAGGGATACTATTGAGTGTCAGATATTCAAAACATTTCTCCCATTTTACACTCATGTAGTGAATTCAACGGACGTTTTAGTTTTCCAGTGCTCTGACTTGCAACACACTCGGCTGTTTGCATCAGTCACTAAAAAATCTTGTAAATGTTTAAGTTTTTCCTACAGAGATAGTCGTAAATACTTCCCTATTTTGCATACTCTTATTGATTAGTCAATACTCTTGCCTCTGGTACTCGGCAAATGCATGCATTTGCAACTTGTATTACCCAATATTTCATCAAATAAATACATATACTTTTGTTGGTGTTGTGTTATTCCTTCAAAGCTTCCTTGCGCATGTGGACATTCTTCACCGGAATTTCGTATTTGGAACATGATTTTTAAGCCATGTACGCTATGTTGATTTTCGAGGACAACTCCGTTGGGACAGTGCATGAATCGTGGTTTGTACCACCTGATTCAGACTTTTGGCCCTCGTGCACGACTAGTATTTTATATACCAACTTGCTGAGGGGCATCCTACCAGAGTGTCCACTGAAGTCGTGCACATACGAAGTGTTCCGATGTTGCAGTAAGTTCATTTCCATTTTGAAATTTTTTTTAGAAACTTTTGCGGATGCAGTGTGTGCCCAGCAAGAATCCCTTGACTCGGGGCATATTTCCTCCGCTGAGCAGCACGACGAAGGACTCATACGAGCATCTAAGCGTAAGCAGTAGGTTTATCAATCGTATTACGATGGTTGCGGTAAAAAGAACCAGCTGCCGTCTGGTTTTACAGACGGATCGGAGCATGGTTCCAGTGGTGATACCACTTTATTTGCAACCGTAGTCATTAGCACACCAGCTCCAAGAGACTGTACGTTACTCCCGCACCTACTAGTTTTTCAGTCTGTTAATTCCTTATCTTTACATACGAGTTTTGGGCGCATTGACGATTACTTGACGATTACTTTACAGTTTTTGTACATGTAAACATACCAGGCATGAAGCATATCACAGTACAACAAAGCTCACTCTCTCAGCCACATGTGAGGTCAAGCAGAACGCAGAGCTTCGCGCGAATAATGGCGTAGCACACGAAAACAAAACCATTTAAATCGGTCTACAGTTTACATAGGAACCGTAGGAACACTTAGGGATCGGAAAATGCAGGGTGTTGTGTTTTTTTATTACTGCGAGACAAATAAAGAAGCCTTGATGGCTCCTGAATGTCTCGATCTCCCTCGGCTTAAAAGCCCTCTATTGGTGCAGAAGTTCTGCACAGATTCCGCACAGGTTCTGCACCCAGGCGCGGACGCGTGCTAACTGGGCGGGTGCAGATCTGCTGCGGATATTTCTGCAGTGGTGCTAACTGGGTAGAGCTACAGCTACAATATAACAACCTCGGATGACAAATCTTGTACGACCGACGAACCTGTAGTGCTTGTCGTCGAGCTGTTTTCTCTTCCGGTTTCAGAACCTTAGTCTGATTCAAACGGTCAAAAAACTGTCGGCCAAATCTAGTGAACCGAAGCAGCATTTCTTGTTGACTGAAAGGAAACAAAATGAATGTTAGTTGCATTGACGTAGGGGACGAAAGCCTATATGTGATGGCTTCCGAAAAAGAAAAGTTCGTAGCAAAACTTCCACTAAAACACTGCAGACGGGGGATATTTCAGTTATCTGAAGTTTGTATGAGACTCGACAGTGTGCCATATGCGAGTCACAGGTGCTGGTTAAAACTTAAAATAATTAGATCGCTAAGCAAGTGTGCAGAGACCAGTGAGGCTTTTTCGAAATGATGATTGCTAACGCATGTTGTGTCACTTCTTCCCTACCTGACTGACAAATTTCTTGTGGACATGTCGTCTACAATCGAGATAACATAAGCTATGTGTTAGTTTTGACTTAGAACTACGGTGAGTTACAGAGGTTCTAGGCGCAACACTTGACAATCGATTAAGACTGGTTGTTTGACGAGGTATTCCTGTTGGTATGTTTTCCATCTTTGGTAAATATCAAGCAAAAAAACAAGGGAATTCATAGAAGCTGAGTATTCCACGTCAGTAAATCTACCGACACATTGTATTATATCAAGCCTATTCACCCTCGACTTAAAGCTGCGAACTTGACATGGCAGTGAGGTTGAGTGCTGCAATGAACCCGCGGGCTACACTGGCTGGAACTTCGTTCCACAAGGTGCAATCTCGCCAAGAAGGCCAAATGGAGCAGTCAGACTAAGAGCAGCGAGACCTCGTACTACGAGTAATCATGCTACGAGGCGGTCTGGGGGTAAAGTCGTACAGTCCTCTGTGATATGAGTGTGAAGACAGCGAGGCGTTTCCTCCAGGCGGCCAGCATTTCCATATCCATGGAAGCAGTGATGCTACCTTCCTTCGAGCAAAGACGGGTTAGAAAAGATTGGCCCTAAAAACCGCAAACTCCGATCGCCCAACGGTTGACCGTGACCGCCGGCGCATTATCCAATACGGTCAAAATATTTTTAAAACCAAAGAGTCCGGTGTTGCTCAAAAGGCACCTGCTGTGCGCAGCCACATCAGGACTGATACAATAATACCTTACTCCCTGCGCCCTCGGGTTAGGCCAACTCCCAGCAACCGAGCAGGTCGGACTACTGAGTCATAGACTCCTGGAAGGGTATCCAAAGAAAACCCCATTGTCCGCTGCCTCGCGGGTCAAACTTTTGAGTCAAAGGCTTAAGGTAGGATACCTCAACCAAACCCCATTCCTCGGCCTGAGCAACCGGGAAGTATCATTTGCCCGTACAGTTCTGTGTCTAACGATGTGCTTCCCCAATCACTTCCCACCACAAAAGCAGACGTTGCTGGGTCAGCTGACTGTCAGTTATCTGACCGATGGACCTTATGCTCCCCACTGCCGATTAATAACAAACAAAATAACATCTGGCTAAATCCACGAGATCCTTTCTACATAGGAGCTTTTAACGCCCGTACTCTATGTCAAATTGGCAAACGTGCAATGCTCGCTGAAACCTTACACACCCATAAAATTAATGTACGCTCTGTCTCCGAAACACGCATACAAGACTAAAGCATGCTTACGCATCTCAGAACGTCAAAGATAAACTCAACGCTTTCACATTTCTCCCTCGGTGTGTCCGGTGACCCAGAAGCAATGACTCATGGAATACATGGCGTAAGAGTTGCACTCAGCCCCAGAGCTGAACGCGCTTTGCTGGATTGGATCTCAGTGAATAGCCGTCTTTGCGCTGTCCGGTTATCCAGCACAATCAAGCTTAATGCCTCTCGACATAAAAAACGGTGTCCGTTTGTAGTGTTAGCTTATGCCCCAACGGACTGCAGTTCCGATGCTAAGGATACTCTCTATCGAGAGCTATCCGGGCTCATTTGTCGGGCAAGAAGCACTGACATTGTGATCCTTGCGGGTGACATGAACGCCCAAGTCAGTCGTCTGAGCTTCTTGGAATCACATCTGGGCGGTCGATTCGGAATCGATGCTCGTCGCACTGACAACGGAGAGCGACTCCTCCAATTGTGTGCTGATCATCAACTGTTTCTGGCCAGTACGAAGTTTCACCATAAACGTTCGCATCGCGTAACCTGGAGGCCACCAACTGCAAATCAACCGTGGTCCCAGTTGGATCAAGTGGCCATCAGCTACCGGTGAAGAGCCAAAATTGAAGACTGCCGACACAACTTGATTCAGATCACGCCATGCGTGCACGGAATTCAGCAAGAAGCATGCCAGTCGACCATCTTCGAAGAACTACCATAGCTCAACAGTATTGATCTGAGCTAGCCCAACAACTCTCCACAGTAAACCAATAATGTACTGGTAGCGAGCACGTGGATGATGCATTGCAAAATATGCTACGCTAGCGGCGTTCAGTGCTATCTGTCCGACTTCTCTGATACGACCAAATGATCACTGGATATCGTCGAGATCGCTAGTCCTGACTGATGCCGGGAAATCCATACCAGCAGACAACGAGTAGGACGGAACACGCGAATCTCTCAAACACCAAATAGTGAAGAGCCTAAGGAAAGATCAAGAGCTTGGTGGTCTTCGAAAGCTCGGGAGATGGAGAAAGCTTTTGTTACCGTAAACAGCCGTGCCCTATATCAACTAATACGATCGACTGGCTTCAGGAAAGCAAGGTCAGCGAAACGATAAGTGAAAAAGGCGTCTTATTAATTCACTCGCGAAAACCTCGACTAGGAAGATGGGCCGAACACTTCGAAGAACAGCTTAGCTGGCTTCATCAGTGGGAGAGAAGTAGGTGTGGGGGATAAAGAAATTAGATTATAAGAAGTCAAAAAGAAACGGATAACCAGAAGTCAGGGTAACGAACAGCTTCTCAGGACTATCAGATAGAACAACCAATCAGACTCAACGAAGTCTGAAACAGAGTTATCAAATTCAGCATACAAACTAATAGGTCAGAATACCATTGTCTCAGAAGGGACCAATTTAGACTGGTCGCAATTGCAAAATCCTTTCCGGAAAAGGCCATCAGGAGATAGTTTTTGACCGGTCTTTTAGGGTGGTTTCTTAAAAACGGGACAACTACACCACAAACACAGTCATTCAGAGTAACAGTACAAAAGAAATAACCTGTTGGAAGGTACGCATCGGTCGCCCGATAAGCATTAGATGGAAGACCAGAGCAGCTTTTGTGAACCTACGTCAGGTGTAGGCGTGACATCAACTTATCCGTCAAGGGTCGAGTTTACAATGCTGCGGTGCGCTCTATATTACTATACGGATCAGAAACCTGGCCGCTGCGCGCCGAGGACGTAAAAAGATTTTCAGTGTTTGACCATTGATGTCTTCGGAGCATTGCCCGAGTCTGGTGGGAACACCGGATAAGCAATGCTGAAGTACGTCGAATGGTATTCGGAAGAAATAACTGACTCTCGATAGATGAACTGATCACACTGCATAGGTTGCGCTGGCTTGGCCACGTGCTGCGTATGCCAGTCGACTGACTTCCTCGAAGGGTTCCTTTCGCACAACCACGTGAAGGGTGGAAACGAGCCAGAGGCGGCCAAACAATGACTTGGCAGCGAAGTATAAAAGCCATTACCAGCAAACTCAGCTGCGCTGGTCATTGTCGTCTTAGTGGATGGGGACCCCGAGACGGGCCACATCAATGGTTGGAGACATTGTCACACATGGCCCAGTCGCGCCCTCAATGGCGCTCGTGCATCCAAGCTATTGCCTTCAATGCACAGCTCCCTTCCCAATTCCCCCACTTAACAGTCCACTGACAGTGCTGTATTTACGCACCAATTTATCAGCTCCCGCCTCCAATGCGCAGCTATCTACCGCACCTCCCTAACTCATCGGTGAACGAAACCACTGTACGACAAATACGCGGTTCTTACAGCTGACAGTGACGATAATGATAATTAGAGGGACAGTCTATGGTGATTTCAGATATCTTAGCTAATGTTCAGGCCATTTCCGCATAATCACTGGGTGCTCCAAACTACGCAGGTGTTTGATCATTGTGTGACTGACATCCCGAGGATAGGGAAACTCACATTTCAGAACTAGACGGCTCGTAAGCATCCATAAGCTCATCAAGCGAGCAACATTCTTGGACTACGATGTCCGGACTAAGACAAATCGGTTCGGAGGAACCGACCCCAATAGAAGCAGCAGATTCCACGGTTTCCTCCAGGACAATGAATGTGTTTGTGAAATCTGCACCAGTTTGTTCCATTGTGTCGAATAAGGACTTGAACAATTGTTCGTCTGACTCGTCCGTACCCATGGCTGGTGGACCAAGAAGACCGAGCTGCAGCGCAAACAGATACAATATGTACACAAGATCATAGTCACTCCGCTGTGCGAGTAAAGAGAGGTGGCTCATGATGAGCAAAAGGGGAAGACAAAATGATATCAAAAAAGAACAGGTTGAAGTCGAGAAAAAACACAGCCAGTTGTCATAAGCAGTAGTCACCTTAAAAACTGAGGTCTTGTGAAGCACGGGAACCTACCTTCTTCCTCATTTTATCGACGTAGCATTGCTGAAATGTCGGTATAAAAGTGGTTGCCAATCGATCCATGAAGTGCTGCATTAACTCTGTTTCTTGGGACTTGCGGGGTTCTTCATTTTTTGATTGTCCCGGAGGTGATCTGACATCCATGACTGCCCGAGCTAAACATTCTGCAAGGCGAGCACAATTCCAAGCGCATATAGAGGGCTGTTGTGCGTAGCTATAACGCCCATCAGTGTCAGAGGCATTACACACGTGATCCCACATGAACCGGTCGATGAAGCCGAACGGCCCATAATCGATTGTAAGGCCCAGAATGCTCATGTTGTCTGTATTCAGTACTCTGAAGGATTTTGGAAATATATCAAAAGAACGTAATCACCACATCCTATTGTAGTGAATGCCCGAAAACAAACGTAAAGCATGGAAACCTAAACTAATATGTGCACGTTCGTCTACTCATACACCTGTCTCACGGCCGAAAGTATTTACCTACCTATTTTGAATCCATCGACGTTATTGAGTGTTTTGAGGCTTTTCATTTCAGTATCCACCATTAAATCATCGAGTTGAAGAGAAGCTACTGTTGTCTTGTCCCCTGATCATTCTCATGAAACAAAATTGCTCTCTGGAAAGGATTTCTTCCCAAACTCCGGGGTGGCAGATGACTAATATGCCCCTAGGATTAGGGTTTTCGTAACGAATACAGCAAGGATAAAAGAAGTGGACTCTGAGCTGAGTGGACAGATTGAGCCGCTTTGATGCAGATAAAGTGCTGGTTGGGGGTCAATACACAAATGTTTAGTTTTTGCTGTAATGAATAGTGAAGTTCAATAATTGAGCAAGAAAAGCAGTCACAGCTAAATGGAATTTGACATTAAGAGATTTAAAACGGGCCACAGCCCGCTTAACAGAGATGAGAGGCAACAGTGAGATACAAACCATGACAACGTGAACCATAGTTTACTCGGCTGTTGAGGGAACACGACTGATGTTGATTTTGTCATAACCTCATTCATCCAAAGAGGCTTAAGTTGCAGTGAGATCTTCAAGACAAAAATCCATCATCATAAGATATGGAAAAGTTTATCAGGCAAAACAGAAAAGATAAAATGCGTCAGATACTTACCCATGACAGAATCCGAATGTTTGCCAACAGGCCACCAGTTCCGCCGTTCTTTTAACCACTTGCTCGAAAAAGTCTAGATAAAGGGCTACCGGATTGGACAAATCCTGGGTTTGCCAAATCTGTGAGAAAGAATTGAGAGAACCAACAGAGTTCAGTAATGGTGTGTTTATGACGTATACGCCAACAATACTTATTGACTGGGTACGTGTTTGCTGAACGGGTTCTCACAGTAGCCTAGCAGAAAAAATAAAGTATGGTACTTTTGGAAGACAGGAAGTACCATCGTAATGAAGTTGTCTGGTGTATTTATGCCTAACGAATGCGCACTAACAGAAAGCATTCAAATGCTTTCCCTCTCTCCCAAAGCTCTTTGGCTCCTAGATTCGGCCACGAGTAGTCATTTTATTGCATGCCAGCGGAAACAGAAGCAGCAATAACCAGCAATGAAATAAACACCTATGAGCATCATATCAGAGAAAGACCCCATCAACAGAACTGATCCAGCATACTGTGCGAGTCTTATTCAACGAAAGCCCAGCTCGGGACAGATAAAAATTAACCAGGTAGTCTGGCTAGGAAGTGACAACACAGTGACCACACGCCCTGCTGAGTCTTCAGCCACGTGCGAAAGTAATCATGCTGACGTCAGCCATGAAAGCTGGAAGGTTCTACAGTACTCCGTTTGAATACAACCTCTCATTTAGTGCCCTTCGCCCCACCCCGCGAGCCTTCTACCAAAGGGAGTTTGAAATGGAAAACTAAGCTTCCTTGATAGATAGTAGTTGGATGCTCATATTGCACATACCAGCCGTCTTGACCCTATAGTTAGGAGACAGTTTCCTTACAGATAAGTAAAGCCTGCGTTACAAATTGATAGCAACGTGACCTTGGGACTATTTAAACCCAAAACGGAAGCTAATTATCGGGCGGCCAGTAATGGAAGGATGACTTTTGGGCACGACACTGCAGGCTCGTGGTACGAGTCGATACCAGTTCTAGATTACGACGTTGCTTTCACTAAGATATGAAAGAAGATTCCCATTGAGAAACCCATAAAAAATAAGAAGATATAAGCTAGAAACCAACCAACACTGTTCGGACAACAAGTGAGCTCAAACGGTCTGCTTTGATCTGGAACTTGTATTTGTAATGAGAAGTATGCGACATAAGTTGTACTATGTGTGGATCGGGAAACAGGCTGAAGCGAAGACCATGGAGTATTTTGTCTGGAAATCATTCCTGGAAGTCCCCATAGTTTTCTGTGACATTCCTGGTGCACTGGTGTTGCAGCTTACTCGAAGAGACCTAAAAGCCCACTTCCTCTCTTTTTTTGGCGGGGGGGGGGGAGAGAGGGGGCACTGCGTGTGCATCAAAACTGGGTATAGAGCTGTCAGTCTTCAAATCTTCCCCCTGGATTCACTGCAAAAGGGTAAGTCGGACCTGAGACCATGAGCACCGGATTCAGTACAAATGAGGTCAGACAGATTGTGCTGTATATGACATTTATTCGGACTAATTTGTGAAAAAGCAACGTTACGAGCGTATTTTTATAACTCAACGTTTCGATTACTATGGGTGACCGTTATCAGGGTTGAAATAATCGGAATAGTAATTAGGATGTGTTTCACTCTTGACGAGAGTCGCCCACTGTAATCGCAACGTCAAGTTATAAAACTCTGCTCTTAACGTTGTTTTGCACCAGTAATCAATCCAAGTAAATCAGACTGTTAGCAATGTTTCAGGGTTGAGCGGCACCACGTTTGTGTCAATCCAGACTCCGGTTGTGAGTGGATCCAACCAGTCTAGTACGGCAGACATCTACAGTACACTTACAGCTCCTTCCTACTAGGAACAAACACCCAAGTGAGCTGATGCCAACTAGGAAATTACTTATACTTACAGCAGGGTAGAAGTTCTCAATCACGTACGCGGTCAACTGTGAAACTATGGTGTGATTACCCACGCTTGGACCATGACGTTCAAGAGACGAACTCGACGGTTTCGTGATTTCGAAGGATCCAAATCTGAAATAGTTAATAAAGGGATGGCATGGGTCACTCTAAAAACTGGGACGGTACGCCAAACAACACAAAACCGGTTAGTTAATGTGACAGCCTACGAGAATCTACGCGTTTCACAACTGATTGAAGGTAGCTTCAAGTCTCCGGATAAGAGGCATCATTCAACGGAAAAGGACGGTGGTTTATTGTAAGCCGACTTTCTGCAAACATATCACAGCCCCCTCAGGAGAATCGAACATCCGAAATCCAGCCTCGTGTACTGGTAAAATGTGCTCGAAGTGTACCCCGAGAAAACCCTCAAGAATGTTTCCATCATACGGAACTATGGTGGTAATCCTACTAAGGACAACTGTGTCATGAATTGAACAACTTTCCTCTCAGTCGAATGAAAACTTCGAAGCTATTACACGGTTAGACCCCACCGCTAGACTCTGCACTGACAGCGATTTCAATGCACACAACTATGTTTTTCCATTCGACCCAGCATGCCATGGGGCCTAGATTCAACAATAGCAAAATTCTCGTTCAAAACAGGAATTCGGGACCGTGACGGCGACTCTCAGCAGATCATCGATCGGACCTTAAGTATTAGTACTGATTCATGCTCTGTCGGTTTGTCCACTCTAATCCGTTCACCTGACCATTGTCTGATCACTTGGATCAATTCAGTTTCGCCTATTCCACGCACCCTACTATTCCGTCGTATATTTTAGCACTACTGTTCCGTCAACTTAGACACCATGCGTAGTTTATTAACCGGTTATCCCTAAGAAGTTTGTATTTCGACTGATGCATCAACAAGTAACTAGTGTTCTTTGTGGTGACATACTGCAATTTATCTGGCACTTCGCCTAAGCCGAGCAGTATGCAAAAGAAATCGATTTTATGGATGTTGGCGAATGCATCTCTGTCCAAGTACACGATCTGACTAGGTAATCGCACGGAACTCTTGCACTACCACAATCGACGAGGCTGATCAATTGTATGACGAACCTGCTGGATTCTCACAAAAGCCGTCGGCTGTCTACCCACCTCTCCTCCCACTCCTATTCCCAAAGAGCTATTAAATCTACACGATAAGGAAACCTTTGAAACCTTTGTCCAGCCTTTTACCTCCACTGTAACCACATCTCTCACAATATCTGTCCTACCTTACCCATAAGCCACCACTGATCTATCCCGACCCACCATTACCGCTAAGAGACGTTCGCCAGCCCGTCCTTTTCCTTGACACAGCAAAATCTCCGGGTTTGGATTGCACCCCATCCTTGCAAAATGGCGTTCCATAGCTCGCCCCCTGTTGTCGCTTACCCATTCTACTAATCCCTATCCACTAATGTCGTGTTCTCTCATTTGGAATTGCATGTGTGCTCTTCATCCCTTTTCTGACCTATTGTCCGATTTTAGGCACTTCCACTTTGTTCACAGTTCTTGATTCCATCCCGACCAAACCGTCCTGTGCTATCTTCATGGCAATGTCCTCTTAGGCGACCACTAATATGTATTTAGGCGCCACCGCTCCACCTTGGTGTACGTTTCTCCCGCCTGGTCATCTACCCTAGACTCCTAGACTGGGCTGTGTGGAATTCCCGAGAGCTTGCAATCAAGTATAGCATACGGGATTCCTCGGTAAACTGCTTACACACGGTGCGCATCCTCTTTAGGCCAACTGGGTTGGACGCTTTTCAACAATCCGTCCCTACAAGTTCACCTGAATGGCACAGATCCACAGTATCGACGATGCAACTCCAGAGGGGTCTGTTCAATCTCCCATCCTTTTGTTATTATTCATGACTGATCTGCCTTCATCCGTCTCTCGTTACGTTTTTTCGTTTGCAGATGCTGCTGCCTCCACAAATCCACTTCTAACTACACTCAGCAATCCGTCTCGTCTCTTCAGCTAACTGAACACTGATCTTGTCATCTTTCACAATTGATATTTGGGAAGTGCAGTTATACTAAGCACTTCCGAAACCCATATACTTCCCTCTCTCTTTGCCATTTAACCTCCAACCATACTCCTTCCATGGACTCCGGTCCCGTTTCACATTCTCACAACTTTTCTTCTTCTTCCTCTTGCATCAAACTGGCGGCGATGCGGGCCTCCAGAAAAGTCATAATTCTATGCTGTTGTTGGAATCTATCCTTTCCCCAAATTTACTCATAGTCTAAAAACCTCAGATTTCCCTCACCATTGAATATTGTTGTCAGGTTTGGAGTAGAGTTGCTTCAACCTATACTTCACTCCTGAACCTTGTTCAACGGAATCTAATTGCCTCTCTCTCTGATCTGATCAATGACCTGAACTCGCATCTTCTGCTTCACTTCCTGATTCGTCCGCTTGCACGACTCGCCTCTTCATTTCCATTCATTATTACCAGGTGAAAATTCCCCTTTGACGCAAAGTACTCTTTGCATCTTCGTCTTCCTTAAAGCCACATCTCCTCTCTCTACCTTCCCAGTTTCTTACAACGTTCATTTATTCAAGTCTGTGGTAAGCGCTAACCCGTCCAATCCTAATTAAAGTGTGATTACCCGTTTCTCATGTTTATTTTGGAATCTCAATGTGGCTCTATGTGCTTTTACTACAGGTTTATTATCCTTACAGAGGGTTTCTGACATTGAATTATAACTTCGGCTGTAATCGAGTAGGTAGGTAATGAAAAAGAAACATAGTGGCGTAAACACTCATTTGCATATCAACTTGGTTTTGACGGGTGACTCACCTGAAACTCAGCTGAGTCTCACGTTTATGATATTCGAAGAGTTTTTAGCAACCTTATGAGTAGTGTAATACGTCTAGACGCAGTGACAGTTCTCTGCACGTGTTTGGCTGTCAACAGCTGTTGATTACCCCGGATAAAAAAGCCTAGAGACATTCTGTAGACATAGAATTTAGATCTATGCGAGACTATATAGTAAGTTCATTGGTAATTTTATGACCTGTGGATAATCACGACATATTTTTGCGTCTAATGGCCGAAAAGCAGCTCTCGAAGGCTAAAAAACTATAAGAAACAACGCGGGTTCCTGTAAACATATAAATGAAAACAAACCACTTTTTAACCTTCCTCAAATGGCTTAAAGGCCCATATCCAAAGACACATTACAGGAAATACGTCGCGATCGACGGCGCAGCAGTGGGGAGCTGGTTATTGACGAATGTCCGTCGTTACGGATTAGTTTTCCTACTCTAGTGTCCCCGATGATATAAAGGAACGCATGCACATATCTGATACCGATCTAGCCTTCAGCAACCTGGCAGAATCCCAGCCCTCGTACTTCATTTGGGTGACATGGTAGCTAAGCACCGGAAGGGTGTTACAGCTGAACTATCATCTTACTTTTATTACCGGTGTAACGGTGGATGCTACTGATGAGGCATGCGAGTAGTATGTGTTTTCTCGGAACTCCGCCTTGATCTAGTGGAAGGTGGGACTTATTACGGAATTTGTGGAACTGCTTTGCAGCATTCGTTTACAATTGCGTGATAGTAAATGAATATCCAGGATATTTCACGAAGACACGTTCAAGAAGAAGACGGATATTCAGTATTTTTTAAACAACATGCATATGAGAGTTCGACTTTCCTGTCCAATAGTCTGTAACCGTTTAGTTGGTGTTTTCTAATAAACAACTCCGCGGCGAAGGGCTTTCCTCCTTACACCGGTAGTGGACCGTCCGATTTTTATTTCGCACGGAAGAAGTCGGAAAATGTTGGGATAGGAACCACTCAGTTGGTAAATTACACATAATACCTGCAGATAATTGCGAGATAGTGACATTGAAATGAAACACCTTGATTGTCTAGGCTAGGCCGGAATCAGACAGGACCGAAGCTTCAGTCATTGGATACCGGTTGACAACTGCTTCCGGTATGAATTGTTCTACGAGTGAAGTTGCTTAACCCGTCTTTCGCGTCCTTTAGAGAGCTATCACATCCATTCGAACAACGTACAATATTTTCTGATAGTTGGTTCCAAATAACAGCCTTGTAGTTTACGGAATTTTCGCGAACATAACGGGACTAGTAGCGACAAAGAGGTGCTTGTGAGATTTTAACAGGTTCGACATTCCTTACACCTTCAAAGTAGGTAACCGGGATGTCAAAATCGACGGCCACATTTACTTTTCAGCTTGAAAGCCCCATAGTTCTCGCGATGTAGCGAGAAGATCTATGTCCCTGGCCCGAAAAATGACAGCAAAAGACATGCTGCTAACTATACACAAGCCACCGGTATCATTGCGTCCACAACACACAGTGTGTCATAAGCAGTCCTTACGTTACAGCGGAAGTAGAAGCATATCGCAAATTGATCAAGGGATACAAGCCCCAATAATCACTAACGGTTCCGAAAAAAATTGGCGCAAAAAACGTGGAAACTGTGACGACCCCAGCCAACTCAAATATGTGAAACGAACTCACCTTATGAAAGTTGGTGCCACACGAGCAGTGATCGAAGCCCGCTCCAAAATTACTTTGCCAGTGTAGAGTACGTCACGCGGTACCCTTGTGTCAGAGGTGACCACGCTTAACGCACGTGTCGTTGGTACACCCAGGTGGTACATGGCCTGATGAACGACAAGGAGTAACAAAGAGCACGAGTGGTGATAGAATACCATACTGGAAAGAGCAGTTATGCGAAAGACTGCTCCGTGCAGACAGTTATTGAGGCCTGGTTTTCCAAAAGCCCAAATGACCAAAGTTAGCTTTGTCAGCTTGCTGAGCCAGTCAATTCAATTCAATTTATCAGCTATAAACCGTGTACCATAGGCACATTGGTTCCTGCTGCTACAGTTTTGATCACCGGAAAACGGGAGAGTGTGGGGCATACAGTCAAACCTTGGAGGCGATGACATGTTCAGTTTGTTCGGAAATTAAGTAGCTATGCATTGGAGGCGATAGCTTTGATGAGCGAGCGCCACTGACTGCGCGATTGGGCCATTTCTGCTAGTGTCATTAGCCATTGGTGAGTTGAGTCCCGGGGTCCCCATCCGGGGAGGCGGCAGTTGTCGACTAAGTTTACTGGTTAGTGTTTTCATACTTCGTTACCAAGTCATACATTGTCCACCTCTCGGTCGCTTCCACTCAGCACAGGGCTGGGCGAAAAGAGCCCTGCGAGGCAGGAGGTCTTCTGGCATGTGGAATACATGTCCCAACCAGCATAACCTATGGAGCGTGAGTAATTCATCTATCGCGGGAGAGTTCCTTATTCCCAAGACCATCTGGCGTACCTCAGCATTGCTAATCCGATGTTCCCACCAGATCTGACCAATGCTTCAGAGACACCGATGGTCAAACACTGACATCGTTCATATGTCCTCTGCGCGTAGAGGCCACGTCTCTGATCCATAAAGCAGTATGGATCGCACCGACGCAGTGTAAACTCTTCCCTTGACAGACAAACTGACGTCACGTCGGCGCCATAGGTGTCGGAGGTTGGCAAAAGCTGCCCTGGCCTTTCCGATTCGAGTAGTAATATCATCTCCAGCCAGTCCACCGGAGCTTATACAAATGCCCAGGTAAACAAGTCTATCTACCACATCGATTGACTCGCCTGCAAGCATGAGCTTTGGGTTTGATCCAATCCAATCTTGTAGCAGCAATTTACACTTTACAGGTGTGAAGCTCATGCCAAGCCGTGCGGCAGAGTTATTCAGGTTATTTAAATCGTTTGCATTTGGGAAGGATCTGAACCAAGGAGAGCAATATCGTCTGTATAATCAGTGTCTGTGAGGGAACGTCCCGGGAGCATTACGACTCCCGAGGTTTCAGAGGCAGGCAGAAAAATTTCAAGCAGCATATCGATATATCAATAACAAAGTTGAAGAGGAAAGGGGAAAGAGGACAACCTTGTCTTACCCCGCTGGACGTGGTGAACTCAGGCGAGAGCTTCCCGTATACTCGTACGCGCCCACAGGAGTTCGC